>ML664177.1:37798547-38043503 GCA_007570785.1 Antilocapra americana
ATGGACAGAGGATTCTGGTGGGCTACAGTTGACAGGGTCACAAAGAGTTGGACATTACTGAAGTGACTTTGCACATGTGTCTATAAATATCTATATAGATATGTACTTATAAAGGTATATTCTTCAAGGTAAGGAGATAGAACATGCTCTATTTCTTTGGGGAAGCACTTGATTCTTGAGTCTTGAATATTTAGTTATGGTCTCTATTTGCTCTCTTGCTTAACTTCTCCAAATTTAGGAGTGGTCCTGCCCACCAGAGAATCTTCCCTGGTGGCACAATGGTAAAGAATCCAACTGCCAATGCAGGAGACGTGGGTTTGATCCTGGGTCAGGAAGATCCCCTGGAGAAGGAAATGGCAACCCACTCCAGTATTCTTGTCTGGAAAACCGTATGGACAGAGGAGCCTGGTGGGCTATAGTCCATGGGGTCACAGAGAATCAAACATGGCTTAGTGACTAAGGAGCAACAACTGCCCCCAGAAGCTGACTTTGCAACAAACCTCTCAAGTAAAATGCCCCTACTGAGTCTGAACAGGAGGAGGCACCTCCTGTAATATCTGGTTAGTGGACTGTATTCTATGGCAGCACTTTCAGGCCAGTGTGATGTGCAGAAAACTCTTAAAATGAGTTTGCTTAGACTTCTGTTTCGGGTTCCAGAAGACAGTATGAAAGTACCACTGAAAGCAGGGGTTGATAACCAGACATGACGGTCACCATTTTATAGCTGCTTCCTGAAGTGAGGATGCCCACTGCTTCCTCCCTAGGCCCACCTTTTAGAGACACAGCCTACACTTAGAAAGCGCACTGCCACGGGCCTGACCGAATGGACCCCTGACTCCTCCCCCTGCCAGAGCTGATTGGACCAGCCGTGGATACAGGGCTCAGCCCCAGCCAATCACATTCTCCTTCCTCGGCATTTGCTAGCTGTGGGCCTTGAACTGAAGGGATGATGCGTTTGAGAGAAGGAGGCCTCTGGGGGTCTCATTTTGAGGCAGCCATGGTTGGGGCAAACACGCGGAAGCAGAGAAGCCCCGTCATTGAGAAGAGAAGAAGGAGGCAGGTGGGACAGAGCAGCAGGAAGGAGTGATGGGAGCAATGAAGAGCCTGAGGTCTGTGACTTCCACCCACCTTGCGGGGTCTTGGCTTCCATCAGATACTTTCCGGTTCCTCCATCTCCTTTCTATGATCAAGTAAGCTAGTGGACTAGGCCCTGAACTTTGCAATAATAAGATCCCTGAATACGACAGAAGAAGTGAAACCAACAGAGGGGAATTAATTTGACCAAAGTTACACGGTCAAGTTAGAATAGAGTCAGGCCTTCTGACTCCAAAGCCAGGGTTCCTTTCCCTCAATCACACTGTCCCCCGATGTCAATTCATCTGAAGGAGTTTTCAGAGAACAAGTCTCGTTGACTGTGATTCCTTGGAGGTCAAGGACCACGTATCTTGTCAGTTACTCTTTTCCCTGCCTGGTGCATACGTGTGGTCAACAGTTGTAGAATGAATGAATAAGGGATGAATAGGGAGTGACCTCGGCTCTCAGTCTGTTTGCTCATTCAGTTCAGGTTGGCTTAGGGAAGAGCAGGTCAGCCGGGTCTCTCATGAGATCCTAGCTCCCATCTCTGACCCTGAGGTCTTCCATCTCTAAGCCCAAGAGAGGTGAATCAGGGATTTCCCTCTGGTCCAGTGGTTAAGAATTTCCCCTCCAATGCAGGGCACTCAGATTCAATCCCTGGTCAGGGAACTAACATCCCACATGCCTCAGGGCGGCTAAGCCCACGCACCACAATTATTGAACTTGCAAGCTCTGGAGCCCTCGTGCCAGGACTGGAGAAGCCCATGGTCCACAATGAAGAGGGCGCATGTGCCACAATGAAGACTCAGCACAGCTAAAAAAAAAAAAAAAGAGTCGCTTTGGGGTGGAAGCTTTAGGAGCCAGCATGGGACACCACACTTCATTTCCCTCTGCCTCAGTCATAGGACATATTCCAAAGAGTAGCCGCTCCTTCACGCCAGGCCCCCGAGCGAGGACAGAGCAAGCAGAACCCCCAGCCAGCCTGTGGAGGACATATCTCAGGTCAACAGACTGGTAGTTTGTTACTGCGGCACAACCTTGCCTCTTGCCTCATCCTGACTAACACAAGCCCCTCCTCACCTCTTGCCAGGACCCTTCTGCCCTGCTCCCTTACTGGCAACCACTCTGCTCATCTTTTTGTGCTGAAGGAATTCTCCCATATTGGATGCATCCTCAGGATGGCTCTCTTCCCCTCTTCTCAAGCCTTTGCTAGTTGAAGAGTCTCTATTTAAAGAAAGGACAGTCTGGAGCCAGCTGAGTCTTCGGCCCTGGTTTCCCGTGAATACCTTCACAAGTCTGACATTTCCTTCTCCCGTCTCCTTCCATTCGCTTCTGATCTTTACTCTCTCTCTGCTGCTCATGGGCCAGCGGCCTTGGCATCTTCTGATGCTGACCTACTAGACCTGCCTGTCTACCAGACGATTACCAACCAGCACCATTGGGAGCATCTTCCCCCTCCCAACTCCCTAACCTTCCAGGAAGATGCCCCTGCTTCCTGGAGAAGAAAGAGTAGCGGAGGAAAATAACCACGATGTTGGCAGAGTACAATTGTAAAACACCTCTCCATTTTTTTCCTCTTAGGACTGTCTGACAGAGCTACTTTATCACCCCTTTCTGCCCACTCCAAGATGATATCTTGGGCAGGTCCCTCAATTTCCTGTCACTTTCAGGAAATGAAAAGTCCTTTGGTCATGGCGCATCTCAAAATAGTCTGATTTCAGTGACAGACTGTCCAGTCCCCTGTAATTCTTTAATCTGTGAACTTTAAGTAGCTTGCCGGCCTCCCTGGAAGCCTGGAGTGGGAAATGTCAAGATGCTTGGGCTCCTGTCTTTCTTCCTCCACTGATGATCTCCAGAAAGAGAACGTGTTTTTGGTGAATAGACTGGGGACCTCCTGGATGTTTCTGCTTGATGAATGCTGTTGTGATCTGGCTTTGGAGTAAGATGAGGTTGGAGGCTAGTCCAAGATGGGACTTACCTTCCCTTTAGGCATGTTTGTGAGATCTAACAAACATGTTAGATATTTGTGAGCCAGGGGGGCCCCTCCCACGGCTCCCTGACATGGATGATGTTTTCCCGACATGGGCTCCTGTGGATCTCCCCAGCTTGACTTCTTCCCCAGGTAGAGCTGCTTGGAAGGGGTCTTCTTCCTAATTGTATTTATTTTTTAATTATATTAAAGTATAGTTGATTTACAATGTTGTGTTAATTTCTGCTGCACAACAAAGTGATTCGGTTACACACACACACACACACACACACACATAAATATATATCCTTTTTCATATTCTTCTCCAGTATGGCTTATCACAGGATATAGTTCCCTGGGCTATAAGGTAGGACCTTGTTGTTTATCCATCAGCCTCTGAGGTCTAATGTCTGAGGATCTCAGGTGGAGCTGATGAAATAATAATAGAAATCAGTGAAAGTGAAAGTCGCTCAGTCCTGTCTGACTCTTTGCAACCCCATGAACTATACAATCCATGGAATTCTCCAGGCCAGAATACTGGAGTGGGTAGCTTTTCCCTGCTCCAGGGGATCTTCCCAACCCAGAGATGGAACCCAGGTCTCCCCCACTGCAGGCAGATTCTTTACCCACAGGGAAGCCCAAGACTACTGGGGTGGGTAACCTATCTCTTCACCAGCAGATCTTCTCGACCCAGAAATCGAACTGGAGCCTCTTGAGTTGCAGGCAGATTCTTTACCAACTGAGCTGTCAGAGAAGCCCAATAGAAGCCAAGTGCACCATAAATGCAACGTGCTTGAATCATCCTGAAACCAGCCCTCCCCACATACCAGTCCATGGAAAAATTGTCTTTCATGAAATTGGTCCCTAGTGTCAAAAAAGTTGGGGGCAGCTGCTTATATATAATAACTTGCATCTGCTAATGGGAGGGGTCTTCCTGCTCTAGCAGGCCACCCTCCTGATAGGGGCCCTTCAGGAGGGGGGTCCTTATCCTGCCATCAGAGGTGACTCAGATGCAAGAACACTTTCCAAGCGGTCTCTGTGAGGCCCCTTGCACTAGGCATGAGGTGAAAGGCAGTGATGTCAGCTAACATCTGCATGATACAGGAACAACATGCTTCAAAGACATCTTCTCTCTCTGACATTTCAACCTTGCCCCTTTATACCCTCGCCTGGGTGCTGAGCTAATTCATGGAGGCCTTCTCCATCTCTCTTGCACGGGCACCAGAACACTTGGCTCTGCGTCGCACATGCATGTTCTCCCCTAGTGGGAGGGGGTGGTTCTCAGCCAAACCTGAAGAAAAGCAACCGTTCGCTAAAATGAGGTTGAGCGTTAAGCTCTGTGTCTCTGATTTGATTCCTGATGAGAAGAGTAGACATTCTGAGCCATTTTGGCTCACTCCTGGTGTTAATACAAGTGTCCTCTCCTCACCAATCCTCTATGTTCTACTCTCAGCTGATGTTGATGGTTATAAACTCTAATTACACATGGATGGAGACATTGATGGAGACACTCATAAAGACACAGAGGCCTAGCTGGCTTTGCTTACGATAGTTATGAACTGTCATTAAATAAAAATAAATCCTTGCTTCTATTTACCCTGGAGCAGGCTGCCTGGAGTTGTCCATCCAAGAAGCAGTGTGAAAGCCAGTTGGCACCTGTGACTCAGAGCATCTGTCTCTCTGACTCGGGGTTTGCGGAGCACATTTGAAATTTCTTTCTGTCTGTCTTGTCTGCACTCCTTCTCATACAGGATGCCAGCACTCCTCTCCGGGTGCATGTCTCTGCCTGGCTTCTGACTTACAGCACTCCTCCTCTTGAGAGAGGATGTCCATACCCTTTATGTCTGGGTGTGCATCTCTGCTCTGCTTCTGAGCTGGATAAGCAAACTCTTTTCCTGTGTGCTCTCCCATACATTGTGCTGTGTCCCTAATAAGAAACTTTGTACCTTTCTTCCAGTTTTTGCCTTCTTGAAACACTCTTGCTTTCAAATAGGGGCAACAGCCCGGGTCACCTAGGCTTCCAGCCTCTAGCACCTGGTGGCTTGGACTCCTAGTCTTCATCCAGGTTGCGTGCATCCGTGCTAAGTTGCTTCAGTCATGTCGGACTCTAGGTGACCCCATGGACCATAGCTCACCAGGCTCTTCTGTCCATGGCATTTCCCAGGCAAGAATACTGGAGTGGGTTGCCATGCCCTCCTCCAGGCAATCTTCCTGACCTAGGGATCGAACCTGCATCTCCTGCATTGCAGGCAGATTCTTTACCACTGAGCCATCAGGGAAGCCTTTTCATCCAGGTTAACCCAGGTTTAATTACTGTGCAGGGAACCAAGATCTCTCATCAGGACTGCTCACTGCTCTCCCTCCGAGATGAAATCAGACTTGCAAGAAGGCTTACTTCCTAGGGACCCAGAGGTTAGTGGCACTGTTTGACCTGTGTTCTTCCTTTCTGAAGCAGGAATGCCTTTGTTCATAGAGTTTTAACCTCAGGGGGGCATCCCTCATAGGTACTCCTTTGTGGCTCAGATGGTAAAGAATCTGCCTGCAATGCAGAAGACCCAGGTTCGATCCTTAGGTTGGGCAGATCTCCTGGAGAAGGGAATGGCAACACACTCCAGTATTCTTGGAGTTAGTATATAAGTGTAAGTGGAAGAGAATATTTGTAAAGCACCTAGACAGTGGCTGGCACAAAGCAGAGCTTGATCTATGCTCGAAGTGGTATTGTTACTGTTGTCATCAGTACTTACTGTTCATGGACAATGGCTTCCCTAGTGGCTCAGATGGTAAAGAATCCGCCTGCAGTGCAAGAGACCAGGGTTCAGTCTCTGGGTCGGGAAGATTCCCTAGAGAAGGGAATGGCAACCCGCTCCAGTATCCTTGCCTGGAAAAATCCCATAGACAGGGGAGCCTAGCAGGCTACAGCCTGCAAAGAGTCAGACATGACTCAGCGACTAAACATGCGCACGCATTTATTGATAACAAGGCACTTGCTACAATTCAGGGGGGCAGTTCTAGAAGCTCACTCCACGCCAGCTCTTACTACTATTTGACAATGCTAATTTCTTTCCCAGGCATCCCACCACCCTTTCCGGGTTATAAATCTGCCTCTCACCCAGGTAGCCAGCTGCCTCTTGAACAGGAACCAGTTCTCTGTAATCATGCCCGTGGCGACGGCAATTCCCCATCTCGGCATCTGCTGGGTACCCACAGCTTTATTGCTCTCCTTGGTTAGAACTGAAATACTTTATAGCATTAATGCTTTCCAGATTGAAACCTGTAGACTGGGCTTCTCAATTTCCCCCCTGGGACCAGAACAGAACTTGTCTTCTAGAAGATAAACCAACTGTGAGTCCTCTGTCAAGGCCCTCGACCCTATTGGCTGGCTGGGAGAGCACCTTCTCTCATAGAGAGGTGTTAGCTATCGAGGCAGGATTTAATCACCTGTGGTTGATGGGCCAACAGCAAGAGAGCTCCCTGGGGCTGGTCTTGCTAAAAGGGCCAGCAGGGTTCCCACATTTAGTGCTTACTAGGTGGCTCAGTGGTAGAGAATCCCCCTGCCAATGCAGGAGCTACAGGTTTGATCCCTGGGTTGGGAAGATCCCCTAGAGGAGGAAATCTCAACCCACTCTAGTGTTCTTGCCTGCAGAATCCCGTGGACAGAGAAGCCTGGCAGGCCGCAGTCCCTGGGGTTGCAGAGAGTCAGACACGACTGAAGCAGCTGAGTACACGTGTGCCAGGCACTGAGCCAAGATCTCTGCCCCAAACAAGTCTGGGATCCAGACTAAGAGTAAAACAACTGTTGAAATAAAAATTAGTCACAACCTAAAAGTTGATGGTTATGTTTTATTCAGCTAGAATTTTAGGACTTCAAGTCCAGGAGGCAGCATCTCAGGTCACCCTGAGAGAACGGCTCCAAGGAGCCAAGAGGGCCACCCTGGATATGTATAAGTTTTTGCAACACAGGGCAGGTGGTCTGATTGTCAAAATATTATTGTTTGTTAAGGGAAAACCAGATATCTCAAGTTAAGGAATATAGTGCTTTTCTATGTATGGGAAGATGCAAGAGTCTGGGCTCAGTGAAACCGTTCCTTTGATAGGCACCTCACCCATCTGGGACCAGTATCCTGTTTTCACATCCTGAGTTTCCTCAGGGCTCACTGTGGGGCGTGGCTGATGGCTGCTAGATGGCAGGTATTCTTTCCTTCCTGAGTTTCTTCAGGGCTCACCGGCTTACCATAGCTGTGGGTACAATCACAGATGACTGCATGACATCTTTTTTATTTTTTTACTAATATGGCAGGAAATAGTCCATTTCTCACCACCCACCTCCTTGGAATGGCAGTCACGGCCTGAGAATTCAGAATAGACACTGGCCCTTCCAGAATATTCTGGGGGAATATCAGTGCCAACAAAGAGGGAATTATCAGCACCCCTCGCTATTCCTCAACCACCTGATATGGAAACGGAGGACCAGAGAAGGTCACTAATTTGGCCAGAGTCACCGAGTAAGCGGCAGAGTCGAGCGCAGCCCTCACCTGATCTCGTCTGGTCTGTGCCTGCGTCTCGCTCCCTCCCGTGCACAGGGCTCTCTGTCCCCCCTCTCCAGCTTCGCATCTACATAAAGCATCTTGCTTCCATCTCAACCTCCCTCCTCTGTAGGGATGTGCTGTGAGCCTGTGCCTGGGGGTAGAAACTGCCGCCAAACCTCGGCCCCACAGAACTTCCATTAGTATCTCTCAAGATGCTGCAGAGCTGGTTTTGCCTGAGGGCTGAACTTTTCCAAGTTTCTGGCCCAGGTCTGTGGGGGCTCTTTCCTCCCTCTCTACACAAGCCAGCAAAGAGAGGTGTCAATGAGATCCTCAGTAGGGATCACCTTTATGCACTCATACCTACTGTACCTGAAACCTGACTTTAGAAGACAAAGAAGAAAGAGAACTAATGTTTTCTAGATTCCAACAATGTGCCAGGTATTTTATCATGCTGAATTCAAAAATCTGTCTCATGCGGGAGGCTTAAAGCAGCGGGTAGGGGGTGCAGGGGTGACAGGCTCTGGATCAGTGAGGCTGAGATGCAAGTTCCAGCTTAGACACTTACTAGCCTTGTAGTTTGTAGGTTTTTTTTTTTTTTTATATTTATTTATGCTTTAATTTGGGCTTCCCAGGTGGCAAAGTGGTAAAGAATGCCAATGCAGGAGAGGCAAGAGACACAGGTTCCATCTTTGGGTCAGGAAGATCCCCTGGAGGAGGGCATGGCAACCCACTCCAGTATTCTTGCCTTGAGAATACCATGGATGGAGGAGCCTGGTGGGCTACAGCCTATGGGGTCACAAAAGAGTCAGACTTGACTGAGCGATTAACACTTTCACTTTCTAGATACCTCTGTACTCACTATAGAGGGGTCCCCAACCTCCAGGATCTAATACTTGATGATCGGAGGTGGAGCTGATGTAATAATAATAGAAATAAAGTGTACGATACATTTAATGTGCTCGAATCATCCCCAAACCATCCACTCCCCTGGTTCACAGAAAGTTGTCTTCCATGAAACTGATCCCTGGTGCCAAAAAGTTTGGGGATCGCTGCTCTACAGGATGGGGTGGCTGGAAGGATAGCCAGAAGGGAAGAGTTATTTCTTTCCTAATAACTGTTCATGCTGCAGCTTGCCATGGAAACCACCCAAGGCAAGGAGCCCGCTGCCCAGCTGAGCAGGGGATTAGCTCCTTCTAGCTTCTGGCAAAGTCACAAATTCATACATGGGGGTGGCAGGTTGGGAGTGAACAGAATTCACTTTGAGAAAGTCAGACCAATCTCATCCCCTGTTTTCTCAGTTATGCTTTTCTAATTTTGGCCACTTTCTGTGGAATTGGGCCAGATTGGGAAGGGAAAGAAAGAGGAAACTCGCCAGGAGGTACTGTAGGTCCTTTAAGTTCAATTTCTCATCCACAGAGCTAGTCTTCACCACCAGGCTGTGAGGTTGTCTGTAAGGCTATCTTCATGTCACAGTGAAGACCGATGCTCACGGAGGTCCAGGGGCCTTTCCAGTGGCACGCAGACAGTGAGTGGTACAGTCTGGATAAAGTCCGAGGGGTCTCCAGCCCCAAACTCACATTCCTGCCACGGCATCAGGCTTATCAGGAGTGAGTTATCACTCACTGTGTCAGAGTCATCAGCAGCTGCAGCCACTATAGATGGTGAGCTGGTGAGCCCTGGGGGAACTCAGGAAGGAAAGAATACCTGCCATCTAGCAGACATCAGACCGCAGCCACTCCCCACGATGAGCCCTGAGGAGGCTCAGGGTGTGAAAACACAGGATACTCGTCCTGAAGGCTGAGGTGTGTATCAGAGGAATGGTTTCAGTGAGCCCAGACTCTTGTGTCTTCCCATGCACAGAAAAATGCTAAATTCCTTAACTTGACTTACCTGGCTTTCTTTGATCAACACTAACTTTTTGATGTCCTAAACTACCTGCCCTTTGCTGCCAAACTCCCACATATCTGAGCTCCCCCTTTACCTCCTTGGAGCAGTTCTCTCAGGGAGCAGCTCTCTCAGAAGCTCTCTTTTTTTCTCTCCAGGCTCATTTTTACTCAAAATAATGGGTAAAAGGAAAGTTTGAGTTAGGCTAGATATGGCTAATGGATTTCACACAGAGGCCAACTGTGATCAATTGGTAGTAGCTCCTTGAGGCTCTGGTTGAATGAGATTCCGAGGCAGCCCTGTCTGGGCTCATTAGGAACAGCGCTGTGATCGATTTGTGATCTCTGCCTTGGACACATTTGTGATTGATTTGTGATGTCTGCCTTGGACACATTTGTGATTGATTTGTGATGTCTGCCTTGGGCATATCTGTGGATGGTTGGGAATGTTTCACCAAAGTGCTGTGATTGTTATTTTTTTGTCTCTGTAGCTCATTGCAAGATGACTGCTCCTTCTCACATATCCCACCTTCATTTTTAAGCAAGGGGGAAAAAAAAGAAGAAGAAAGGAGAATAGGGGCAGGGGGCATACCCATATCTGTAAGGCAGAACATTTTCCAGGAATACCTTGCAGACCTCTGTTGACATCTCATTAAACAAAATTGTATGACATGGTCACACTAGCTGAGTGGGAGCTTGGAAATGTAAGCATTTTGCCTGACTCCCTTACTTCTCCTCAAAAACATTAAAATTCTGTTGACGACAAGTGGAAACTGGGTGTTGGGCAGGAAACCAACAGTCTGCCACCTGTACCATCCCTGGGCTGGATATTTCCATGGTCCCTTCCAGCCAAGTCAGCCATCTGATGATCTGGCAAATTTAGTTTGTCTTGGGTACAATAGTATTAACTTCAATGACTATATAGCTCCTAATTCATTAGCAGTCTTCATAGATATTCACTATAAGGAAATTCATATCAATGGGACAGCCCTTGGTAGTTTAATCCAAGAGGACAGGGAATCCATGGGAGGCGTATCTCAAAGAACAATCCTCAGAAAACCATGGGGTGACCTTGGCATAATGTCCAAGGGTTGGTGGCGATCCTGCCCAGGTCTAGATGAGACAGGAGAAGAGGAACAAGGAGACCTTCAAGTGGCACCGCAAGTTTGGGGCAGAACCGGTGAAGAAGTCAGTCTTCTGACTCCCAGGGAGTACAGCAGCACAGTGTGAGTGGTGAGATATTAGTGCTCATTAACGACGAATCAGTTCTTAACTGGATGAGTTTTGCAAATGAAAGAATGTGAACAAACAGCGGAAGGTCTGTCAGTACAGAATGAATGAGTGAGATCTGAGCTGAGATCCAAAATGTGAGCAGGAGTTAAGTGGGCCTCTACAAGGGGTCCAGTAGCAAGGGTATGCGTGTGTGTGTGTGTGGCGTGTGCGTGTGTGCATGCACGTGGTGGGGGAGTGTCCCCAGCTTGGGGAACTGAATCTGTAAGAAGCCATAGTCCTTTGTCCACGTCTCTACTGGTGGGTCTCACCCAACTTCATCTCCTTTGCGCTTTCTTTCAGGCGGTGCCTTTTGCTGGGCCTTGCGTGTTTCCTATAAGGTCTGGTTACCAGATAAACACAGGATCCCCAGACAAGCTGGAAATTCAGGTAGACATACGGTTTATGGATAGAGCTGCCAGCCTTGAGCCTGGGAACTCCCCTCATGTCTGGGTCTCTTGTTTTCTCATCTGTAAGATAAGGGCGAAAGAGTAACTCTGATATGAGCAGAGAGAAGGTGTGAGAAGCAAACATGAAGAGGCTGGAGGATCCTATGAGTCCTGGTTAGGAACTGGGGCTTGGGTGCTTTGAAGTTTTTTCACACACTCTGTGATCTCAGGCAAAGCGCTTCTCTGAGTTTGTCTCCTTGATAAAATCAGCGATCCCCTCTACCTTATCCCTTAGCCCAAGGCTACCATTTTAATAAACAATAACAACAACAGGGCCCACTGCCTCTGCCTTAGTTTAGCCTTTTCATCTCTCCCTGGGTGAATGCCTGTCTCCGGTGTCACTGCCTCCATGCCATCATCCACGCAGATCCTAAGCATGAAAGTGATCTCCTGGCTCCCCTTCAGAGAATCCTGCAGTGGTGCCACGACCACCGCATCAATGTCTGTCCTCCATGAGCTGGTCCTGCTGGCCCCTCTGGCTGACCATCTCTCAATACCAGCCTCATTTTCTATCCTCTAAACATCCCGAATTACGTGGGCTCTTCAGAATGATCACACTTCTTCCTCTGGGTCTTTGCCTGTACCTCACTTACATGAATGATTGAATGAAGGAGTGATGGATGGATGGATGAAGAAGCTTGTATATAAGCCATGACGGTTTCCAAAACCATTGTCATCATTTATCATCATTTAATGACTTCATCTGTGCCACATGTGGTGGTGAAGGCCACTGAGAGTACTCCTGGGTTCTGGGGGAAAGTTGTGGAGACTTATTCTGGAGCTTATCATCAAGAGCCTCATATATAAGGTCCTCGGAAATGTGACGGCCAGGGAAAATTCCCACCTGCTTCCCACTCCACCTGGCCACCACGGTACATCTGTCTGCAGCCTGAGGCTGAACACTGATCATCTGTGGACCTGGCTCTCTTAGGCACAGATCACTTTTATAACTTGTCCCTTGGAGGTCTGAATCCAGTCTGCTGGGTAGCAGTGGGAGGCCGAGTTCCTGGCCTGCTCCCTTTGATTGGAGAAGGAACAGCCAGATTAGGTACGAGCTGGGAAAAAGATCACCCATGGCATACAAATTTCCTTTGGGTATTATTAAAAATCCTCTGAGTGCCAGGTTTGGGGGTAGTGTGGTAACAAGACATCCAGATGCTACAGCTCCCCCTTTCTTCCCCTTGAAGTGGTTCTTGGCACCACTTCTTACAGGAAGCCTCCCATGACTATCTCTTTTCTTCCTACTGTCCTACACTGACTCTGCTCTGCACTATTGACTCTCATTTCCACGGTGGGGCAGGCAACAATGCGGTCTTTCCTAGATGACAGTATCAGTTCTCTTACTATGTAACTCCCTCCCCTGGGAAATAGGAGGAGGGTAGGTAGGTGGTTTGGGTATGTGTGTCCTCAACATCCATCCCTGTGGCATCACTGCGGAATCACCGAGCTCCCATGTAGGGAAATCACTCGTCTCAAGTCCATATCCTCCCTCCTCAAATGGAGGTAAATGACTCCTGTTGGGCAGGGATTGAAAAGAGTTTGGAGACTCTCTGTGAGTTCTCGTGAAATGAGCTCTTGCCTCAGAACTAGGAGCATGAGTGTAAAAAGGGAAATATAGATGCTGAACTTACTGGAACCAAAACCCAGCAGGGCACGGCTCTCCTCAAAGCATTCCCAGCCACACCTTGTGCCATGCAGGTGTTTGTTTCCCCAACTTCTGGAAACACCTTCCAGCCAGTTGATCAGCAGATAGGCATCAATCAATTTTCACACCTTACAGTCACACTTAAACCCTCAGATCCCATTATCCATTGAATGAGTTAGCCTAGAGAGATTTTTGACTATTTCTGAAAATCAAATTCACCTCCTGGGGATAAATACTTGTCACCACTGAGATAATTCAAGAGTCGATTTCCCCACACATTTCTTCTTCTTCCTCAACAGACAGCCTGGCATCATAGAGTTTTAGAGCCAGGCAGGTCAAGCCTGGAATTCTGGCTGCTTCATCTGTCAGCTGGGTAGCATCAGGCAAGTGACTTAACCTCTCTCAGCCTTCAGGTCCTCAGCTGGAAGATGGGAACCCCGCTCATATCTCACAGGGTCAGAGTGGACATTCAGTGATATAATGTCCAGACAGCACGGTGGATACTCAAGAACTGTGAGCCCCTCCCTTTGAATCCCACCCAGCTTTGTCTCTACTGGCCAGTAATCCGTACCGGGCACCGAGGGTACTCTGACATTCTATTCATAAGTCAGCTCATCCTTATTTTATTTATCCCCACAGTGTCATTTTTTTTAATTTTATTTTTAATTAGAGGATAATCATAATATTTTGCTTTGGTTTCTGCCATATATCAACACGAATCGGCCATGGGTACACATATGTCCCCTCTCTCTTGAGCTCTCCTCTCATTTTCTTCCCATCCCACCCTTTAGGTTGTCACAGAACACCGGCTTTGGGTTCCCTGTGTCATTCAGCAAACTTTCACTGGCTCTTCATTTCACATACGGTAACATGTGTTTCAATAATACTCTCTCAAATCATCCCGCCCTCTTCTTCCCCCACTGTATCCACAAGTCTGTCTGTTCTCTGTCTGCCACACCCACATTTTAAGTCAGGCTTAGTCCTGGAGAAGGAAATGGCAACTCACTCCAGTACTCTTGCCTAGAAAATTTCATGGATGGAGGAGCCTGGTAGGCTACAATCCATGGGGTCTCAAAGAGTCGGGCACGACTGAGCGACTCCACTTTCATTAATGTCTTTCAATGCTGCGCTCTCAAATCATCCCACCCTCTTCTTCCCCCACTGTAACCATAAGTCTGTCTGTTCTCTATCTGCCACGCCCACATTTTAAGTCAAGGTTAGTCCTTTCTGTATTCCATCCAGTGTTAGTGAGGTATATGCACATAGGAGGTACTAAAAAAAAAGGTAAAAACAAAGAAAGAGAAAATGTCTCTATTTTAATGAGCCATTTATGTCACATTGCTGAAACTACTTCGGATAAAAGGGCCCTGCAGCAGGACCATGCAATCAGAGAAGGAAGCTACTTCCAGGGTAATAAGTAACTGCTGGCAGTCATTTTGTAAACACATTTGGCCTCCTAGAGTGTCTGCTTTGAACCTCTTATGGATTGCTGAAATTCTGATGTTACCCAAAAAGCGATCTGCTCTGTCCTGGCGCTATGCTCCGGAAGTCCTCTAGATGGCGGTGTTGAACACGGATAAAGCCCTAAAGCCTTGGGAAACTCACAGCAGGGGGTGGGGGCCAGTGGGAAATCTCTTTTTATTATCAATGCATTAAGAACGAATTTATCATCCTGGCTCAGCAAAAGCCTGGTTATTCGGTAAGAAGCTTTATCCCCAGCCAACGTGCGGCTTAATCAGTTCAGTTACATACAAAGCCAGCTCAGGCCTTTGTCTCGTGCTTGGAATGAGCAACCTGTGGGGCGAGAGGTTTCGGCTTTCCTGGCTGACAAGCCTAAGGACTTCCGCTTTGACCCGGGATCTCTGCACGAGAGTAGGTGGGGGTAGTAACAGACACAGTAAGTTCTACACTCTGAAGGAGGGATTCTCCCACAGAAGTGGTTTTAATGGAATGATGCTGCTAAGAACAACTACCGTTTATTGAATGCCTCCTGCATGCCAGGCACTATTCAAACGCCTTCCTTTCGCAGCTCATTTAATCTTATACAACCCTATGAAGCATGACTCTCATTACCTTAGTTTTATAAACAGGAAACGGAGGTCCAGAGATTGAGAAAATCACACAGTGTCCCAAGTCTAGGGGGGCAGAGCGGGTATCTGGGCTCAGGCCTGGCTACAGCGCCCATCCCCTTTACTTCTAGGCCAGGCTGCCTCCTCATCAGGGCTCACCCAACGTGGTCGGAGGTGTCTCAGCTCACAAGTGAGGCAAACGAGGCAAGAGGAGAAGCCCAAGGCGAACCCATCCCCACCGCTCAGAAAACAGTGCAAAGCACCCGGCCATCACTCTGGGGCAGGAGATGGAGCAGAGAAACTACTGGTTGTTGGAATAGCCCATAAGGTTTAGGGCCACAGAGACCTGAGCTTGAATCCAGCCTCAGGGATTTTCGTGGGCAAGTTAGTTCATGTTCTGAAATCTCAACAGATTCCAAGTGGAGTGAGGGTGCAGTTCAATGGCGGTGGGGGAAGCTAGGCTGTTGCAAACCCTTGGGAGACAGGGAGTGGTGGGCACTACCCACAGAACACAGGTGCCAGCGAACGGCTCAGGCTCTGCTCTAAAGAGTGGGTGCTCTGAGCAGGGCAGGAGGACAAGCAAGCCCTGCTTGGCCATGGAGGCCATTTACCTAACAGTTAAGAGCTTGCGTCCTAGGGAGCCTTGATTTGACTTTTCAGCTTTATCCCTTATCAGCCATGTGGGCCAGGCCAACTTATTTAATGGCTCTGAGCCTCAGTTCTCTCATCTGTGAAATGGGTATAATATATGAAGGGCTTGCCACAAGTTAGGTAAGGATGGGGGTCCTGAGCAGCGGGATAGGAGAGGAATGATGGTGAACACTTTCTCCAAAGGAAACTAGAAGATGCCGAAGGTGACACCCATCACTGGAGGGGGGTTCCTGGGGGGTGCCATGACTCTAAACCTTGCTCCCAGCTCTATTTCCCAGACCATCTGTTTTAAGAATTTGCTAGCAGCCACTCATTCTCACCTTGACCACCTAATAAGGGGCCTGAGGCTCCTCTCCACAGCATCCATAAATGGCTGTCTTCTTGCTTTGCTCAGGGGTCTGTGTACACATGTCTTGGAATCTCTTTCTCGAATACTAAGATCAGTAATTGTCTCGGCTTTTGGCCTCAGGAGAGGCTGAAGACATGATGGGGCAACGGAATGGAGGGGTGAGAGAGGCAGGCAGGCAGGGGCTGGGGCTAGAGAGACAGTCCCCTCCTTTGAGCCCACTCAACGAAAGCGGAGCTTTACCAAAGACTCTTCAGTAAAGGGAATACATAGACGTGATGGTCATTAAACCCTAATGTGCAGGCTTTAGGGGAGAACAGCAAGAACATAGGGACCAGTCCAGTCAATGCCAAGTCCTTTCCATTTATAATGCTCTGTGAGAAGATTATTTGGTCATTCTAAGTGTGGATCGGACTCTCTGTGCCATGATATCTCCAGAGGAGCCCTTGGAAGGAACTTTCCATTTGAGAGACCAGGGCACCAAGAGCACCACTTGTGAGTGGAACATGGTACAGTGAGGCATGGGGGTGGGGGGAGTCTGGGATTAGCAGACTAGACTTTTGTGGAGATGGTCATTAGACCAATGGTTCAATAGTCACCAAAAGTTCTTTCAAATAACTTTACTATGAGAAATTCCCCAAGTTGTAGGTTCTAGAGGGAATGATGAATCTCACACGACATCTTTTTAAGAAGATGTCAAGAAGTCAGAGAATATGAAAGATTCTGCCTCTAAAGAAAGAGCATTGGAATTACACAGAGGGTTCCTTGAGGAGGACTCAACACCTGCCACTCAGGTTCACTGATTTTTTACTAACTGTGTTAGTAATGTCACCATAAGCCTTCCCACGTGGTGCAGATGGTAAAGAATCTGCCTGCAATGTGGGAGACCTGGGTTCAATCTCTGGGCAGGGAAGATCCCCTGGAGAAGAGAATGGCTAACCCACTTCAGTATTCTTGCCTGGAGAATTCCATGGACAGAGGGGCCTGGAGGGCTATATAGTCCATGGCGTAGCAAAGAGTTGGACACAACTGAGCACCTAACACTTTCACTTCAAGCCTGTTAACAGGCAGCTACTATGTTCCACTTACGTGGTGTGGAAACGGAGTCTCAGAAAATAATTAAGGGGCTTGGCAAGATCACACAGCAGGAAGAAAGAGAAGAGGCTGCCATGGACCCAAGCCTGTATCACCTTGACCATGATGGGTGGACTAGGCTGAGTACCAGGCTGTGGAAACAGCTGTTTGACTCACTGGCAGGTCTAAGGGCCATAAATGTGACTCAGAAGCGAAAGACCTGAGCCACTCTTTCTGAGAATCAACAAGGACCCAGAACACTGGATTTCTCAGACCTTTCCTCTCTGGAACTCCCATATATAAAGCAGGCAGAGTAAAGGGCAGGATGGCCTTGAACTCCAAGTTCAGATCAAGATTCCCAGACTTCTAGATGTCAAGAATTAGAACTATGATATGAATAAAAAATTGAAGGTGCATTGGGGACCAACTTTTTATTTTGCACTTAAAAATCTTACTATCTGCTATCATCATCCTTTCACATAAAAAGGAGATTTTAATACTCACCTAATTAAGAAGCTTTTAATCTCCTAAAAAGAATGGTCCTTTAAATTTAATAAATTCCATTTCGTGAAAATTTGCTACTCCATTTTTTCCCATGTTGCTGCAGTCAAAGGAAACCTTCATTACTCACTGTCAGCAGTTCTTAGGAATTCTGGCTTCAGGCCACTCTGTCTTGAGTCCTAAACTCTGGGTCATTTTGCTATAGAGGGAGAGAAAGAGGAAGCCTTGAGGCCAGGAGGTTTGATGGTTTACCTCTCTTAGGGTAGACAAGTCACCCTTCCGGCTCAGCAGAAAATTGGGGCCCAAACTGATCAGACTCCTTTGACATTAACTCAGTCTGAATTTAGTGAGATGTGTGAACTGTAGCCTATGGTCAAAGGTGGGGACATTTTCCTCTTTGTAAACATATGCTTTCCTATGGTGACAGGAACCCACTGAGCAGAGAGTGTCTAATTAGACATCTTTGAAAAACAGGGCTTCTTTGGATCCACGAGACTGATTTGCAGAATGCATCTCACTCAGGTCAGCTAATGGGTGCGTCCGAGGTGCTCCTGAGAAATCCAGGAGAGGGTGGGCCAATGGTGGGGAGCAGGCACAGGTCTCAGACTGCGCTCACAAAAGCAAGTTTCCCCTTTAAGAGACGTGCAGTAATGATTTCCAAAGTTGTCTGGGTGAAAGACCGAGCATGTTCTAAGGCCAGGGGCTATTCCCCTCATCTTGGTGCGGCCTTTGTTACTGGCTAAGTGCTCTCTGCGGACACACGGGGCCCATCTGCAGATGACAGCGCGCACCCAGGGTCCAGCCTGATGTTGCCGTCTACAGCAGGATGGGAGCTAGGACTTCCAGCGCCCCCTGCAGAGTGAGCTGATAGGAGAATACTCGTGGAAAGGTCCATCAGCAGGTGGTGCTACATGTTTCAAAGGGATTCACTCCACACACTTATTGGGTCCAAGGGAAAGAAAAAGCCAATGAATTTTCCTGAGCTTTTAGAAGATGCCACAGGTACCAGGAATCACAGATAAATGGGACAAAGTCAGAGCCCTCAAAATGGACCTCAACTGGGGACGGGGGTTAAGTGACAAGCATAACACAAAAGCAAGTTTCCCCCTTAAGAGATGTGCATAACAGTGGCGAGATGAAGATGCTACGCACAGCACTGGTGACAAGAGGAGCATCACTGAGCACCCGGCGGGTACGGGTGTCTCACAGAAGCGATGTTTAATAATGATGCTGCCTGGTCACACCTGAGGCCCAGGCACCCAGATAAGTACAGTTACAACACTGTTTTGTTTAATTCCACCAACAAGAGATGATAATCCACATTTTATAGACACAGAACAGGCTTAACTGTGAGATTTAGCAGAGGACCACGGTCCCACATTAAGTGCCTCTGTGCACAACGCACCCACACAGTCATATCTGTATTTATAGCATTTCAGCTGCTGAAGGGGATTCCTCACTCCTATGCGCTCCCTCCAAACTCCTGCTCAAAAAGACCTACCACTGTGGTCCTACGTTTTGATGAAATTTACAAAATGGGGGCTTCCATGGGAGTCTAAGTGGTTAAGAATCCACCTGCCAATGCAGGGGACAAGGATTTGATCCTTGGTCTGGGAACATCCTTCATGCTGTGGAGCAACTAAGCCCGTGCTCCACAACTATGAAAGCTCGTGTGCCTAGATGCTGAGCTCCGAAACAAGAGAGGTCGCTGCAATGAGGAGCCCGGGCACTGCGGCTAGAGAAGCCCAGCCTCAGCAGTGAAGACCCAGAGCAGCCAAAAATAAATAGCTAAATAGATTTTTTTTTAAATTACAAAATGAACAGATCTGAGGCATGATCAGTTAGGACCACTGTCCCTTCTGACTCTGACTTCTCCTCTCTCAAAATTCCCTCATGGTGAGGGTGCTGGGTGATCTGGGCAATTGTGGTATCTGGCTAGGGGGAGGTTGCATTTGGATCCATTTATTTTAGGTTTAGTGGGATCTAGCTATAGGGATTTTAGTCACCTCTGTGTGTAGTCAAGTTACTGCTGGTCACTCTGACATAGTAACAGTTCCCAAGAATACACTTCCCCACCACCACAACCCCCACCACTCAGCATGCCAGCCCGCTGGGCATGGTACTGTGAAGTGCAGAGCTGGGTCATACAGGGTCATGAATGGGTCCTGCAGCATCCAACGCCCATGTGGGTTGTGAAGGGGAAACAAGGTGTGAAATGTATGAAGCCAGACCCTAGTGTGTGGAAAATTCTTCTGGTTGTTATATAATAAAATCGAGTTTCCACTGATGCCTCAGCAAAACAGACCTTTCCTAAATGTCTACCAACAGGGGAATAGATAGAGAAGATGTGGTACATAGATACCATGGAATGTTACCCAGCCATAAAAAAGGAACAAACCCATACAGTTCGCAGAGATGTGGATGAACCTAGAGTCTGTCATACAGAGTGAAGTAAGTCAGAAAGAGCAAAACAAACCTCTCATCTTAATGCATATATGTGCAATCTAGAAAAAGGTACAGATGAAACGATTTGCAAGGCAGAAATAGAGACACAGATGTAGAGAACAAACGTATGGACACCGAGGGGGTGGGATGGGTGAATCGGGAGACGGGGATTGGCATATGTACACTGCTGTGTGTGAAGTAGATGGCTGGCGAGGGCCTGTGGTATAGCACAGGGAAAGTCAAAGAGGGTACGACTGGTTTGTAGGACATACATTAAATTAACCTTAAAAATGCATTCCAGCATATATTAGGTGCAGACAAATACTGCTTGATCCCACCTATACAAGGTGAAATTCCTAGAGTCAGAAAGCACACTGGTAGATGCCAGAGGTCAGGCAGGGGGTGTGGGGAGGTGGAAAGGGGGATGGGGAGTTAGCCTTTAACGGGGACAGAGTTTCAGTTTAAGAAGGTGAAAACCTCAGGAAACGGATGATGGTGAGACTTGCACAACAATAAGAATGTACTTAATGCCACTGACCTATACAGTTAACTATGAAAAAACAAAACAAGAAAAAAAAATAAAAGCCCAGACCTTTCCTCCTTGCAGAAATGTGTTAGTGTGTATATTGATATACTCGTGTCATTATGGACCGTCCGCTTCTTTTGTTTTGTGGAGTCTGGCAAAATAGAATACATCAGAATTCCTGACTTTGCAAGGCATCTGCATGTAACAGTCGTGCACACAATGGTACCATCTGTGTTTGATACTTCCCAACTCTCAATAATATCATTTTTGATCAACCAGGCAAGACAAAAGGCTTATATTTATATTCGCCCTTTAGAAAATTGCATCACAAAATTGTTAGCCTCTGAAGGTGCGACCACAGAGGATGAAGTCATAAAAGGTAGTAAGAAAGTATTAGAGAGGTGGATCAAGCAGCTAATTAATAAAAACATTCTTATTTTCCTAGATATTGTGTTTACAATATATGCCAGCTAGTTTTCAATGTAGTCTGTTGTAATAGTTTCTCATTTTCATTTTTTCTCTCATTTTTATTTAATTTTGCATTTGTGCCTTTGTAATTTTTCTCTTTTTAAAAAATGTCTATTCATTTGGCTGTGACAGGTTTTTGTTGTCACATGTGGGACCTTATATTGCATTAAACAGACTCTCTAGTGGTGGTTTGTGGGTTCAGTAATTGGGGTGCAGGGGCATGTGGGATTTAGTTCCTCTACCAGGGCTCAAACTTGTGGTCCCCTACATTGCAGAGCATATTTTTAACCACTGGACCACCAGGGAAGACCCATATTCTTTTTCTTAATGGGGATCCTCAGAAGTACACAAGTTTCAGACTCATCTGAGCCTGCTGGGAGAAGGCACCCTTCTCGTGTATGTCACCCATGCCATAGACACGTTAGACTCACATGAGCTCTCCTCCCTCCTCCCTTCCGGTGACAAAATCAGCCCAACACTAACAATTCTGATTTACCTCTCCTCCTAAGACTAGTGGCTTTTGAATGAGCAACTCCTCACCTCTGAGCCACAGATTTGATAACGACTCTCCAGACACAATAAGCAGTGAATCAGTTGGAGGAGCTGAGCACCTTCTCTCATCACTCCTGCTTTGTTCACTCCATCCCTATGAATGAACTCAGACGAGCTGTGTGCTCCCAAGAGGAAATATTTTCATGCAGCCCTTTCAGTCCAGACTCCATCTTGGCATTTGTATGCTTGCTTCCTGTGTGGCAGAAGAGGAAGCCAGTCTCTTTGCGCCTTCTGACAGCCCCTAGGTCTGTTCAGTTTAGCAAAGGTAGATTAAGAGCCTCCTTGCACCAGGTGCTCAGTGAGATTTACAAACTGAGAGATGAGCTCTAAATCTGATGGGGAGAAACCCACATCCTTACACTGTGACAAGGGGGTTGAACATGGAGACGTGCCCTGCACTCAACCTGGGAGGTCAAGGGAGGCCTCCTGGGAGGACTTACACTTGAGTTGGGTCTTAGAAGCCAGGGGGGAAAGGTGGCCATTGGTAGCATCCTAGTTATTCAAACTCCAATCTAGGTGCTGCTGTGGAGGGATTTTACAGATGTGATTGAAGTCCCTAATCAGCTGACCTTAAATTAAGTAAAAGGAAGATCAGCCTGGGTAGGTCTAATCAGCAAAATATTTTCAGAGATAGCTTAGGACTTCCCTGAACTCAGATACTCCAGACAGCCTCTGGCTTTGCAATTCTTACCCCAGCTCCCCACCTTCCCCCATCTTCCTTCCTGACTGTCGCTTGTAGACAACAAATTTCAGCTCATGTCCCGGTGATTCCAGCCTGAGTTCTGATCTTGGCATGCCTGCTCTACAAAGCTTTACATTTACTATCCTCCATAGTTGTGTAAATGGATCTATTATAGTAAATCCATATATAGATGATAAATCTATTACCTATGTATCTCCTATTTGGTTCCATTCTCTGAACCCTGACTGACAAAGATGATGATGATAATGATCTACTAATAACATCAACAACTCATACCGATTGAGAATTTATCATGAGTCAGACCTGATGTTTACACTTCTCAGGCATTACTCTCACTAATTCTGCCCAACAAACCCATGAGCTAGGAGCTATTATTATCCCTTGTTACAGAGAGATTGAGCACCTTTTCATTTAGCCAGTCAATCCCAGAGCCAGGATTGCCTTCCATCTCCCCTGGGCTTCATGCCACGTAATGGGGAAATAAACAGGTCCTGCCATTGGGTGTTCAGCAAGGGGAGTGATGAACAAGGAGAAGGGAGAAGCCCTAGGGCTTCACTAGGGGCTATAATTCCCTCCCCTCGTGTGCCAGTCTGTTTTCCCCCTTGAGAGTGGAATAGGTGGGAAAAAATCCTCACAGACAGAACAGAGAACATCGAATGTCAGGAGGAAGGCACGTTGAGATCTGCTAGTCCATCATGCACTGGACAGATGGGCAGACTGAGGTCCTGCAAAGTTAAGAAACACATCAAGGTGTAAAGAGGCTGTCAGTTTGGTAATGTCACATGAAAAACCTTCTTTTTGGTGCAGAATCCTCACCGGGACCCTGCCCTCCAGGGAGCAGGGAGACTCTTAGGGACATCTTGCTAGGTGAGGAACCAGGCAACCTCCGGTGAATTCCCACAAGGTCCTGCCCACTAAACAATTCAGTAGTGTAGCCAAGGGTTAGTATGAGGTTTGGGGAGGAGACAAACTTGATGCTTTAGCCTTTGGCATTTCCCAGGCAGGAAGGAGTGAGTCTCCTGTATAGCCTTGTGTACAACAACACGGTTACCACAAAGCGGAAGGGGCTGCTTTGGCTCAGATGTGTGCCTGACTGTACCAATGGCAAAGAGGGAGTCAGAGCATGCGCACAGATATTAATAGTGGGGGTCATCATAAACATCACCACCCTTCATCCTTTACAAATGACTTTTTACATATTTAAACGTTTCACAGGACATCTCTCATCACTTCTTTTATTCTCACTTCACAAATGGGAAAACGAAGGGTCGTCAGGGGATGGGTTCTAGGTCACACAGCCAGTAGTGTATTTTTTTTTTTTTTTTTTTTGGCCATGCCACCTGACTTGTGGGATCTTAGCTCCCCAACCAGGGATCGAACCCCGGCCTCAGCAGTGAGAGCACAGAGTCCTAACCACTGGACCTCCAGGGAATTCCCCTCACACAGCTGGTAGTGATGGAGCAGGTCCTGGCCTCAGACCTTCCCGACCCCATCCTTCCCCGTCCCATGCTCCCTGGGCCAGGGCCGTTGTCCCCATCCCCTCTGCCCCCTGCTTCCATTCCGCTCTGCATACACCAGAATACAGAGGTGGGGAGCTGACTTCCAGGCCGTGAGATGGTGGTGAGTCTGTACCCATGGCCGTCAAAATAACAGAGATTAATTGCACTCCACCCAAGAAGCGGGCTTTTAGAGGTTGTCAGTCAGAAGGAAATATTTTGAAGTCAAAAATTGAAAAATGTCACAACTGGTGTTTTGAATTCATAGATTGCTTGGGTGTCTGGTAACACCTTTATATTTTTCATTTACAGAAAAGAAAAACCTATCTTTAAAAATCACAAGGGCTTAGGAAACGCTCCTGCCATGGTGTGGTTTTGAGCTGTGTAAGTGTGGTAGGTCTGGGAGCTGGTGCATGACCCCTGCAGAGGTGAAGGTGTCTGCTAGGAGCTTGTGTGCTGGAGTGCAAAGGTCATGACTCTAAGACCTCCTCAGATTCGTGACCTTGGGCAAATGTGTTCCTATATACCTGTTTCTTCATCTGCAGGATGGAGTCTGCATCAGTGACCTCTCCTGTTGGGATTAAATGAGGTAATACCCACTCGTTAACTGCCCAGAATTGGGCCTTGACAAGAGGTGAAGTTTTTAATTCTCCCCATAGCCTTTTTAAAATTAAACTTTATATTTTTATTGGAGTGCAGTTGATTAACCATGCTGTATTCATTTTCAGTGTACAACAAAGTGATTCAATCATACATATACATGTATCTCTTCTTTAAAGCAACTTGCAAAATGCTTTTCAAAAGGTAAATGTTACGTGGGTGTTTGTGGAAAGAATGAATAAAAAATGAAGAGGAGGCTTAAATTGAAATGTTAACACTCTTAGGCTGACAGTGACCCTAAAATCTCTCTGGGCTGTTTTATACATTTTGCTGTTCAAGAAATGTCCACTGTGATTCGTAAGTTTCCCTAATCAAATAGCCATGCATATATAGCATAAGGTGATACGGGTAATGATGACAAATACGTGTAAGGCACTTTTCAAAATTTTTATTGGCATTGTTTCATTCTAGTTGAGCAATAATGGATCACTGCTGTTCCTGCTGCTTCTACTTCTGCTACCTGTTTGCATTTATGGGGGACTGGCCGTGGGCCAATGTCTGTACTGAGTGTCATGATGCACTTCATCCCAGGTAGATCCCCACGATGCAGGCTATTAACAGCATTTTAGGTGTGAGGAAACCAAGGCTAAGAGCGTAAAAAAATAAAAAAATAAAAAAAAAACTTGCCCGAAAGTCACACAGCTATCCAGTGGCAGAGCCAAGACTCGCGCCTGAGCCAGCCTAGTGGCAGCTGTTATCACAAAACAACTGTCATTATCTCGTTATTCAGAGGGTTTCCCTGGTGACTCAGCGGTAAAGAACCTGCCTGCCAGTGCTGGAGACGGGGGTTCCATCCCTGGGTTGGGAAGATCCTCTGGAGAAGGAAATAGCGATCCACTCCAGGATTTTTGCCTGGAAAATCCTATGGACAGAGGAGCCTGACAGGCTATAGTCCACGGGGTTGCAAAAGAGTCAGACATGACTTAGTAACTGAACAACAACAACATTTTTCAGATGAGGCAACACACCAAGAGACCCTGCAGGCCTAAGGTGTAGAATCTGGACTCAAATCCATGTACTCTTGCTCCAAATTCTAAGCTGCTTCCACCACGGCCTGGATGTGGTCTCCCAATCTGGTGGTGGTGAAAGGAGGCTGTAGTTAGTCTTGACTTTATTGAATGCTTCTGTCTGCCAAGCATGTGCTAAGCATCTAATAAACGTTATCATTCCATCTGCCCCAAACACAAAGATGTATGTGCTCATAAAAAGAGGCTCCTGGGTTCAATATCCAAAAGGTAAATATAGCAGTTCTCTCAAGATGGTAGGATTTCAGATCATTATTATTGTTATTTTCTTCCTTGCAATTTTCACATGATTTTTTTAAACACATAATGACAATGACACTTCAAGGCATAAATCGCCAAACTATGCTTTGTCAGAGGTGTTACTGATCCCTACTTTTCAGATGAAGAAATTGAGGCTAAGAGAGTTAATCTCAGAAACCTCGCTCATCCATTCCCCTGAGCCACATCCTGGGAGCCTCAATCTGCCCAGGGCAGGACTGTGATGTCCTGGTGATTTCACAGTTTCTCCCCTGACAAGGGCACAGCTTCTCCTACCCTATACTGGAGCCTGGATTCCCATGGCAGGGGGGCCATGCATGATCCTCCAGCAATGATAGGCATGGCAGTTCAGGGGGGATGTTTCTAAAATGCCTTTCAGTTCAGGTGTCCTGGGTGTCATGAAGGCTCCCTAGGATGTAAGGTGGCCCATATGAGCTCACAGTTTTCAAAATCAGTCCTTGCCTGGGAGGGTGGAGGTGTAGTGATGATGCTCAGAGGGGCTGGCAAGCCCTGTGAGTGGGTGAGCACACTGCATGTGTGAATGTGGACACTGGGGTTGGAGCCCACTCCCCTGGTCACTGGAGGGTGAGGACTTATGGAGGTGTGTATATATCTCTTAGACCTGTCCTTTAGTTTCACAAATTTGATGCTATGCCCCAGACACAAAAGTTTGGGAATACTTCATTAGATGATGCAACAGGAAGTTCATGGTGAAAAACGGCATTTCCCAGACAATACTGGTTGAGCCCTCAGCAACTGTTACATTCCAGCATCCTCCATAGAGGCAAGCAGTCCCTCTGTGATGGAATTAGCCAGATCCACTGGTAGAGTGTGTTCGTGAACATGTGAAAATCACCTTATTGCTACCTTGTGGCTCTTCATGATCTTGCCCAGAAGGACCAAAGTTAGGGAGCAGGTTGGGTAAAGAAAACCCAGGGCCCAGAGCTGGGATCTAGTCCTTGGCTTGAACAAGCTGTGCATCTCTGAACAGGACTCCTGACCCTTCTGGATTCTTTGTCTGTAAGACAAAGAAATAACCAGACTGTCTGAAAGACCCATGAGTACACTGGGACATGGTTCAATTCTACAGATGATTCTTGGGGGTCCTCTGGCATTGAACTGGATGATCAGGGAGCTGCTGGAAATGGTGGGAGAAGCTTGATTCTGTGCCACGGCAACATACTTCTCTACATCACTGGTAAAGCATGAGGACCCTTTGTAGTGAATGCCCAGATCCCTTCTTAGGTCTGAGGGGTTCAGGCAACCCTCATCTCCACTTAACAAAGCTGCCTCACCCATCATGACTCCTCCTACCCCATGACTGGTTGATGCTGGGGTCCAGAGGTCCACCTTTCCCTTGGATGAGGGACAGGCTCACAAGGCTACTTTTTACCTGCAGAGCTCCTCATGAGGATGCCAAAGTGAAGAGCATCACAGTTAAAGCTCGCTCTCTCTCTGCCCCATCGTATTTCCCTTGCTCTTTCACAGGTGTTGTTCCTGAGAGCTCGGGGCCCTAAAATATCCTTGCAAATCTCTATTTCCAAATCTGACTCCTAGGGAAATTCAGACATTGCCGTGAAATCCCGTGGACTTTGAGAAAGTGGAGGTAAGCCTGTACAGTCGGTAAGCCTGTAAATCCCCGTCCATGGGATTTCCCAGGCAAGAAGACTGGGGTGGGCTGCCATTTCCTTCTCCAGGGGAATCTTCCCTACCCAGGGATCAAACCTGCGTCTCCTGCACTAGAGGCAGATTCTTTAACACTGAGCCACCAGGGAAGCCCCCCAAATAGTATAATCTTGGGCAAATCATTTAATCTCCTAAGACTCCATTTCCCCATTCATTTACTCATTCATTCAACTGACATTTATTATATATGGGTGACTCAAGTACGGTACCTCTTGCAGCATAAGCAAGACCAACGTGGTGGGTGAGCCAGACGTTAGTGAAGTGCTGGGTGCACACTGTGGGGAGCACAGATCCCAGTGAGGGTCACGAGAGCCGGACTATTCGTTCTTGATCAGGGTTGTAACCCTGGCACCTGGCAAAGTGCCCAGCACATCAAAACACTCAGCAAAGGAATGAATGAGAAATTCTTCTGTGTAGAGCTTTAGAGTGGATGTAACATGTAAGCTGGGTCTTAAATGACGAACACTAAGAAGAGGTTAGAATTATGGTTTTCTCTGGGTTCTAACCCGGAGAAAACTGTAATTCCAGAAGACACGTTGCCTGTGCATGTTCATCACAGCCCTGTTTACAACAGCCAGGACGTGGAAGCAACCTAAATGGCCATCAGCGGAGGGACGAATAAAGATGTGGTACATATGCACAATGGAATATTACTCAGCCATAAAAAGGAATGAAACTGTGCCATTTGCAGAGATGTGGATGGACCTACAGACTGTCACATAGAGTGAAGTAAGTTAGAAAGAGCAAAACAAGCATCGTATATGAATGTACACATGTGGAATCTAGAACAATGGTACAGATGAACCTATTGGCAAAGCAGAAATAGAGACAAAGACATAGAGAACAACCATATGGGCCCTACAGGGAGAAAAGGGAGGACGGAAGAAACTGGGAGATTAAGATTTACATATATACACTAACTGATACCTGTATATAAACTAGGTGACCAATGAGAGAGAACCTACTACTCAACAGCACAAAGAAAGCTACTCACTGTTCTCTGGTGACCTCAATGGAAAGGAAATTCAGAAAAGAGGGCCTACTTGTATACATTTGGCTGATTCACTTTGCTGTAAGGCAGAAAGTAACACAAGACTGTAAAGCAACTATACTCTCATACAAATTAACCAAAGAAGAGTTTAGAAGGAGATGGCAGGAATAAACCCTCCAGGCAGGTTGTAAGAGCAAGCGGAGCTGAGAAAGTCTCTGAGATGATGGGGGGACACCCGGTATGACCTGCACAGAGAGTGCAGAGGGCAGGGTGAGGTCCCCTGGAGGCTCGGGGAGGATGAAACGAGATGGCAAAGCAAAATCGCTTGGGGAATAGGTTAGGAGGTCCATTTGCATCTTGCTACCTTGATGTATATATGTTATAGATTTGTCCTATAATTGTTGTTGTCATGACTTCAGATTTATGTCTAATTTGGCTGGTCCATGATTGAGCATTAGTAAACGAATACGCATACTGATGTGAAGCTCTGTTCTATGTACAGGGTTATGCATGGAGCCATTCATTCATCCAGCAGATATTTTATTCTGATAAATGCTAATCGCAACTCAGAGTGCCTGACCAAGGTAATTTGCTGAGACATGAGTTTGCGCTTCCCTGGTTTTGCCTGCCTGCAGACAGGAGGCTGCTGGGGAGACTGGGATTTGGGTGTGCGTTTTCTAATCTGAGTTTGTGTTCCTGGCCTCTGGGGATTCTGCTCCGTGTTTGCAACCGGGAACGAGGTCAGGGTTTTCTCAGTCATATTTTAGTAGCTGCTTCCTCCATCTCAGCGCTCTGAGTGGGAGCATCTCTTACCCACAGGCTGGCTGAGCAGGAGCCTAGAGGCCAGGGAGAGAGAGAGAGAAGCTAAAAGAAGAGGAAATTGCAGTGCATAGGAGAAGAAGAAGCAGAGGTAATGGTAGAAGGTGGCAGCTGAGGAGAAGGACGTAGGCTTGCAAGGGGGAGATGGGTGGCAGAGTGTGGAGACAAGATGTGGATTTTAACTGATGCAGGAGAGAGGAAACTGGAGTGGGAAGGGATGAGAGAGATGAAAGGATTAGGGCTGAGGAGGTAGGAGAAAGAACTAGGTCTTGGATCAAAAACTGAAGAGGGCAAAGGAGTTCTCTGGCAGTCTAGTGGTTAAGATTCACCTGTCAGTACAGGGGATGCAGGAGCTAAGATCTCATATGTCACGGAGTGACTAAGCCTGTGCCCCGAAACTAGAGAAAAGCCAAAAAAAAAAAAAAAATTGAAGCAGGCAAGACAGTTGGGGCAGAAGGAGGAATAAGGAGCTGAGCAAAACAGGCTAAGGAGTGTAGGAAGAATCTCTAGAGGAGAGGTCCAGGCAGGAATTCTAGGCTCAGGGAACATTGCAGAGAAGAAACCGGGGCAATTATCTGAGCTCCACTGGCCTGCCAGCATGCAAGCCTTCTCCGAAGGGAGGAGGTATCACGCGTCAAAATATTCAGCGCTGACGCATGAATTAACAGAGATGAATTTGTGTTTAAAAAATCTTGATGGAACACCCCAACGCACAAATCAAAGCCATCAGGCGGATGAGACTGTTCATGCAATTAACACGCATCCAGCACCTGGCATCCCAACAGGCAGCAGTTTGTTTGCTTATTCACTTGTCTGTCTGTGTGCTCCGCTGGCGGTGGAGTCTCCAGGAATGTGCTTTGGGCTCTGCTTAAAGGTCATCACATCTCTGGTTTTCAGCGATCATACAGAGAGCTCATTTCAAGCAGCAAACCCGCGATGCTCCTTACCAAAGGGATTGGGCAGCCCGGCCACCAGCCCTCTCCTTTCTGCTGCGGGCAAACCTACCCTGGGCGGTGGGTCCCGGAGACATCATCAGGCTGCTTCCTGCGCAGACAGATCACAGTGGGAGGGAGCTGGGGCTGGGAGCAGGGTCTCAGTGGGACCCTGAAACTCTGTGCCCTGCAAAATGTACCCTTTCTTTTTCTAAAAAAAATTTTATTGGAGTATAGCTGATTTACAATGCCTAAGTTGTTTCAGTTGTACAGCAAAGTGAATCAGTTATACATATGCATATACTCACTCTTTTTAACATTTTTTTCCTATATAGGCCATTACAGAGTGTCTTTGTTTGTTTGTTTTGGCTGTGATAGGTCTTAGTTGCAACACACAGGATCTTTAATTGCAGCACGTGGGATCTAGCTCCCTGACCAGGGATCAGACCACGGCCGCCTGCGTTGGGAGCGTGGAGTCTTAACCACTGGACTACCAGGGAAGTCCGCATTACAGAGTATTGAGTAGAGTTTCCTGCGCTATACAGTAGGTCCTTAATAGTTATCTATTTTATAGATAGCAGTGTGCAAATGTTGATCCCAGTCTTCCAATTTATCCCTCCCCATCCTCTTACCTCTCATAACAGCAAGTTTGTGTTCTACACCTGTGACTATCTCTGGAAGGAAGTGTGCAGTTCCTTCATCAGATCAGCGAGGGAACTGCACCCTTCTATGCAGAGCTCACGCCGGGATTTCTATCGAGATGGCCCAGTGGGGTAGCAGCTCTTCCTTGAACCCCAACATACGTGAAAAACCTCTTGACCTTCTATGTAGCTCTTTCTGCTCTTTATTCTTTGCAGGTGGACTTGTTCCCTGTACCCTCAGGCCTAGGCTAGAGCTTTTTTTCTTTTTTTAAACTCAGAGACCTGTCCTCCTTCCCTCCTCCCTCCCAGCCTTCCTTCCTTCCATAGGACACGATTATTTATTGAATGCTAATTGTGTACCATGGGCTAGTTGAGCTTTCATTCTCGTTGGGGGAATTAGCTTTAAAAAATATAACCAATAGAATATTAGATGGTGACAATATCAAGGAGGAAAATAAAGGAAAGAGGAGGATAAGAAGGCTCCATGTTCATGTATGGATGAGTGTTGAGAAGTGGCTAAACTCTGAGCATCCCCAGTGGTACAGGGAGATAACGGACTCGCCCCTTCCTGCAGACCAGACCTCTTGGACGGGGCTCTGTGTGGATCTGAGTGTGTTACTCTGGCCGCCTGCGTGTGTTGGTGTAAGAAACTCGGGCTACTCTTCATTTCCTTCTTTTGCCCCTCTCCAAACTGCCAGCCTACTGCAGGGGTCCCAGGGTGCCCACTGGGTAAGGTGTCCTGGTACCTCTGCTCTGGCACGAATCAAAAACAAGCCACCTGTTAGTCCCAGGCTGTCCGTGACCACAGCTGCCATGTATGAGTGTATAGGCTGTGTAGTGGACAACTCCAGAAGACGCTCTTCACATAAACTACAGAGTGAGTGGTGCTCACTAGAGGTGGGCAGTACACAACCCACACAGCCAATCGTGGCAGCCCATCTGAGTCCACACAAACACTGGGCATCCAATCACTGCTGTGATTGGACTCATCATGAAAGAGGGCATCGAACAAACAGCTTCCACCCTAGCTGGCTGTCACCAGGGCCTCCCAACGGTTGGTGTCACTTGTTCTCTCCACTCAGACATCCCGGACTCTGATCCAGACCCATGGAGATCTTAGAGACATGCCTGCCCCTTCTGACCTCAGCTAGCCCTCCAAGCTCTATTGCCTGCTTCCCTTGCACTGACTCCAGCACCTCTTCAGCCTCATTTGCATCTCATGCCTTGATTCCTGTCTCCCTGGTTATACTTACTCCCTGGCCAAACCCTCTCAAGCTCCTAGACCGGAACATTCATTCCGTCAGCTTTGCCTCCTTGCTGCCGCTGTGCCCTGGGGAGGCTCTGTTGAGCGCACACCACTCCCTCTGCACGCCAGGAATTGCTGGGCATCAGCTCTTCTCCACACAGTGTGCATCACACCGTCAGGAGGGGAGAGTCGCGTGCGGGACCAGGGCCAGCTTGACTCCAAAGCTTTTGTGCTGTTCACTTTGGAGGCATCATTGCCTTCTTCAGTGTGTACAGATTCTCAGCACACCTTGCACAAAACACAGACACTGACTCCCTGCAGAAAAGATAAGACAACTCCAACTATCTAATCCACATGCAGGGAAGACAGGTATATTGGCAAAGGTACTGTCTTCAACTTCTCTGACAGTAGGGATTACAGGGGGTGTTCGTTAAAACACTTTAATTCCAGTGACCACTCGCATCCATACTATCAGAATTCTGGGGAGACAGTCCTGGGAAATGATGTCCTTAAAACACATGCCAGGCGACTCTTATTCTCGTGAAAATTCAGGCAACTCCACTGTATGGATGATGAAGCGATGCACAGAGCTGTTAGGAAATCGTCTCAAGGTTACACAGCCAACTTGGTCTGACTCCAGAAACTGCCCTCTAACTACTACGCTGCGCTACCTCTCAAAAAAAAGGATCTCTTCTGTCAACTTGCGACACAGAAAGAATGAGCGATGGCTTAAGTGGTGTGATGAAAAATCTTTGGGGGAAAAGGGAATTTGCAATACACTAACAGCGTCTTTGAATTCTACTTCATCAGAAAGCTTTGATGTCCATCAGAATATGGCCCAAAGGACTACACCTGAAGCTGAGATCATTCATTTAAGATCTGATGAAGGAAGGAGTCAGTGACAGATTTTCTTGGAGGATAAAAAGAGAGAAGAAAAATGAGGATCTGTCACCTGGTAGGAGGGAGAGGTAGCCATCAAGTGGGAAAACGTACAACATTTCAGGGGGAGGTACCGGGACTATGGGCCTCCCAATGCAGGAGACCCGAGTTTGATCCCTGGGTTGGGAAGATCCCCTGGAGTAGGAAATGGCAACCCACTCCAGTATTCTTGCCTGGAAAGTCTTTTGGACAGAGGAGCCTGGTAGGTTACAGTCCATGGGGTCACAAAGAGTTGGACACCATTGAGCAATCGAGAGGGCTTCCTAGGTGGAGCGAGTGGTAAAGAACATATGTGCCAATGCATGAGACATAAGAGAAGTGGGTTCCATCCCTGGGTTGGGAAGATCCCCTGGAGAAGGGCATGGCAACCCACTCCAGTATTCTTGCCTGGAGAATCCCATGAACAGAGGAGCCTGGCGGGCTACATACAGTCCATAGAGTTGAAAAGAGTCAGATAGGACTGAAGCAACTGAGCACACACAGGCACACAAGCAACCAGGCACGCACCCACGTACTGGGACTAAATCAGACCACCTGCTCCTGTTCTGACCCCACCAGCTCTGCTCTCTGCAGCTCCAGTTCCTAAATACACTGCTTGGCTGTCTGATTCAACACGGCCCAGCCTCCTTCCCAACCCTTGTTTCGTCATGTGTTATGACATTAGTTTCCATGTTCATATGTGTTCTTTTCCTCCTCTCACTCACTCACCAGACTTTAAACTTCAAGACTGAAACAAAGTCATGAGCTTCTTTGGATCTCCACAGTGCTCAGAACATTCCTCGTTCCTTGGAAGATGCTTGGTGAGTGTTTCACAAGTAAACATATAGATGGCCTCAAAGACACCATCACAGACTTCAGAGTCTTGAGTAAGCTGCTTGAGAACAGTGCTTCTCAAAATGTAATGTGAAAAGTAATACGCTGGGGATGTGGTTAAAATGTCAGTCCTGGTTCAGGAAGTCTGGGATGGGGCTAGAGAGGCTGCACTTCAAACAAGCTCCCAGGTGATGCTGAAGCTGCTGGCTCAGAAGCACACTCTGAGCAGAATGGCTTCAGATCATCACCTTTCTCTATTCCAGGGGCTGCCTCTTGCTGATCTGATAGCTCGGAAGGAAAGAACTGGAAGCTGGGTTTATTTCTCCTGAGATGCTCTCTTCTGTGCTTGAATTGAGCCAGGCTACCTAAGTCAACATTTTTATATGGACTGGGCACTGATTTAAAAAGCAGTAAATGTGGTTCAGTTCAGTTCAATCCAGTTCCTTGCAACACTCTGAAGTCCCTGTTTGCCTCATGGTTTTACCCATTTATTTTGTTGTTCAGTCCCTCAGTCACGCCCGATTCTTTGTGACTCCATGAGCTGTAGCATGCCAAGCTTCCCTGTCCTTCACAATCTCCCAGAGTTTGCTTAGACTCATGTCTGATGAGTCAAAGATGCCATCCAACCACCTCATCCTCTGTTGTCCCCTGTCCTCCTGCCCTCAGTCTTTCCCAGCATCAGGGTTCTTTCCAATGAGTTAGCTCTTCGCATCAGGTGGTTGAAGTATTAGAGCTTCGGCATCAGTCCTGCCCATGGATGTTCAGGAGTAATTTCCTTTAGGATCAACTGGTTTGATTTCCTTGCTGTCCAAGGGACTCTCAAGAGTTTTCTTGAGCACCACAATTTGAAAGCATCAATTCTTCGGTGCTCAGCCATTTTTACGGTCCAACTCTCACATCCGTACATGACTACTGGAAAAATCACCGCCTTGACTGTATGGACCTTTGTCAGCATTTATATTAATTATACTACAACTTTATCTGTCATCACATCCCCTTCACACATTTCTACTCTTCACATCTTAATTCTCGCACTGACATATTCACAGATGAGACAATTAAAGAAAAGTGCTTCCACTGTATTTTTCTTTTACGTATTCTCTATCTCTCTGGGTAGAAAGCAGTCCCACCCACCTAAGTGGAATTGCTGTCCTCCTGTCTTCCCAGGTGAATCTGTGGATTCTGACTTCCTCTCCTTCTGTTCTACTCCTTGAATGATTCCCCAGTCCTGATGCCACCACTGGATGCAGTTAACAAATTAGGAGGCATCTAGTTGGATTAATCAAGCTCTGGAGTTTATTAAAACACATTGCAGAGACCAGTTATGATGGAGGGCAACAGAACTGGTGCCTACACCTGCTGTTCATCATCTGAAATTCTGAGAGCCAGACTATACACCATCACTTATACTCTCTGCCTGCTTTATTTCATTTTCCACTCTTTCAAGCCAAAGATGGTGCCTGTACCATCTGGTACAGGTTCTGGCACCAAATGATGACTCTTTCTTTCCATTCTCTCTTTCTAGATCTTCTCTGTGAAGGAGAAAGGGCCACTGCTATGAATAAAGCACATTGGCTTTAGGGGGTTTGTTGTGGAGTGACCTCATCCTCACCAAAGATGAGACTGAGCTCTTCAGGAGTTTGCAATTGAATTTCTAGATCAGCATGTCACACAAAGGATTTGAAACTGATCATGCAAATATACTGAGGCATGAAAGGATGAAATGCAGGCTTTGTGGAAGATAGAGTAAGGTGTACAAATCACAGCTTCCTACGTAGTTTTTAAAGGAAAATGACAAACTTGGTTGTGAGGTTCCTGGTGGTCGGAGCATAAATGGTAACAGAGCCAGGTGCATGATTAGCATTGGCAAATGCAAGGCATCTTCAAGTTAACAATAGTCTTCTTGGTGCTTAGGTCTGAAAACAGTTTATTTCATGAGTATTCATAATGAGGATGTGGGATGAGGTATAACAAGCCACATTCTTTCTACCATCTCACAAGATGTGTAATCTTGTAAGATTTTGTAAGACATTTTCTCCAATGCAAGTCAAGAGTAAGTGTTCAAGGACAATTCAGATGAAGAGAATTCTTAACTCAGATTGAGGAGGAGTAAAGAGTATATCAACATTTTTGAAGAGGCCATCTGGACATTTTGTACATCTTGACAAAATATTAAATAATAAAATTTTATATTTGTTCAGTGAAAAGAGCTGTTGTCTGCATAGTATAAATGACATAAAGTGAAAACCAGTAAAATCAGTGTAAGTAGTGAAGTAGGATCAAAGAGCATTCCTGTGTTTTGTCTTCATTTTGCATCAAGTTCAGCTAAGACATAAATGAAACATATGAGCTGGTTTGGTGTCAACTAGACGTGAATTCAAACCCCAGGTCTACCACTGATTATGTGAGGAACATTGGAAAGTACACAACATCTTTAAGCTTTAATCTTCAGTAAACAATTATGTATGTATCATATCAGTAAGTATTTAATATCATAATATTAACGAATATTAATTATGATTATTATAATAGTGTATATTATTTAATATTATAATGTCATTATATTTGTATATATTATATAATATATGATATATGATATATGCATTATCATAATATTAATGATGTTAATTAATTACATATTATATGGGTGGTGCATGCGTGCTCTGTCGTATCCGACTCTTTGTGACCCCATGGACTGTGGTCCACCAGGCTCCTCTGTCCATGGAATTTCCCAGGCAAGAATACTGGAGTGGGTTGCCATTTCCTACTCCAGGGGATCTTCCCAACCCAAGGATCAAACCCGCATCTCTTGCATTGGCAGGCAAATTTTTTACCACCGTGCTACCTGGAAAACCTATATTATATTATATGTAATTATATACATATATATCTCAACATGAGGATTAAAGGAGATGATACATTGGAGATGCTCAGCGTACTGCCTGGTTACACTGTGTATTCAATGAACAGCAGCTCTTCCACTGTTACTGTCCAGAATTGCATTGTCCAATATGATACCTCCTAGCCACATATGGCCATTTAAGTTTAACGTAATCAAAAGAAAATAAAAGCTAACCTTCAGTTTCTCACTTGCAAGTGCTCAACAGTCTCACGTGTTTGGGACGGCTCAGACATCAAGGCTTTCTATCATCGCAGAAAGCTCTGCTGGATAGAGCTGATCTGAAGGGATGTAGGGGCCACATAGTATTCAAACAATCCTTCAGAATAGTAGTTTTCTCCAGCTAGCTTTGGCAAACATTGGACAATTGATAGTTCTTTGGAAGAGGCCTGGAGTGCAGCTATGCATTCTGATTTCCTGAGCAAATCAGATCTCCAGTCTTTAAAAGCAAAGCACATATGAAGTCTCAGAGCACGGGAGAGTTCTTTCTAAATGAGCTGCCACCTCTGCCCACAGAGAAGGCAGGCCAAGGGTCCATCTCACAGCAGCATGGGGAATCTTCTCTGAAGAGTCCCAAGCCTGTTTTGATTACAGGCATGTATAAAGTATCAGCTCTCCAGTTTTCCCTGAATTGTTTCCCAGTCTTTACTCTTTTCCTGATTTGAAACATTAACTCCTGGGATTTTTCTGGTGATACAATGGCTGAGACTCTGTACTCCCAGTGCAGAGGGACCAGATTCGATCCCTGGTCAGGGAACTAGATACCAATGCTGCAACTTAAGATTCTGCATGCTACATCTAAGACCCACTATAGCCAAATAAATAAATACATTTATTTTTTTAAAAAATTATTGCACACTGCAATGAAGGTGGAAGATCTCCAATGCCGCAACTAAGCCCTGGCACAGTCAAATAAATAAATAAAAATATTTTCAAAAAAACTATGAAAAAGAAATAGTAACTTCTTAAAATCAGGAGATCCTCTAGAAACAGAAGGAAAAACTAAGAGAACAGTTAGTTAAAAACCTAGCCCTAGTCTGCCCTTGGCCCAGAGGCCAGGGACAAGCAGTTGTTGACCCTTTAGCATCCATGCTCAAGGCTCCTGGCAACGTCCCTTCTCATCCTTGGCTCTTCGGTGAGCAAAAGGAAGGTGACTCCATTACAAACCTCCAGCCCCTTGAGAAAACGCAAGAAAGAACTGGAGCCACACCTACAGCCTCATCCTTCTTCCTTAATCTTGTTCTTAAGGTCAGAGTCAAAGTGAATCTTGACCAAAACAAAATAAATCTGCAATGTAAGCACCGCCTTTGGATAACTGGCAAACCTCTTTCTCGTTCACCCCTCTGCATAAGTTGGTCCTCCGTTCTCAGTAACGAGAAAGTGCTGAAGGAAAAGGAAATTATCCTGAAAGTCTAAAGCAGCAGTCCCAACATGTTGGGTGGTTTAGTGGAAGACAGTTTTTCCACAGATGGCACTGCAGGTGGAGGATGGTTTTAGATGATTCAACAGCGTTGTACTTATTGTGCACTTTATTTCTATTATTATCACATCAGCTCCACCTCAGATCATCAGGCATTAGATTCTCAAGGTCGGGGACCCCTGCTCTAGGGTCCCTCAGCTTGGCTAACAGAGCAACTCTGGTTGGTAGTGCACATGGGAACTTCTAAGCACATCACATCTCTGATCTCTATTTTTAATCCTGTGTGTATGTGTATGTGCGTGTGTGTGTGTTAGTCGCTCAGTCATGTCCAACTCTTTGTAGCCCCATGGACTGTAGCCTGCAAGGCTCCTCTGTACACAGAATTTTCCAAGGCAGGAATACTGGACTGGGTTGCCATTCCCTTCTCCAGGGGATCTTCCCAACCCTGGGATTGAACCCGGGTCTCCCGCATTGCAGGCAGATTCTTTACCATCTGAGCCACCAGGGAAGTCCCTTTTTAGCCCTAACCAACCCTAACCCTAAAAACAGGGTAAAGAGAGGAAACCTGTCTGACTAAAGATTAGACATAAACGTAATTTTGGCTTTCCATGTGTAAGCATGGCCAGGCAGTTTCCCTCTGTATGTATGCATGGTGGGAGGAGGGAGGGTGAGTGAGCCTGCGTGAATATGGATTCCCACATCTTGGGTTTTCCCAAATGGGGATGCACTTATAGTATATCACACAGCCAGAGAACTTTAAGTGTATACCCCCAGGGCATGGCAGTTCACTGTAGTTGATGGTTGATGAGGTGGACACCTAATTTTACTCCTAGAAGATGAAATCATTGAAATAAGGACATGAAAGCCCTGGCCAAGGCTGAGACACTTTTTTTTTGTTTTGTTTTAAGACTTTGGCTTCAAATTTATCACATGGACAGAAATCTGTTTTCTCTGACAGAAAATTCATTTCACCCACAAAACCCATATTTCCCTTGCCTGCTTTCCATTCAGACAAGCCCTGCAAGATAAATGTGTTCTCCAATTCACCAGCAGTAAGAAAGATAAAGGCTTGGAAACTCCACAAGTACCTTCTCCTAATTATCATAACTGGCATTTTTTTATTTGGCAAACCATCTATTCAGATTAAACTATAGCCCAGGAGCCTTTTATTTGAAGATTACCAGCATGAGGTGGAAAGGTACCTCAATTGTATAATTTCCCCAGCTTTAATAACCCAAAGAGAAGCATTGAAAGAGATTCCAGGATTTGCGTGCAAGTGTTGTTTGTGAGGGAAGATCTAAAAATACTCACAGCATCTCCCTCCCTGTCCTCTCCCCCTTGAAGTCAGCCCCAGACCTTTCCCTATTTAAACAACCAGAAAGATGTGTCAGAAGCCGCCTGTTATTACCCTCACGTCCCAGTTTCCCTTAAGATCTAAATAAACAAACGGGTCCAGCAAATGCGTCAGGAGGCTCAGGCTCTGCTTAGCATTAGGAATATATTTACCCATTTAATAACTGTTATTTATCCAGACATTTAATTGCACCATTGTAAACACACAGGGAAACCCTTGGGGGAAGGTAACTCCATTGTTGAGACGAGACAGATATTTAAAACTCTGCTCCTGCAGCCTAACCCCTCCTAAGGCAAGTCTGTGGGTCTAGGATTGGGGTGAGGTTTTATATGTGGGCGGAATCCACCACGTGAGTACCACAACCCACTTGGGGCTCTGTAGAGAGTAAGTATCCAGTGCATCCACAAAGAAACGAGTGAATGAGTGCAGAAGGGGGACCCGGAGAGGGAGAGGTGCTCTTTTTAGAATATATGGAGATCAAGGTCAAGCCTCCTCAAGCAAGAGCCTTTGCTCATGATCAGGGCTCTGCTGGTGCACAGGATGGAGGAGGCCATGCTTTAAAAGGCTGCCCACCAGCCTAGGACCACACGAACTCTGCAACGCCAAGTCAGGCCATCATGGCAACAGGTGTCCCAAAGAAGAACCTGATGCTCTGGGAATCACAGCAGCACTCTTGAATCTGTGAGTCCCTTCTCAGCTTTGCTCCTTTCCCTCTGACCTGTTTCTCCTCTATCAGTCCTGGACTAGGGGTAGGGGGCTTTGATAGTTGGCTCTGCCTCAGTCCCTGAGCCCTGCCCAACATTAACTCTGGCTCTCTATACTCCTTATTAGATATAATTTTGCATTTGCCTTGGCCCCCCTTCTCTTTTTAACAATCTCAGGTAGGTCCTTAGTCCATCAGATTAAGCTCTGGATCTAGGGATCCAATCCTGAGTTGATTCCTTCAACATTTTTTTTTTTCTTATCCCTGTTCTGTGATCTGATGCTTCTGAATTCTCTCAAGGGCCATCTTATGTTTTCATCATTCTTCTTTGTTTAACTGCTTCTGGTTGGTATTCCATGAATCTATGTTGTGATCGGGCTTCCCAGGTGGCTCAATGGTAAAGATTCCACCTGCCAATGCAGGAGATGTAGAAGATGTGGGTTTGATCCCTGGGTCAGGGAGATTCCCCTGAAGGAGGAACTGGCAGCCCTCTCCAGTATTCTTGCCTGGAGAATCCATGGACAGAGGAACCTGGCAGGCTGCAGTCCATGGAGTCACAAAGAGTTGGACACGACTGAGTTGGATATGACTGAGCACGAGCACAGGCATGTTCTGATTTGTGATACTGACTTTGCCCCAGGAAACCTCTGTAGATGTTGGGTCAGTCCTGCCATGCCCTCTGATTGCTCAAGTTCTCAGAGTCCTGGTCCACATCCCAGGTGAAAGTCTGCTTCTTGGAGAAGGGAGTTTGGCCCATGGATTCATGGATTGCCTTTTTTAAAAAAAAATTATTTATTTTTTTCCCTTTTTTAAAAAATTATTTTTTTTCTTTTGAAGAGTAACGGGATAGTCTGATTTTTCTCAGCAAAGGTTCCCATCTGCCATTCCTGACATCAGCCAGTTTCCAAATGCCCTGACAGTGAAACCCCCTCCTTGAGATCCTAGGAACTGAGATGGATCTTAGAACGCAATGCTTGTCAATGCTGCCCACTCACCAATGGACCAGATGACTGGAATTCCTTTTGCCACAGTCTTCCCGCTCTTTCCTGGTAAGTAAAGGACCCAGCAGCAGATGACTTATGGTAGGTACCACACATGGGTACTGCTTGGTATCACTGGATCATGGGTATTAAATATTCTCTACAATTAAGTAGGTTGGAAAAATGCTGTTTCTGACAATTCCCCTTTCCATTCCCATGAAGTCATATCTACAATGTCTGAGAACTAATATTACCCAGAACACATTTTGCAAATATATTGATCTTGCTACAATCCCCTATTCCATCTTGCACATATATACACACAGATACACACACTTGCACACACTTACCATTCAAGAGAACCACTGTACAGGCATCATTCTCCATCTCAACCTGCTCCCATAGACACTCACCCCTCATCTCCATTCTTACTCTCCAAGAGACCATGCACAAGGGCACCACAGCCCCACCGAAACACAGAGAAGCACTCGTATTCAGACACAAGAAATGAGCATGCAAATCAGGAATCAGCAGACTTTTTTTTGTAAAGGGCCAGACAGTAAATGTTGTAGAATCTGCAGGCCATTCGGAATCTGTTGCTGCTACTCAAATCTGCCACATTGCTTACAGTACCTAAGCAAATGGGTGTGGGTGAGTGCCAGCTTTATTTATGGATTCCAAAATTTGAATTTGATAGATTTTTTGCATGCTACAAAACACGACTTCTTTTGATATGCTTTCAACCATTTAACAAAGTAAAAGACATTCTTAGCTCACAGACCACAGAAAACAGATAGCAAGCCGATTTGGCCAGTGGGCCATAGTCTGTCAACTTTTGGTTTATACCATCAATAGATTCTTGAAAATTGGAGGAGTTTTTGCCCAGAGGATTTTATTATGGCATGTAAAGACCCCGCTCCTTAGAAGATACTGTGATGACTTCCTAATCACCGCAGGTCTCTCAATTCCCAAATCCACTGTCGAGCACAAGTTTTCTGAACAATGATGCCCTCCTCTGCCATTTAAATGTACCTGTGCATTGAAGGCTGGCTTTCTGGTTTCCCTGCATCCCCGATGGGGTCTCATGCCAAAGGAGCTTCTCTCCTTTGCCAGCATGAGCCACGTCGGCTCTCTGGCTATCAGCGATTTGGCCTCTGAGTCAGTTTCAATCAGAAGCTTTCTGATTGTTGTAACAACGACAGCACCTGCAGAGTACCGAAAAATCCGGCTCCTGTTGGCATGCTGTCACCACCATGATAAATATTGCATCCTGAATCTGAGGACCAATTTGATTTACTGACAAGGCAGCCCTCCCTCTCCACCTGAAAGACAAAGCTGGCCACCCTGCCTGCACATCTGCTTTGCCATGAGCTCAGCGGCAGAAGGGCACCACTGCCAGGCAAGACAGTCACAGACAGCGTCTCCCTACCCTCCAGGAAAATGCAGGGACTCTCCATCAGCCTGTCATTTTCCCTATAGGATGCCACGCGCCCAGCTTGAGGGCTATTTTTCCTTGTTATTTGGGTGCGGAGCAGACACTGGTTTGGTGCGCTTTCTGGAGAAGGTTCTGGGTACTCAGCAGGTGGTAGGATTTAGAAGTGGATTCTGCTGAGCCAAAGAGACTGGCTTATCATCATCAAGTCTTTTATTCATAATTCATTCAGGCAGTCAACAAATATTGGCTGTTTGGGGGTAGGCCCCATGCCAGCTACTGCTGATGCAGAGGTGGGCAAACAGTTCAAAATTTTCACCCTGCTGGAGTCCCCTGTCCAGGAGGGATAAGGACTTAATCCATCAGTTACAACACAAAGCACCTGGAAAAGCTGCACAATCAACCAGAGGGAGTGATTCAGCTTCTCTCTCTCTCTCTGCCTTACCCTCCCTCCTTTCCTCCCTCTTTCGTTTTCCTTACCTTTCTCCTAAACTAACGAAACTGACTTCTAACCATCATCCCTACTTATGAGGTTGGACCTTCCAGCCTCCTTACACACATCTGTTCTCTAAAGCAATCTTACACTTTTTTAAAAAAAAATTACAATCTTCTAATTCAATCAAAATGAAATGCACCTTCATCACAAAGTGGTGATTCAAACAACAGTAAATTGCTTAACCTTATATTTTTTAACTTGCAAATGTAACCATGTCACTCCCTCATACCCTTTCAATGGATGGCTGGCTGTTACTCTTAGAACAAAATCTAAAGCCCTTCCAAGGCCCAGAAGCTCAGCATCTCTAACCCCGATCTCTACCTTCTCCTCTTTGCTTATTCTGATTGTTCCAGAACCTTCCTAATGTTCTTTCTTCCTTTTCTCCTCTAAGGCAAGAGGTCTGGAATCAAATAGTTGTATATGAATACTGACTCTCCTACTTATTAGCTGAGTGATTTGGGGCAAGTTAGTTCATTTTGCAGTGCCTCAGTTTCCTCCTCTGTAAAACAGGCATAATAATAATAGTGCCACCTCATAGGATTGCTGTTAAGATGAAATGAGCTAATACACACAAAGCACTTGGAAAGTGGCTGGCATGGAGGGGGCATTCAATAATGTCAGTTGACGGCATTGTTATCAGCAGGCCTCATCCATCAACTCAATACTTGAATACCACTTCCTCCAAGTTTTCTCTGATACAATCAAATGAAGTGGCCATTTTGTATGCTGTCTACAAGCAGTCACTATATCGCTAGTTCCTGACTCTTGGTTTAATATCTGTCTTCTTATTACATTCTTGGCTCCATGGGAACTGGGTCCATGTCTACTTTGTTCCCAGCTATGTCTCTGTGTCTAGTGGTGTGCCCGGCACAGGGTAGGGATTAAATAAAAAGATGCTGAATGAGTGTATGAATGAATGAATGAAAGGGTAGGCCAAGGGTATCCTTTCTAGAGGTAATGACTCTGAGGTGGCTTTTGTCAATGTCACTATGGGTTTCCAATTGGGTGGAAAGGCAGGGATGATGGGGAGAGGCAATTACAGAAAAGCAGCTGGGGTCCAGACATGTATAGAGGACCCTCAGGGAACTGTGAGCGGTAGGTGGCAAGGGATGAAAACTGGAACGAGCAGGATGCCATTCTTTAGCTTTCATTCTCTGCTGTTTGTGATGAGCGCATCACTCTCTGAGGCTTTATTTTCTCATCTGTAAAATATGAAAGATACAACCTGACCTTATCTATCATGTGTGTCCCTTGAGGTGGGGTCACTTCAGAGATGACATGGAGGAGGAGTCTCAAACAGTGCTTACTGGCACATGATACTGGCTCAGCCAGTGTTAGGACCACCTGCCTTCATCCGCATTCCTTCATCTCCTGCTGCCCTCTTCTGTGATGCTCGCATCCAGAGATATAGGCCTGCTCAAATCCTGAGTCAGCCTTTCTCTTATTATTTCAACTTTTCAAAATATTCAGCCATCCATTGATATGTTCCATGCCAGTCTTGTCTTGCCTCATGCCACGCTTGCTGTCCAGCGGAGCATAGAACTAAGTCCCCCACCATCCCAGGATCCAGTGGCTGGCTCATGGCAACCAAGGTCCTGAGTTTCTTCCCTTCTAGTCACACTTGGAACTGAGGACCTCTGAGTGACCTCTGGGTCCAAGTCGTGGTCTTGTACCCTCCTTTCTGCACTGGTTCTGTTTGGATCAATTTGATCTGCCTCCTGGTCCGGTCCTGAACACCCCCCTGGGGCCTTGATCTCCAAAGCTGGTGTTCTGTTTCTCTTCTAGACCTGGACCTGAAGGGGGTGAGTGTGTGCATTTAGAGCTGAATGAACTGGGGAGAGGAAAGGACACCAGGAGATGGTGGCTGCTGGGGTACATGGCTGGACTGGGGAAGGCCCCAGCAGTGTGGTTTCACAGGTGAGGACGAGTGTCCTTCCTGGGCATCTGCTGCATATACCTGGGAAAGCAGAACCTAAAACTCACCCAGAGCTGTAATGGCTGTCCAAGTCTTTGCCAGAAGCAGCCTTTGATTAAGGGAGGAAAGAGTAAGATAACTTGAATATAAAAAGAGTTGAGCAGATGACGTCTTTCCTTCCTACTCCTCCATGTGAACACGTTTATGTACCCTTTGTGCACACAGAGCTCATGAGCTGGCATGGGTATGAAAGACACACCTACCAAAGGCTGACATCCCTCAGAAGTTTACAGAATATAGCAGGGAAGCCAGCCCCAAAGTCAACATATCACAAGTTCATCTTGAGGGAGAAGGGTCAGCTTCCCTGCCATTCCAGGAGGTTGGCTATAGGCATCATTTAATGCTAGAGTTGACTTAAAAGTCATCTTTCCTCATCCTGCACACATACAGACATCACTAGAAGATCACAGCGCATGCTCCTGCTGACCCTGAACCCTCTTCCTACACCCATGCAGACATCACTAATAAATCACAGCATACATTCCTGTTGAACCTGAACTAGCTCTCAGGGTTCTTCTCAATAAAGCAAGGATTGCTCTCACATCCACTTGGGAATTGAGCTCCTTCTGCTGATCTTACACTCCTGGAGTTGGGGGCGATGGTGGTAGACAGCAGGCTCAAATAAGAAAGGACTTAAGATTTATTTTCCTTCAGCACAGACATTAACCTTCTGCTTTTCAATTCTTACAGGTGGACTAAATCTATGCATTTGGGGAAAAAATTAACTTGTGCCATCTGGGTTGTGAGATATTTTTAAAGTTCATTCATGGTTCATTAGAAGGAAGATTATGGGGTAAAGGTTGAGAAAATTCTTGGCAGTGGGCCAAACAGAGTCTTAGGATGCTTCTGGCAGGGACATCTCTTGGCATTTCAGGGAATTTGGAGGAAGCTGTTGGGCAGAGGGAAAGTGAAGGTCTCAGTCTGTCCTGGTGGTTCCCAAACTTCGTTGTACACTAGAAGCACTCACGGAGGTTTTAAAAATCCTGATGCCCAGGTCACACCCTGAACCAGTTATACCAGAATGTCTCGGGTGGGTGGCAGGCATCAGTAGATTTTGAAGATCCCAAGTTTGCCGCCAAGTTTGGGAACCACTGGTCTGGACATTGTAGCGTGACCCATCTCCCTCCTCCTCAAAGGTGTCCTGAGTTTCGTTGACTCTCACAACCTGAACAGGTATCATTATACCATGGGACAGACTGCGGGGCTTGGCCACAGAGAAGGGAAGTGGTTTGTCTAAGTTCAAAGGATATGAATTAGCAGCCAAGTCTTGGCATCTTTTCTTTCAGAGGAGGAGACGCTGCTACAATGATCCATAATACAAGGGGAAACAGACGGGTCTTTTCACATAAAAAGAGAGTTTGAAGGTATGGATGCGCTGAAGGATTAATGTGTGGGCTGTTTACAACAGTCCCATCCTGGAGGGACACTTTCCAAAACAAACCACACTCATGCATGCCTCAGTATAGCAACTAGTTCCCTTTTTGGATTTACTTTTCAAGAATCAGCGATTCTCCTGTCCCACTGAGTCCCCGACCCCAGCGTAAGGGAGAGTTCAGGCAGCAGGGGTCCCTTGCAGGAAGGCATGGATGAGGAAAGTGTGCACGTTGCTCCTGCCTTTATGAAAGGGAGACTTAACAGATTCCCATCCCACCGTTTCTCAGGCCAAGCCCGCAAGGTTCAGCAACTCACCTAAAGAGACTATTCCAACCTGAAGGCAACTGGAAAAACAACTGCAGACCATTACAGTCCCATTGCCTGGGCCCTGGGCCTGCCCACCTCAGCCCCTCTTCTGGATCTTTCATCCCCAGCGTCGCTTTTCAGTCTGCATGTGGAGCTGGTGAGAAGAGGTGGGGGTCTGGATCCAGGCAGAGTAAGGGATTCCCAAGAAAACTGGAAGGGCGTTCTTGCTCAGGGATCACGTGAACAAACAACTCCTAGAGAGGAATGGATTCACACTCATCACGTCCCTTCATGGGCCAGGCACCCCGAAAATGCTTTAGCACGCGCTGCCTCATTTAATCCCCATTAGCTAATATTGAGTTTCTGTAAGTCACTAATCCACGAATGTTAAAGACTTGTGTGTGTGTTTTCTTCTTGTCCTGCACATTTGCAGACATCACAAATAGATCACAGCACCCATTCTCGCTGAACCTCAGCAGGGTCTTGGAATTTTCAATAAAGCAGGAGAGTCTGTTTTTATATCTGTGTCGGAACCCGAGGCCAGATCTGCTGGACTCACCCTCCCAGGAGATTTGCGTTTTACTAACAAAAAAGTGAGATTCGGCGGGTGAAGCAATTTCCTCAGGGTTTCTGGGAAGTGGTGCAGCTGGAAACTCCAACCTGGACTTCTAACTCCGAAGCTTATCTAGCACTGGCATTCCCAAAGCTTTCTCCCCTCTTCATGCAGCTCTATGTGCCGCCCCTCTGCCAGCGTGGCTAACTCCTATTCATCCTTCAAAACCCAGCTACGGGTTACTTGTCACTTTTGTGAAGCTGCCGTTACTGGCAGCTCCAATCCCCTGAGAGTTAGGTGTTCCCTTTTCTCCATTCCTGCACTACCCTGGACACACTTCCATTGTTAGGCAGAAAGCCTTTTGTAGTAAGGTTCTGTAGCCACTATAACCACTGTGATGCATTAACAGATGAAATCCGCTCCAAGCATTTAGTGTTACTCCTGCCTTCCCCCACCCCCACCAGGGGACCAGCAGGGACCAGCAGGGACCAGGGCATCCTTTACCAACTGCCCTTGAGATACAGCTAGCTACTCTAGCAGTACTTGAGCAAATGGCCAGCTTTCGGATTTCATCACGGACTCTTGAAATCAACAAGACAATAGCTTTGAAGGAAAAGGAGTGTCAAGAGCACAGGTCTTGACTTAAACAGACAGTGAAGCTCTACCAGGGCCACTTTCCCCCCTGCCTGTCCATAAGATAAATGAGGAGAGACTCAGAGTGGAGAGTAAGAAAATAAGACACTGGGGACGAGCATTCTGGGGAAGCCAGGGGGAACCTACGTTTGCTTCCAGAGTTGGGAGGGTTGCCTGGGAGAGTGAGCAAGATGCTCACGATCCTTCACATTGTTCCAGACTGGGGAGGCAGCAGAGTAGGAATGATGGAGCAGGGATGGCCTGAGTCAGGCCCCTCAGGACTCCTGGGGCCCAGGAGAGCATCAGAAATTCCATGTACCCCCAGAGGGATGTGGAAATGACTGAACTCCTATGAGGCCGAGTGAGAGTGTAACACAGATGGTCTAGCTGATCAGATTTACCCAGCAGGCAGATTCCCTTTCCTCAAGAGCCTCGGGGTTTTCTAGCTGGACCCTCTCAAACCTGCTACATTCCTCTATAACTGCTCCTCTGTCCTGGGACAGGCCTCCTTGGCAGGATTGGTAGGGTGTCCTGGGGCCTTTCTCATCCTCAGAGCTCCATATTCCAGGATTCAGAAGGTAAGAGGACGTTTCTTATGTGCCCTATCCTTTCCAATCCATCCAAATGATGGGCCACTGATGGGTGTTAGTCTGGTGCCAGGGCCAGTGACATCCTTGATGGGCAGTCTCTGGAGATCTGGGATCTCGGTGGAGGACAGACAATCTCATCCATGAGGCTTCACCATGGGAAGCCTTCCTAAGACAGTAATGACTGGGTGGTCCTAGAAAGGCCTGTAGATATTAGATTGGTAGAGAAGCAGGTAGGAGAGGGATGTGAAGAACCCAGAGGGAGACAGCAAAGAGCCCAGACTGGGGGTGTTCATGACATTCACCAGTGATGGGACTTATGTTTCCTCAGAGAAGAAGTCAACCTGAGCCACTAAGCTGCAAAGTCCATCTCAGCAAAACAGGATGACATCCACTGCCCCCAAATGGTCCTCAGCAAACCTACTCACTGAACAAAACCCAGTCTGGTACTGACATTGAGCCAGGTTTTGAAAAAGAGGTAGTCCTCTTAGCCAGTGATAAGGTGATGGAAGTGAAAGAGGATTTGACAGTTGACATTGGCTTGCTTCATATTCTGTGTTGTCAAGAGTGGTCAGTGCCTGAGAAGAGCTGCTTTACTCTATGGCCACAACACCCAGTGATTTCTAACATTTTCATTGGGTTTCTAAAGTTGAACAAGTGATCCAGCACAGTCAGGGAAGAAGGATGTTGGTATCGCAGGGTATTCTCTTGGCTACTCTCCAGGTCCTAATCCTAGCCTCACACCCCACCCCCCCGCTTTTTTTTTAAACAAAACAAAATATTTTGGCCATGCCATCAGACACGTGGGATCTTAGTTCCCTGACCAGGGATTGAACCCATGGCCCGTGCATTGGAAACACAGAGTCTTACCCACTGGACCACCAGGGAAGACCCCTAGCCTCACCTTTGACTGAGATATGGGTAGATTCACAGAGCACGCTTAAGGGGGCCTTTGGCTGGCAAGGACTGGGGACATGAGTGGGGAAATTAAAGTTTTCAGTCTCTGAATCCAAACTCTTCTCTCCTCTACCTAGATGAGAAGTGGCATGGGGGTCTCACACAGTCGCTGTTCCATTCTTTCCTCCAGAGATACTGCCTTTTAAGGCCCTGAAACTATGATCCCTATAAGCCCATCCCACACCCGGATTCCTCTACGGAGGCAAAGAAAAAAAAAATGTAAGCAGACAGAGACGACTTTCCAGCATGACTAAAATGACATTTTGTGCAATAGCATGTAAGCCTGTGTGTGCACATACATGGTACAGGGAAAGAGGCAGAGATCTAAAACTTCCAATCTGGGGTTTGAGTCCTCAGGGTTCAGGCAAAAAATGTGAGCCAGCCATGCATCATTACAAGCAATTTCTAATTTATTGATTGAATCCCCGTAAATGTCAGCTAACAATGTTGTCATAAAATAATGTCCTTATAAAAGACCTGCAAGGCTTTCCTTATGAGAATGAGGGCAGAATAATGCTTCTATCTTGAGCATGCAGATGGGAAGAGGGTTAATGAATTCCACAACCTGCCAAACCCCGGGGCCTCTGTTTGCTTGTTCACTGGGATTCGGTGTGTGGGTGACATCCATATGTAGGTATGTGTGATCTTCTCTGTGTGTTTGTATAGGAATCTATGGGGATTCTTAGACAGGTAAGGGTGTATATATGGGACTTCCCAGGTGGCTCAGTGGTAAAGAATCCACCTTACGATGCAGAAGATGTAGGTTTGATCCCTGGGTCGGGAAGATCCCCTGGAGGAGGAAATGTCTGGGTGGGAGTCTTTGTATACTGATGTGAATGTGCACTCCGAGCTTTCTGGGGACAGTCTGTAGTTTCTGAAACTATGAGCCCTAACGGCTACCATGTAGAAGGTTCATAAATGTCAACCAAGATGGAAAAGAAATGCATTCGTGTCTGTGAATCTCTGAGGCCAGCCTTGTGGTGTATCAGATGAAGAATTGGCGTGGGTGCTATGTTGAGTGTGAGAGTGGAGGTGTGCTGTGGGTGTGTTTCTCAGAGAAGGCTTTTGCGGGAGTGTGAGTTGAGTGTGTTCCCCAGAGATACTGGCCATCTCAGACCTCAGTTCCCCTAACTCCCAGCTCCCCACAGTGCGGTCCACAGAGGTGCCCCAGGACTAATAGGCTTCCCTCCCTGGCCAGTTCCTGAATCTCACTGGAACCAGGCCAAGGCAGAGACACCCTCCGGAGCTTCAGCTTCAGGTTGGTCCCAACTGGGGAACCCTGCAGGCTGCCACTGGACATCACTTTTTCCCTGACTTTGACTCTGCAGTCTTGCTCATGGAAGGTCCTAGATTGTAGCTCCTTAGCTCAAACTTGTTCCAGCCCACACAGCCATGTATCTCAACTCTCTTTCATTCTGTTTCCTGAAAATGCCTTGACTCCACCTGGCCCTCTTTGAAGAGTCTGGATTCCTCTAACCACCTGCGATTCCTTGGGCGACCTTGCTTTCTGCTGCCTGATGGCACTTACCTGCTCACCCGATGACACCCATACCATGTGAACTTGCATCTCTTAGTGATGACGTGGGGTCAGCTCATGACCACTTCCTAAATTAATTGATTTGTCTCTGCTTCCTCTCCTTGCTCTCTGGCTCCACAGAGAGATCAAACACTAGAGATGGAACTATTCCTAGAATACAGCTATGCCAACCCTCTTTACAGATGGGGAAGCTGAGGCCAGAAGAGGGATGTGACATCAGCCTATTGAATAAGTGACTTCACAGAAACCATACTGAGTGCTCATGAAGTGCCACATCCAGGGCTGGGCTCACAGTCTGGTGGGGAGGCGGGAGTGGGAATGGACAGGTAGGTTGGCCATTATATCCAGTGTAACGGGTTTCATTGCACAGGGAAGTACGGGGGTGTGGGAACAGAGAGCAGCTACGTGGATGAGGAGCAGGGCTTCCAAAGCAGGTAACACGTGAATTGTTTTTCAAGTTAAGAGTTCACCCAGTGAAAGGGGAGAGGGAGTTTGGACAGATGGAGAAGCTTCTAATTTAACACATGGCTACAGGCTCCTTTCCAGGGCACCTGTTTCTCATTCGTTTCAAAAAATGAAGAGGTGAAGAGGAGTGGAGGCAAAAAAGAGATGAATGACAAACATAGAAACACATGAATGAATGAATGCAACCCACAGGGGCTCAGCAGTAAAGAATCTGCTGCCAGTGCAGGGGACATGGCTTCGATCCCTGGGTGGGGAAGATCCTCTGGAGAAGGAAATGGCAACCCACTCTAGTATTCTTGCCTGGGAAATCTCATGGACTGAGCAGCCTGGTGGGCTACAGTCCATGGGGTCACAAAAGAGCTGGACACGACTTAGTGACTAAACAACAACATCTCTTAGTATTGAAAGGGCGGTCCTTGTCCCCTACCCACCAACCACAGAGAAGAGGAGAACCACCCTCGGCCCACCCTTCTGCACCCAAGGCAACACCTTCCCATCTGCCTAAATTCACATCCCTGAATCAAATGGAGTCTGCCAGGAAGCATATTAATGGGGCCTTTTTATCAGTCCCCCAATCTGCTGAATCTCATCTTCACTGGTAGCCAAATGAAGTTTGATTTTTAATTCACCTCACAGCGTCATAAAGCAAACCAGAGATTGCAGCTAATGTGCAAAGCTCATCTCTTTCTGGGCTCTGCGGTCCACCTGATCCATGGTAGACCCTGCAGTATGGATCCTGAACTCTAGCTTCATCCCACTCCATCCCCAAAGCAGCATCACCTGGGGGAGCCTTAAGAATGCCGCTGCCCAGGTTCTGCCCCAGTGGGTCCAGTATCACTGGACTCCGGTCATCCAGATTCTGAGACATTCTCCAGGGGATGTCAGCTGCCAAGGCTGAGAATCACTAGCTCAGGATGCATCCTTCTCAGAGGCGTTTAGAATTTAAACAACCTCAGCTCTGAAACATGCTTTTGATACTGGCCCACTCTGACCTGTGCTTCTGTTTGGAAAATGAGTCCTCTGTTTGACTCTGTTCCCAGGCTCCCCCAGGGCTGTGCACAGATGTACAGCCCATTCACACATCTGACCGATGCTGTTCTCAGCCGACTCCTGGATTTCCACCTATCAGGCCAGACTCTTGCCATCTTGAGGGTAAGTTCCATGAAAGGGAAGCAGTGCCATTTGGGGGACAGAGGATCCTTGGTTCAAATTCTAGCCTGGATACTCACTAGCTATGTACCTTCTGACACGTGGTTTTCTCACCTGTCAAATGGTTGCTAAAGTTATCTATTTTTGTACAGCAAGCCAAAACTTCAGGGCTTAAGACAACCATATTTATTTTGCTCAAGAATCCACCATTCAGGCAGGGCTTGGCAAGAGCAACTCATCTCTGTTCTGCTGCTGCTGCTGCTAAGTCGCTTCAGTCATGTCCGACTCTGTGCACCCCATAGACGGCAGCCCACCAGGCTCCCCCGTCCCTGGGATTCTCCAGGCCAGAACACTGGAGTGGGTTGCCATTTCCTTCTCCAATGTATGAAAGTGAAAAGTGAAAGCGAAGTCGCCCAGTCGTGTCTGACTCCTAGCGACCCCATAGACTACAGCCTACCAGGCTCCTCTGTCCATGGGATTTTCCAGGCGAGAGTGCTGGAGTGGGGTGCCAGTGCCTTCTCTGCATTTCTGCTCTACTCAGTGCCAACCCAGAGCCGCTTAAAGGCTGGGGCTTGAGCCACCTGACATCTTGTTCACCCAGGTGTATGGCACCTGGGCTGGGGAGACTCCAACAGCCAGGCCTGGGCACGGAAGCTTACCGCTCTGTATCTCTGTGGTCTCTCCACGTGGTCTGCCCCGCATGCGGCTCCTGGGTCACCAGACATTTTACATGTCAGTTCAGAGCTCCCAAGGTTGTGTCCGAGAGAGGGCTGGACAAAGCTCCCTCTTCTGTGGCCCAGCCTTGGAAATCACATGGCATCCCTTCCCCTCATTCTCTTCATCAAGGTAGTCACAAGGGTCCCCCTGGATTCCAGGGGTGAGGAAATAGACCCCTCCTCTTCATGAGAGTGGAGCAAGGTTTGGGAAAAGCACATGAAAAGGACTTTTGCAACTTTGGGAAAATGCCATCTTTCACAATGGGAATTATAATGGCTGGCAATAAAATAGACTTACTGTGGTGATTTAAAAATGCATCCTAAACTCTTCACCTAAATGAACTAGCCTTTACTGTTACTAAGCCCTTTGCATATATCATCTCACTGTGACCTCACCGCATTGCTAGGAATAAGCATTCTGCTCATCTTACAGAGGTGGGAACTGTGATGCAGAGAGGCTGCTGGGCCAGCCCAGGGCACCCATTGTGAATGATAGGTTTAGACTTGGAAAGTGGGTGGCTCCAGACCAACGGTCCTCAACCAGGGCTGATTTTGTCCTCCTGGAAAAAGGCAATTTCTGGAGCCATTTTTGGTTGTCATAATTTGGGTTTGGGGGGCTTCTGGGGGCCTCTAGTGGAGAAAGGTCAGAGATGCCACTAACCATCCTTTAAGGCACAGGATAGTCCCCCATCCCACAATAAGGAGGCATCTAGCCTAACAGGTCAATGGGCTTCCCAGGGGGCTCAGTGGTAAAGAATCTGCTTGCCAATGCAGGACAGGCAGGTTTGATCCCTGGGCTGGGAAGATCTCTTGAAGAAGGAAATGGCAGCCTACTCCAGTATTCTTGCCTAGAAAAATCCCATGGACAGAGGAGCCTGGTGGGCTACAGTCCATGGGGTAGCAACAGAGTCAGACACGATTTAGCAACTAAACAACAACAGGTCAATAATGCCAAGGCTGAGAAACCCTAATCTAGACATGGTGTTCTTTATCACTACCTTATTATTGACATTTCTTCCTATCAGGATCTGCCCCCAATGCCTTCTGCCATCCCACCATCCTTCCTAGACTAGCTGTTGCCTGGTTTTTGTTCTACTGGGTTTAGAATGATTTATAGAACCTAAAGCTGAGCATGCCCACCAAAGCCCCATTTTGCTCACAGGGATCATTTCCAGGTCTAGAGGTGAGGGACCTTGGGTTGCCTCATCCCTAGGAATCTTCAAGGTCAGGTTCAGCTTGTGCTAGGAAACAGAGCATCATGCTGGTGGGGTATGAGTTTGTCAGGTCAGGAGTCATGTGCTATTTAAGAAGAGATCCAGGAGCATACTTTTTGAAACTTGTGGCCTAAGAGTTACTCTTTCCCCAAAAGCTCTTCAAAGAGGGAGGGGGAGATATATATGTGTCAGTTCTAGGAAGGAAGTGGGCAACCGGGTTCTTTCAAATTTGCATCACTGTGCAGTTCAGTCTATTGTCACTATAGTCAGATACTTTTAAAGCGCTGCAAATTAACCTTTAGCTTAAAGGCATCCTTTTGTTGCCCTCTCCTCCTCTCTCAACTGTGCACGGGCAAGCTGCCTAATGAACACAGCTCAGATCCATTAGCGGCTGGGCAGATGCTGGGTCCAGCATGAAGTCAGCCTTTGAAGGCTTTTAGGGAGAGCTGGGAACCTGTGACAATGAGAGAAAAGATACATTCATTCCGAGACAATAATTACATTTATGTTCTTTACTGAGGACTCCATTAATTCTGGTTGTGGTCAAGGCCTGGTATGCCAAGGGCACCCTCTGGAGCTAAGTCTTCTTCTAATGTGGCTATAACCATGACAGGTGGACTAAATGTAAGCTCAGGCATCACGGCAGTTCCTGAAATTCTAATATTGGGGCTGCCAGGGGGAGGCAGGGTGGCAACAGCACATTAGTGCTAGAGTCAAACAAGCTTGGCTTTGAATCCTGGACTTGACACTAACCTGCTCTGTGATCTTGGGCAAGTCACTTGACCTCTCTGTGTAACAAAAAGCATCAAATACAATGACACGGTAGAAACTCAATGTACAAGCATTGTTGTTATTGTTCTTAATCCAGTCCTGTGTAAACTGAACATCTGATCTGGAAAGAGAAGTTCCTAGAGTTTCTAGGGTTGGAATTTGGAAATCTGTATGTCATCTGAGGCTCAGAGCCCTGCCTCTGAAGTCACCCTGCTGGCTACTTCTCAGGGCTGCAAACCTGAGACCTACCCCTCCTTCCCCCTTCCAGGCCATGGTCAGAAATGAGGCAACAATATAGATTTGAGCTGCCCAGTACAGTAACCACATGGACCATTGAAAACTTGAAATATTGTTGATGCGACTGAGTATCTGAATTTTAAATTTTATTTAATTTTAATGAATTTACATTGAAATAAAAACTATTAATCGATGCAGTTATTAGAAGACTTCTAAGTGTCTTTGGAATGAGTCAGTATGTGAACCTACTTTTCAGTTGTGACTTTTATGAGATATAAATGCAGATCAAGTATTTCCATTGAAAACTGAGATGGCTGTAAGTATAAAACACATGCCAGATTTTGAAAACCTAGTACAAAAAAGAATATAACCTATCTCATCACCTTTTTAAACTGATTACATGTTGACGTTGAATACATGTTGAAGTATTTTGGGTACTGTGGGTTAAATAAATATATTACTAAAAATGATTGCACTTGTCTTTTTTTGCATCTTTTAAATGTGGCTATAAGAAAATGCAAAATTACATGTATGGCTGGCACTATATTTCTAGTGGTCAGTGCAGATGGAGACCACTCAGATACCTTTAAATCTAGACCCCAGACTGACTCTTAAGTACAAACCACTCTGCTTGCAATTCTGCATTGGGGTTCAGAACCAAAGCTTCCAATTAATAAAGCATGTATTTTTGCTGACCTCATCCCCTCATCTCCTCCTGGGAAGATATCACAGGATGGGTCTTGGTGGGAGTTGGATGGTCCTAGATCTCTTAGTCAAATGCTACCTAATATCAGCCCTTTAAAAGTTCTCCATCTCCTTACATCACTTTTCCCTTTACTGAATATGTTTCTATTCTGCTGTCCCATCTCCCAGATAACTCTGAGACTTCTCAGACATCTAGCTCAATTAGTTTATGGCCTTCAGAGAAAAAAGTTCTCCATCTTACTGGTTTAAAACATATCTCCTTCAAGCCCTATGGGCTGTCTTCTCATTTAAAGACTGCTCAATATAGAGAGCCCATCTTTGCAGCACCAGGTCCAATTTCTCAACAGAATTAAAATTCTGTTCATTTCAACCCCAGGGCTCCAGAGAGACCCAGGAAGCCATGCTTAGTCCTGAGCACATGGCCATTTCCAGGAAGAGCCTGTGCAGAGAATAAAAAGGGCAGACAGCTGGTGGTACAACAAGTCAAACATAATAGACCAGCCAGTGTGTGTCCCAAGTCTAATTCACACAAGGCTTAGGGATGTTTAACCAAACATTCAAAGAGATTAAGATTTCCCCCAGTGATCCCCAAGTCAGGTCAGAAACATATCCATCAGCAAACTAATTTCTTCCCCAGGACTACTAGCAACTGTTTAACTTGTTTATTGAAATGCAATGCCAGCTCTGATTGAGGTCATGTGTGTTCTTCAACTAGAGAACGATCCTTAGGGGTCTCTCATCCAACCACTGCATTTCCCAGTGGGGGGAAATGGAATCCTCCAGGGTAAAGACCGAGCCCCTTTTACCCCCAAGGTTGTGAAACATTATGGTTCCAGTTTTTGATGTAGCCAGGAAGGTGGTGAAATGAGGAGGATGCAGCTCAGGATTTAGAAAGACATAGATAGGAATGACTGGGCTGGACTCCTGGCTTGACAACAGGCTGGCCACGTGTTTCTAAGCAAGATGCCTTGACTCTCTAAGCCTCAGTTTTGTCCTCTGCAACTGGGCGTGATAATACCTACTCCCTAGATTTGTTAGGAAGAACACAGAACTTGATGCAGAGTTCTGTTCAGAGTTTTGAACACATAGTGAGTACTCGATAACTAATCGTCTGATCTTCCGAGCCACGATTCTAATGCCCAGAATGTCTGTTAGTGACTGCCTTATGAGCTCCTGAGAAATTAAAATATGTATGAACTCCCCATCATCGTTTGCTTTTTTTTTCTGTTCTGTTTATCTTTATTGAAATGTAGTTGACACGTAGTATTATACTACTTTTATGTGAACTATTGAATACATAGTAGGTTGATATTTGCATACATTGTGAAATGATCACTATGATAAGTCTAACAATATTTTTGACCACATTCCTTATTACATCCACATGACTTACTTATTTTATACCTCTTAATCCCCCTCACCTACTTCACCCACTCACGCTCCCTCTCCTCTACAACCACTCATTTATTTTCTGTGCTGCTGTGCTGTGCTTCGTCACTCAGTCGTGTCCGACTCCTTGTGACCCTATAGACTCTAGCCTGCCAGGCTCCTCTGTTCACGGGGATTCTTCAGGCAATCCTGCAGTGGGTTGCCATGCCCTCCTCCAGGGGATCTTCCCGATCCAGGGATCGAACCCTGTTCTCCTGCATTGCAGGTGGATTCTTTACCATTTGAGCCACCAGGGGAGCCCTTATTTTCTCTATTGAGGCGTATTTTACTTTGCTTGTTTTTTAGATTCCACATAGGGATAGACAGATGTCAAAGAGACATCTATCAGACAGATACACACACACAATAGAAGATTACTCAACCATAAAAAGTTAAATCTTGCCATTTGTGACACTTTGGGTGGATCTACAGGGTATTAAGTGTAATAAGTCAAACAGAGACAGATACCATATACTCTCAATTTTATGTGGGATCTTTTACTTTATTTCAATAAATCATCAAAGCAAATCCTTCCAGATTTTGTACTCTTTTCTTTGTCTAACATTCTTAGTCAGTGAAGAATTTATTTTTATCTCTGCTGCTCACCTCTGTTGAGAAGTATTAATGGCTTCATGTAGAGTGGCATCCATGTGTGGACAGAAGATCCAAGTTCAATTCCAGATTCTGCTAAGTGACTTTCTTTGTGACCTTGAAGAAATGTTGGCTGTGCCTCCTAGAGACATGAGAAGGGAACTGACATGATGGACTCTGACCAGCAGCAGGGACATTTGAGAACACTGGTCCTCATCAAGGTTTCAGGGTTAACTAACTTGCCCAGTGATGCAAGGCTGATAAGTGACCTAGCCAGGAAGGTATTGGAACCCAAGGCTCTCAGCTCCCAAAATTCATGTCCATTCCACTACATCATACCGCATCTGCAGAATGCAAAGTCCAGAAGGACCTACACAAATGACCGTGGTAAATCCTGGATTGAGGGAAGGTTGGAAAACATAGAGTCAAGGTAAGATTGGAAGCAGATGTTTATCGGAAGACCAGATCCAGATGAGCAGCTCCTCCCATGCCCCTGAGAGCCTGCCCCTCCCCCTCATGTCCTCAGCTCAGGGGCCTCAGTCTGTAACCTTGATCATGAGTGACAGCAGGGCCATCAGACGACTGTCTGTCTTATGCTCATGCTAAAGCCTCTTCTCTGATTAGCACTGGCCACGTTTCTTTCTTTGGTTTGTTTATATGTTCTTTCCTTTCCTTCATTCACCAAGCTCTTCAGCACTACACTGCAGGCACCAGGCCACAGAGATGCACAACTTGTAGGCTCAGACCTCTGCTGGGTTGGGTAGCAGCAGATCCTCTTGACAATTCACTGTTCTCTCCAGGCTTCAGCCCCTGGTGTTTCCTTGTTGACGCTTAAGAATTTTATCACTCATCTAACTCCACCCTGTGCCATCTGGCTTGTACTAGGTCCTTTCTGTTGGTTTATTTGGCCTCTGATCTGGTGTGGCTACCCTGATATTTACATTCTGTGGAGGTACTATTCTTCTCCAGGTCTGCCTTCTCCTCCTGTCCCCAGAATCAGCAGCAGGGGATGGAAATTAAGATGAGTGGGTTGTTCCAAGTCAAGGAAGTTGGTTAAGAATGAGGACATGGCCCAGATAAGTGACATAAAAGGCAGAGAAGATGTGGAGATTATGTGGAAATGGCCTTCAGAGACCAGCCCTAGACAGGAGAGGGGTCAGGAGATAGAATTCCCCAAACTTAAGGTCTGAGGGCTCCAAACAGACCACTGGAGACAAAGGGCAGGATATAAGGCTCTGAATGCTCAAGCGGGCCTATGCCCTAAGACTGGGGGCATTTATTAAGATAGATAATATCATGTCTTTCACTTTGAGGCCAAGGACTATGGAGAAGGATGTCTGAAAACACACTGTGAAGAAATAACTTGAAGAGAAGACGCCCCATGACCACCTCAGACAGATATCAGCAATTATATAGTTTTTGTTCGAGTTATGTTTGTTTTTCAGAAAAGAGGCAGTGCAGCAGTTATGGACATGGGGTATTTAATAAGAGACAATCTCAATTCTGCCACTCACTTCCTATCTGGCATTGCCTAAATCACATCATAACTTCCTTGAGCCCTTGTTTCTCCATTGGTAGATGAGGATAATAATGATGCCTCATGGGGTTGTGAAGAACACTGAACAAGATGCTATTTATAGAAAAAGGAACACCGTGCCCAGCACACAGTGAGTCCTTCATAAACACTTGTTATCGTCTTTAGGTCATCCCAGAATTTAGCTAACTTTACCAGGTGTCTTATTTTTTTTTCCCATCTCCCCTCTGTATTCCTTGTTTATTTCCCTGCAAAATATGGCTACAAAACCTATATAATAAGAAGGGACCAAGTCTTGACTTTAGAGGCAGCAAGCGAGAGAAATCAAGATGTCCTGTGAGCAGAGAAGATGGGATAAAAAAATCCAAAGCAATAGGGTGATCTGGGAGAGTTATTAAAAGGAGGTGATCCCCAGGTGTGGTGGATGGAAGAGAGGAGACACTTGGGACCCCTCTGTCCAGAGAAGGAGGCTTATGGGCATAACCTTTGTTCCCTCTCTAAAGAAGGTTTTGATGAAGGCAGCTGCACACCCAGTGCACACCCAGACCAGGAAGATCCCTGGCTTTCCTACAGAAATTCAGGCACCTGCCACACTGTTTCTACCCTACTTCACAGCTAATAAGGGCAGGGGAACGTTCTGTCCTCTTCTGGAAGCTTCTTAGCTTGCTACATCTGGCATTCCACCATCACTGACCCTCATTCTACATCCATTTCATACTGGTATAATGGGTTTTTGTGAGATTCACAAGCATTTAAAGAGCTCAAAAGGACAAAACGCTAAGGTGCCTTTAAGACTGTCAAATCAAAAGTAAATCAGAAAGAGAAAGGCACATACTGTATATTAACACATATATATGGAAGCTAGAAAGATGGTGCCAATGATACTACTTGCAGGGCAGCAAAGGAGACACAGACATAAAGAACAGACTTACGGTTACAGTTGGGGAGGGAGAGGGTGGGATGACTTAAAGAGAGTAGTATTGAAATATATACATCACCATATGTAAAGTGGTGGGTTGGAATCTGCTGTATGACACAGGAAACCCAAAGCTGGTGCTCTGTGATGACCTAGAAGGGTGGGATGGGGAGGGAGGTGGGAGGGCAGTTTAGGAGCACGCCCTGGGGGAACATGCATATACCTATGACTGACTCATGTTTATGTATGGTGGATATCATCACAATATTGTAATGATACTCTACTTAAAAATAAAATTTAAAATGACTTGTCAAATTGAGGGAAAGAACCAGAGAAGAAAATTCTGGCTACTGTTTTATTCCTAAAAGCAGCTGTATTTAAATCTATCAACAAAATGTTTATCATCTTGAAGATGTACTGTATTCCTTTAAATAAAAAAATTCTAAGGTGAATTTCAGTTGTTTTCCCCACTTCAGTAATAGATGTATCTAATTAAATACTTGAAAGTCCATTTAATTTTTAATTCAAGAAGTCATTCATGATAGAGGCAATTTAAACAACTCAGGAAAAACCTCAAACCCCAATGAAATTCCATTAACTACGTGGATCCTTTAATGGTACATTAACTAATGTTGAATTATGATGGGTCCCTGTAGAGGTACCTACGCAGTCTATCAATTCCCTTTTGGGGAATCTAAGCTTTTAGCTTTAAATGATCAGTTTGGTTGATGAGATTGATACAACACAGTTATCAAGGTTACCGTTTCTAATTCACTTCTCAGAAAAAGAACATTGCCTCCAGCATTCTCTTGAAACTCAGTGGATCTGCAGAGCTTACATAATTGTGACTCCTTTGAGGACCTCCCAGTGGGTTCAGGCATCTACCACCTTCATGGCTTGTGATGGAAGGCAAACAAATTCCAAGGAGTGAGGCATGGTTGGGAACTGCTTCTAATTTTCTTATAACATCATGGCTGTAACATCTGTCTCCAACCACTTGCTCGCCAACCCTCCTCAGGATCCAGGGAGCTCAGCTTGGATTTTATTCATGAGGATCCTCTTTTCCTCTAACAGAGACAGATTCATGAGGCTAGAGGAACACTGGGGATCATCTAGCTCAATATCTGCATTTCATCAGTGAGGAAACTGGTCCAGCTAGGGCATTGGGCTCTCCTAGCATTTTAGAGCTAGTGAAGAGGAAAGGAAGACAGAGGTGTCTTTAAACGCCCTTTCCATCATACAGTATTACTGCTCATGCTCAGTCGCTCAGTTGTGTCCGACTCTTTGGCACCCCAGAGACTGTAGCACGCCAAGCTCCTCTGTCCATGGCATTTCCCAGGCAAGAATGCTGGAGTGGATCGCCATTTCATTCTCCAGGGGATCTTCCTGATCCAGGGATCAAACCCATGTCTCCTGAGTCTCCTGCATTAAGTTCAGTTCAGTCGCTTAGTCATGTCCAACTCTCTGCGACCCCATGAGCTGCAGCACACAGGCCTCCCTGTCCATCACCAACTGCTGGAGTCTACCCAAACCCATGTCCATTGAGTTGGTGATGCCATCCAACCATCTCATCCTCTGTCATCCCCTTCTCTTCCTGCCCTCAATCTTTCCCAGCATCGGGGTCTTTTCCAATGAGTCAGCTCTTTGCATCAGGTGGCCAAAGTATTGGAGTTTCAGCTTCAACATTTCCTGCATTAGCAGGATTCTTTACCACTGAGCCCCCTGGGATGCCCTGTGTTGTATTTGTACATGCCTTTTTATTGTAATGCCATGCCCATATCCCCCAGGGACAGCTCAGACTGGACTAGCTCTTACAATTTTACTGCTATGCTCTAGGGGTGGAGTGGGAAGAGGATGGGGTGGGAAAGGAGAGACATAAAAGGAAAATTCTACCCTCAAGGATCTCTGTGATAAACTTAATGGGGAAGGAGAATAAATACACTTGAGGCAATTAGGAGAATACTGTAAGACAATATCTAATTAGGTACTAAATTATGTGGCACACAGAATGGAGAAAGCTTTATGTATTGCAGGAGCCTGGACATCTTTGTGGAGGGGGTTGGATGGATAAGCGTCTTTGGATCTTGACAGCATGTAGATTATTGAAGGGAAGGGTGGTCTTTTCTGTGTGTCATCAATAACTTGAATATTTAATGTGATCCTAGAGGCACACAGCTTCGACGAACTTACTGAAACTCTAGAAGTCTCAGTTTTCTTTTCTATAAAGTAGGAATAAAATACTATTTTGGGGTGTGGGTTTGCCTGAAAGCAGATAATCACAATTGGAGGAGCTAAATTGAGCTCATTGCATAAGGAACATAGGACAGGGAGCCAATGACTGAGTGTGTTGCTAGGATCTACTTTACTTTAGTTCCAGAGGACTAGGGACTGTTGCGGCACAAATACCCTTACCTATTAAGAATCACCTGTGGACCTGGAGACGGTCATACAGAGTGAAATAAGTCAGAAAGCAAAAAACAAATATCATAGATTAACATACATATATGCAATCTAGAAAAATGGCACTGATGAACCTATTTGCAGGGCAGGGACAGACATACAGAAGAAACTTGTGGACACAGGCAGGGAAGGAGAGGGTGGGACAAACTGAGCGGGCAGCACGGACAAATATACACTACCGTGTATAAAACAGATAGCCAGTGGGAAGCTGCCATATAGTACAGGCACTCTGCGCTCTGTGATGATCTCGAGGGTGGGATGGGGTGGAGGGAGGTCCAAGAGAGGGAGGGGCTATATGTATACATATAGCTGGTTTCTGTAACTTCAGTATGCATTTGATCCATTAAGGCTCACCTTCGGGTGGGATGGGAAATTCAAATGGTGTCATTTCACATCCCAACATGAAAAGACCTCAAATCCATCTGGAAATCGGGCTCTCAAGCAGGTGCTGTACTATGACTAAAATACACAAGGAAGAGGTAAGATTGTTGGATGAGACCACCACGGAGAATATATGAATAACTGATAAAGGCTGCCTGGCAACCTCAGTCCTTCCTTCTTTCCTGCTGCCTCTTAGCAGGGGAAGTGAACATCGAGGTGACCTTGGCATGAACTGTGAAATGACACATAAACTGGAACAGGGGGGCACACCATTATAGTGTGACTTATTTATATATTGATGACTATTCCTTTTAGTCCTACTTGTGATATTTCATTGTCCATCCCCATGACGTAAGTGAACACAATGAAGATAAATATTCTATAGATTCTAATAATCAAATCAGTCTTGGTCTTATCTCAGCACTCAGGGCTCTCAAGGGGCTTTGGCTACTAAAATTAAAGGATAAGTATTCTAGTGGAGAAAGCACCTACTTTTAGGGTCATTGTGAGGGCTAAATGAAATACAGATACAGAATGTCTGTCTTAGAGCTTAGAATACAGTAGTTACATTAAAAAAATGAGCATTTTCTTCCCTAGACTGGAGTTTTCTGAGATGGGAATGACGTACTTGAAACCAGGATGAACTACAACGACCACTGAGAGCTTGACCCTGCCTGTGGCTTCAGGGCAATGCATTAAAGGGAAGGGCTTTCCTCTGAGAAAGAGACTCGACTTGGTCAAGAAAAAGATGGGATGTGAGGGTAAGAAGAGCGTTGTTTAGATCTACCCTCAGTTATTATAAAAGGTTAGAAATGTCTGTGTTCATCGCAAATCATATAAGAAATGGAGTCAGGTGCACAGAAAGTGAATCCACAGTAGAATTCTGGAAACTGTCACTTTCTTCCTGGTTAGCTTGGGTTCTTGCTGTTTGCATTCACATCGTGAAAAATAGGGGAAAATCTCCCAAATAGGAAGGCTCCCTTTGCATATTTTCAGAGATAGTAGGATGGGGAAACACCTGATATTGCTGTGTCCTATCCTGCCTTACGGGCTTCCCTGATAGCTCAGCTGGTAAAGAACCCACCTGCAATGAGGGAGGTGTGGGTTCGATCCCTGGGTTGGGAAGATCCCCTGGAGAAGGGAAAGGCTACCCACTCCAGTATTCTGGCCTGGAGAATTCCATGAAGTGTATAGTCACACAGAGTCGGGGGTCACACAGAGTCGGATACAGTGGAGCGACTTTCACTTTCATCCTGCCTTAGGACCATCTGGAGAAGAGAAACTCCAACACGCAGAGAGGAGAAAGCAGTTTGAATCCCTGGGGTTGTTGGAGAGAAATAGAATGTTGTGCAACTGCTTCAAGGCAGGACATCATGTTACACATTTTTACTTAGAAGCTGTTATTGAATTGTAAAATCTATATGAACATAATCATTTTAGAATTAGAAGATATCATACCGCATTTAACCCAAAGCAGAAATATTTTCTCTAGAAACACTGAAAGGGAGAGGGATTTTGCTTAAACATATCCAAAAAAGAGGATTTCAGCATATTCATAGGCAGCTCTTTTTATAACTGATTAAAAAAAAATCATTCCACTTGTTAAAAAGCTCTCCCTTCCTTCTATTAAGCTGAAATCCGATCTCTTCAGATTTTTCTTGGCTTATAGCTAAGGTCTACTTATGACATGATGGCTTACATATCTTCTACCTTGTCATTTCTTGTTATTAGTAACTTCTTTTAATTGCTTCTCTTGAGTCTTATTTTAGGGGAAGAAGAGGTAAGTTGGCCCTCTTTCCCAGGCATCAATTTCCTGTTCTCCCTTTTGCCATTTTTCTTTTCAAAGTAAAACAAAGCCTTTCATCTATTCTTGGCATGAGTGTGACGGAGGAGATGAGTCCCAGTTGGGCCTGGAGGCAATCATGTCGCCCTTCCCATCTCTAACAGCTGAGCATCGAGTACTATCATCTTTTCTTACAGCATCTCCCTCATGGTGTTAGAAAACATATTTGCATTTCAAAAGTAAGTGCTTAAGAATTTGACTGTCTTTTTTAGAAAATAATGATGATCTTGTGCTTACATTTGAGCAGAAATTAGGTTGCACCCCTTCTCCTTCTTAGTCTGGAGTTTGGGGGACCTGTTCATTGATCAGTAGAGAAGGGAGAACTTTCCCCCCCCCACCCATGAGATAGAAATAGGTGTAGGACATCCCTGGTGGTCCAGTGGCTAAGACTTGACTAAGTTGTCTCTATACCCGGGGAAAATGAAAGAACAAAATACTGAAACGACCATATGGATCCTCCTTCCTCTTTTAAGGACAGAAACAGGTATCTGGAGTGGAGTTTAGATGATTATATGCAGTAACTTTAGGGAATTTGCCAGTGGTCCAATGGCTAAGACTCCATGCTCCAGCACAGGGGTCCAGGTTTGATCCCTGGTCAGGGAACTAGCTCCCACATGCTGCAATTAAGAGTCTGCATGATGCAACTAAAGATCCCGAGTGCTGCCACTGAGACCCGGCACAGCCAGATGAATACATAAACAAACAAATAAATATTACAGGAAGAAAAGAAGTAAATGTGGGATCACTGCCAGATGATTATTCCTGGTGGTCTTGTGGGTTCAGCATCACCCTGAGAACAGCACCGGGAAAGTTTCAAGGTAGCCACTGAGTGGCTGGTGCTAAACGGTGAAACTGAAAGTGTGAGTCGCTCAGTCGGGTTTGACTCTTTGAATCCCCAAGGACTGTAGCCCACCAGGCTCCTCTGTCCATGGGCTTCTCCAGGCAAGAATACTGGAGTGGGGAGCTACTCCCTTCTCTAGGGGATCTTCCCAACTCAGGGATTGAACCCTGGTCTCCTGCATTGCAGGCGGGTTCTTTACCATCTGCTGCTGCTCAGTCGTTTCCGTTGTGTCTGACTCTGTGCAACCCTATGGCCTTCAGCCTCTAGGAAAGAGTAGTGGAGTGGGCTGCCATGCCCTCATTCGTTTACCCTCTGAGCCACCACCTGATGTCCAGGACACGTGCCTTTCTCTTAAGGAGTTTTCAGTCATTTCTCTTCCACTGACAGAGAACACAGCTGGGTAGATAGGCAAAGCTATTGTTTTTTTAAGTCTTTCTGACTCAGAGTTAAAAAGAGTTCCAGGGAAAGTTCTGGTCAGAGCAATGTCTGGTCGAGGATTTAATTCCGGAGCTGTCAGTGCTTTGCACACGCGGCACTTAGCTCCATTTGCATCCACACTGGACTCCTCCCTGCTGACACCAGGCCTGTCTCTCCCAGGGATACAGATGTAATTATCCTTTCGCAAGTGCATGGCACACCGTCAGGATTTTGCTCTAGAAGAGAGAAAAGGCCCAGAAACCAGGCTGAAGAGGGGAGAGGGAAGCGGGGTGGAGAACAAGGCTCCCTCTTCTGTTGGCTTGGGACTCCTCCTCTTTGAGGCAGCAGCAAACCGCCCCTCGATTCCCTTCCCCTGCCTCTTATTTCTGTCCTTTTCCTTGTTGCCCTCTCTTGGCTTGTCCTCAAAGCCTTATTGTGGAAGACAGGCAAAGGGGACAAAAGACACGATTGTTGTTGTTTAGTCGCTCAGTCATGTCTGACTCTTTTTGTGATCCTATGGACTGTAGCCTGCCAGCTCCTCTGTCCATGGGATTTTCCAGGCAAGAATGCTGGAGTGGATTGCCATTTCTTTTTTTTTTTTTAATTTTAAATTTTCTTTACTTTATTGTGTTGGTTTTGCCATACAATGACATGAAACCGCCATGTGTTCACATATGCTCCCCCTCCAGAGCCCCCCTCCATCCTCCCTCCCTATTCCCTCCCCCTGGGACATCTCTGTGCACCTGCCCCAAGCATCAACCCTGGGCTGGTGATTGATTTCACATATGATAATTAATATGTTTCAATGCCATTCTCCCATATCATCCCACCCTTGCCCTCTTCCACAGAGTCCACAAGTCTGTTCTGTACATCTGCGTTCCTTTTGCTGTCTTGCATGCAGGGCCATTTCTTTTTGCAGGGGATCTTCCTGACCAAAGGATTGAACTCGTGTCTCTTGTGTCTCCTGTACTGGCAGGCTGATTCTTTACCACTGTGTCACCTGGGAAGCCTCATTTACTCCAGGTCAATATGTAAATACATTCCAGAGACAAGATTCTGAAATAAATACCAAGGAAATTCTTATGCAGTTTCTTTGAAAGGCATGCACAACAGTTTCGTTGGAGTGGGTTTGATTGTTACAGTGGGGAGTTAGAGTCAACACAGGAATCTATATGGACAAGTAAAATACGGTATATAGATATTGTGCTGTGCTGAGTCAGTCATGTCCGACTCCTTGTGACCCCATGGACTGTAGCCCACCAGGCTCCTCTGTTCATGGGGATTCTCCAGGCAAGAATACAGGAATGGGTTGCCATGCCCTCCTCCAGGGTAATCTGGGATCGAACCCACGTCTCCTATGTCTCCTGCATTGGCAGGCAGTTTCTTTACCGCTAGCGCCATCTGGGAAGCCCAAGGAGCTATGCATTCTCTATCAGATGTCATGGTAATGGTTTCAGGTAGAAACAGCAATGTGAAAAGTTGAAGAGCACCCAGACCAGGAGTTAATCTTGGCATTTTCTCTCTGAGCTTTGGTTTCCTCATCTATAAAATGAAGGTCCTAGTACTGCTTCCAGGTATTGGTGGCTTGAAATAAGCTACAGTATATAAACATGGCTAGGGAATTTGCTTTGTTTGCCACACTGATGTAAGCCATTATCATTCTTGCTAAAGCAGTAGAGTCCACAGTCAGCATCAGTTTCTATACCGATCATACCCCAATCACTACCCTTTTCCTTCCAAGCCCCCTCTAGGTATGGAGGACTTTACAGCAGAGCCACAGCATGATGTTTACATAGTTATCAGTGAGCATGGCATTGTACCCATGAGAGCGCTGGACTTCCCACTCTGAACACCTTCTAGGCAAGGTTCCTTTTTAGACAAATCTTCTTCCGTTGAGGTCTCTAGAAACCCATTAAGTAAGGTCTAGGGCCCGTTATTGGGGTTTGATGGTTTCTGTTACAGATCCTTCTGTCTCATGTAAAGCAAAATAGATGCCAGCTCAACCAGCATCTTCCCATCACTGGGTCAACCAATTTCTTCCCATCACTGGCAGGGTTGGAAAGGGCTATTCAGAGGGGCAAGGGAAGTCTCTTTGAACCTGGTGACTGAACAAATGCAGCCAGATTTAACATGAGAGAAGGGAAAAGGGAGTTAAGGCTCCAAGCCCTTAATCTACTTTGTTCCGAGGTATCAGGTAATCAATGAAACGTTGTTATCCTATTTTTGAAAGATATAAAATGACACCGTCTCTATTGTTTCTCAATGTAACAAATTCATCTTGGCCACCAAGAGAGTGCTACTACCATGTTTTCAGTGGACCAGACTATCCTCTTCTCCGAGTTTAAGAAGTTTCTGAGAGTCTTCTATGTCCAAGCAGTGTTTTGTTCATCACATTGGCCAGGCCCCAGAGCACTGGAAGGTTGCAGCCCAGGACAGACTTCCAAAGAAAGAGAAGAGATAGCTCTGCCAAGTGCTCTGAAACGGAGCAGGCCCCTAAGGTCCTTGTCCCCCATGTTCTCTGCCTGCCCTTTCTCCATGGAAAAAACTAGCCAAAGAACAAGTTTAATCAGAGAAGTGAGAAAATGCAAAAACAAAGGAAAACAGTCACAGGAGACCAGATTATAATAGTCTCTCAGCAAAGTCAAGGACCTTTAGTTCCTCCTCAAGGGCTATAGATAATATTCTGAGCCATATCCTGTGAGCTGTCTTACAGATACTTAAACCCCACCAAGTGGAAGAAGTCAACTACAGAATGATCAGACCTCAGCCATGATTCCAAGAACTGGCCTCAAGGAAATGGGAACAAACCAACCGTGGAACTGAAGATTCATTGTACCTAAACCAATCAATCACATCATAGGAAATAGATGGGGAAACAGTCAGACTGTATTTTTTTGGGCTCCAAAATCACTGCAGATGGTGACTGTAGCCATGAAATTAAAAGATGCTTACTCCTTGGAAGGAAAGTTACGACCAACCTAGATAGCATATTGAAAAGCGAGACATTACTTTGCCAACAAAGGTCCATCTAGTCAAGGCTATGGTTTTTCCAGTGGTCATGTATGGATGTGAGAGTTGGATGGTGAAGAAAGCTGAGCACCAAAGAACTGATGTTTTTGAACTGTGGTGTTGGAGAAGACTCTTGAGAGTCCCTTGGACTTCAAGGAGATCCAACCAGTCCATCCTAAAGGAGATCAGTCCTGGGTGTTCATTGGAAGAACTGATGTTGAAGCTGCAACTCCAATACTTTGGCCACCTCATGCGAAGAGTTGACTCACTGGAAAAGACCCTGATGTTGGGAAGGATTGGGGGCAGGAGGAGAAGGAGACAACAGAAGATGAGATGGCTGGATGGCATCACTGACTCGATGGACATGGGTTTGGGTAGACTCTGGGAGTTGGTGATGGACAGGGAGGCCTGGTGTGCTGCGATTCATGGGGTCGCAAAGAGTCAGACATGACTGAGTGACTGAACTGAAACTAATCAAGATGGTACTGCTCTGACCACCAACGACCAATTTCAAGATGACTGTCAGAGCTGTGTCGTTTCTGCATGTAGCCCCCTCCCTCTGTCTATAAAAGCTCTCACCCCTGATTGTTGGTGGAGGGGGAGTCAGCCCTTAAACAGGAGTCCTCTGTCCCCACTGGCTGCCAGCATCCAAAATGAGCAAATTTTCCTTTCTACCAACCTGGCCTCTTTAATGGCTTTTGAGTGGTGAGCAGCTTGGCTCACCCTTTCAGTTACACTTCTACTCATGATTTCAACAAGCATTTATTGAGCCTCCACTATGTGCCAGGCACTGTGGGTGAAATAATGGTCAAGACAGGTGCAATCTCTGTTCTCATGGAACTTCCACATTGTAAGGCTAATTCAAGAGACCCCCATCTTTCTGACCTGACCTCCGAGGCAATGTATCATAGTGGTTCAGAATCTGACAGATGGGTCCAGACTCCCTGGGTTCTAACTGTAGATGGCCTGGACTAACAGGTAAAGCAACTTGTCTTAGCCATCTGTTAATTGGAGTTAACTGCATACCCATCTCATTGCCTTTGTTGAAGGTAAAATACATTGAAACACCTAAAGCACTTAGAACTATAGCAAGCACTTAGTAAGCTTTTTTTCCCCCTAATTACATTCCAGCAAGACTCTTCCACTTCTAGGCAAATGTGTTTTATCTCTCTTGCACATGAATTGCTAATTCCAATCATCAGTCCTTTATACATATTTCTCTCTATTTCTTCTCCATTAATGTCTATAAACCGCTCTAAGCTCAAATCTTGTCAACTCTAAGAAATCTTTTCTGATAAGCCCCAGGCCATTTTCATTGTTTACTCACGCCCCATCTCATCCTGCAGTTCTGTTCCATCAACACTTAGGTTTACACAATACCACGGCTGGCTTGTATTTAGGGCTAGATTGTCCATTCTTAGTTCAAAAAAGGCAGGTGACTAGCAGAAGATCCCATAGCTACCTTTTAATGCTAGAGGCTGGGACTCAAATTCTAGTGCTTGATTTCAAATTCTGTGACTTTTTTTTTTACTATTCATATGCTACTGTGACTTTCATCATCATATGGATTTGGGCATTATTAGAAAAGATTTCTTATAGTTCACAAGATTTGAGTTCTTAGAGCAACTTACAGCTATAAAAGTAAAGTGAAAATATTAGTCACTCAGTTGTGTCTGACTTTTTTGTGACCCATGGACTGCAGCCCACTGGGTTACTCTGTCCATGGAATTCTCCAGAAAAGAATACTTGAGTCAGTAGCCATTCCCTTCTCCAAGGGATCTGCCTGACTCAGGGATCAAACCCGAGTCTCCTACATTGCAGACAGATTCTTTACTGTCTGAGCCATCAAGAAAGCGCCAGACATAAGTGATCATATATCATATAATTATTAGCAATATATATGTGGACTTATTAATAATTATATATAATTATACTATTACATATGTGATATTAATGTTTATATGTATATAATTATTATCATTACTTATGTAACTCTCTTACAATTTTGAGAGGCAAGCACTATTATTTTGCCCCTTTGCTAAGTGAGGAAACTAAAGTTTGGAGAAGTTAAGCAAGGTCACGTAAGTGAAAAACGATGGAATTTGAGCCTGAGTCTGTTAATATATCTTTGTCATTGTTTTGATTTCACAGTATTTAATACATCTGGGGCTCTATGATTATGGCAAAATAAATGCTACTTGAAGGAAATCAATAAATTATATCTGTGTTTCTGTAGCTCTTGTTCTCTACACTGATTTTCTGAGCTGAAAGTTCAGTGGGTTTTAACTTGGTATGGATTTTCTGGCCTTCTGGGTCCTTCCGTGCTGTGTGAGGTAAGCCTTCATTTAAATAGTATGGCCTCACCTCTCTTTGGGTCTGTCAAATCCCCAAATGGTGACAAGTTCTGCAGTCTTAAATGCTGAAATTCCCTCACAGCTCCTTGGTAGCTGGGGTCATCCTGAAGGGCTAAGGACTTCGGGTCTTCCAAAACCAGTGGCCTCAGGCTGGCTCTGAGCTTCTGTTCACAGTGGGTTTTGCAAATACTGGGAAATTCAAAAAATATTGCTGTTCAACAATAAGTTGAGCCAGTCCCAACATCTACAAAATCCATAATGGTGTAGATATCCAGATAGACTTTAATTGTGATTTAATAGTGTTCACTGTAATTTAGCCCCAGGGAAATGTACTTTCAATTAGCCAGTGTAAACATAATGTCTACTTCCCCCATAAATGTTCTCCTAAATGGGCTAATTAAGGCCTAGATCCAATGAATTTTGTATTATACCCTCCTTCCTTTCCCCGAAACACCACTCAACTTCAGAATCATCTTACTCTGATCTGGACTGTGTGGTCTGCTGCCTGCTTTCAGTCTTGCCCTAAGAACCTTCATTCACCCTCCACAGGGCTTAAATAAATTTAAAAATTTTCAGTGATCTATCCTGTTGAGCTAAATTCATTCTCAGTTCTGGCTTTGGCACGCATGCACACGTGTCCATAGTACGGCCTCCAGTCTACCCCTTGAGCTTCATCTTCTGTTTTGCACGAGCGTCACCTCATCCAAGTACTTCTCCATCCAGGTCTTTGTTTATCACCATTCCCTCTTTTTGAACTACTCTTCCCACCATCTTTTCACATGAAAACCCAACCTCTTCCTCGAGACCATCCTCAAGCCTCCACCAAAACCCTTGGCAATCCATCTGCTTGCACTTGGATGTGGCATACGTCTCTTTGAGTCCATGTAGTAAGACACTCTATGTATGAACCTTCAAGATGCAAACTTTCAAAGATGCTAATGCACGTTCCATCAATGTCAGGAGGGAGTGACACTGCGGCCTGCCCTCCGTCTCCTGTTGCTGACGGTCCTTCAGCTCTACCATCTGCCCCTCCTCTCCCTCCTCCAGTCAGTCGCTCTTCTTGCCTGTTCACTCAGTACCAGCCCCTGTATGTCAGCTGTTGTATACCACTGTACTTTTCAAGGCACTGTACTGTAAGATTAAATTTGAAAAAAAATTGTGTTTGTTTTCTGTGTATCACTTGTGTGAAGAGCATTATAAACCTATTACGTTATAGTACTCTATAGTCGATTATGTTAGTTGGGTACCTAGGCTTACTTTGTAGGACTTATGAACAAACTGGACTTATGAATGCACTCTTGGAACAGAACTCATTAGTATATAGGAGACTTACTGTATGGGTTTATCTAGTCTTTTCTAATGCAATTTAGGATATATAGAGAGTATTTGTGTATATATAAATATATATACATACATATACATACATATATATATGTCTTCACTTCTACTACTATTTGACTCTAATAAAGATTTGAAGCAGCAGTCCTGTGTTCTTACCTTTCTACAAAGGAACTTGCACATGGATGCTTATAATAAATAATTATCGAATTAAACAAAGTTGCACTGAAATGGTAGGATGTAGAAGAAGCAATCCCCAGCTGATGGGTTCTTTAAGAGACAAAAAGACTTGCACAGTCTCGATACTTTCTCCTTGTGCAAGAGTATTTGTCCTGCTTGAATGAATGCCCAGCTGAGTTTCTGTGCTCATGATTCATTCAGATCATGTTCTTTACCCCTAGATAATTTTCCTAGTTATTCAGCAACATCCTTAACTTGATCAAATATCTGTTGATGCATTCTTAAAGTATCCTCTTATATATAAATAACTACAAATGTCAATGGAAATTCAATGACAATTGTATGTCAGGACTTGAATCAGGAAGAGTCAGGAGGCCTCAGTTGCAGCCTCAGAAATATCATTAAATTGCCTGGAACAAGGATATTGGGACTCAGTCATTTCATTTTGGTGCCTCTGTACACAGCAAAAGTGAGATAATTGGATAGCTAACAGTATGGTGTCTTGGGATCTCATTCAGGCTTTGGATCAGTGGTCTGCCATCCTGGCTGCCCATTAAAATCACCTGGGGGTCTTTAAAAATACGACCGTCTGCCTGACCCCAACCAACTGATGATCTCTGAGCTTATCACCCAGACTTAAGAATGTCTGTAAGCTCCCAAATTCATTCCAAAGGTCGAAAACCTCTGCTCTAGATGGACACTTCTCAGATGTTAATTGCATACACATTTTATCTGGGCATCTTAGCAGAGTCTGATTCCTTAAGTTAGAGGAGGGGCCTGAGAGTCAGCATTTCTAGCAAGCTCCCAAGTGATGCCAGTGGACCACACTTTAACAGGTAAGACTCACTTGATTCTGTATACATTCCTTGAAGAGCTGTTCTCAGAAAGAATCATGCAACTAACTATAAGCTGCATTACCAGACCTAATAGGTACTTCTGAGATTCAGGTGCTAGGCACCCTTCAGACTCTGGGGAGCAACATAGAGTGTCTCATCTCAGAAGAACCTAGGAAATGATCCAGGAGGCAATCGAGATAAGAGATCTAAGCAGAACCACCAGCAGAAAAGATGTTTAAGAGACTGTTGTGGAATAGAAACATTGAGTGAAGGCTAGCTTAGGGCTCTACATTATAAACTTGCCAGCACATTCCCAATACCCGGAGTCTCACAGTTCCTAGCACACACTCCCCCCAATCATCCAGACAATGCAGTAATTAATTCAAGTAACACTAGCTGATCACTCATTATGCTAGTCATTTACTCACTGTCTCCCAGCTCAAAATTCACTCTGCTACACAATTCTGGGACTGGGACTCTGCAAATCACGTTTCTCTTGCTTGCTGAGTCTAGGGGAACGAACTGTCTCAGTCTGCTCACAACCATCCCCACTGTAGCACTGAAAGCCCCACATCCCAGGAAACCCTTTAGTTTGGGGTAGACCAGGATGGTTAGGTATGCTAGCTGGCTTGCCTCTGTGTGTGTGTCTGTTAGTAGCTCAGTTGTGCCCAACTTTTCAGGATCACACAGACGAAGCCTGCCAGACTCCTCCGTCCATAGGATTTCCCAGGCAAGAATACTAGAGTGGGTTGCCATTGCCTCCTCCAGGTGATCTTCCCAACTCAGGGACTGAACCCTGACCTCCCACATTACAAGTGGATATTCTTTACCATCTGAGCCACCAGGGAAGCCCAGGCTTGCTGTTAGGTTTTGCAAATAGGTGACATTAGGGGGAGACTGGAAAGTAGGGACAAGGGCTGTCTTCTTCCTGGTCTGCTTGTCGTGCCTGTCATTGCTACTCCAGCTAGGGGCAGGCGCCAGCAGCAGCAGGTCTCAGCTTCCTGCTCCTTCCACACTCCAGATACAGCCTCCTGGCTCCACTCGGATGCCAGGGCACTTCTCAGAGGCTCGTGGAAAGCTTTCTGGGGGAAGTGTTAGTTGAAATGGATTTCAACTGGGACTTTAACAAAATGAAAAGAGCAAGGGCATTTCAGGTAGAGGGAGTGCCTCATGCCACAGGATGGAAAAGTGGAAGAGTACAGCATCCTCTGGGGATAATTGCATGGCCAGAGTGAGAATTATGGGCAGAGAAGTAGTTGACAGTCTCATTCTTAATGAATCTTGTCCCTAGTCTTCTGAGGCTGCTATGACAAAATACCATAGATGGGGTGACTTAAGCAACAGAAATTCATTTCTCACAGCTCTGGGGGCTGGCAAGCCCAAGATCGAGGTGCAGGCTTATTTGGTTTCCATTGAAAACACTCTTCCTGGCTTGGAGATGGTGGCCTTCTTGCTGTGTTTTCACATGCAGAGAGAAGAAACCCTGGTGTTTCTTCTTTTTCTTATAAGGACACTCATCTCATCAGGTGAGCTTCACCCTCACGACCTCATCTAAACCTAATTATCTCCCCAAAGCCTCATATGTTGATACTATCAGATTGTGAGGGATGGGGTCAGAGCTTGAATGTACAGGTATTGGGAGAGCAGAAATGTTCAGTCCATTGCAGAGCTTCAGGGCTAAGTGAGATGTTTGGAGTTTTTCCTGAAAACTTTAAGCTATTAAAAAAGATTTTTAAAAGCATCCATGACATGGTCATATTATCCACGCACACAGGAGGCTCCCAGGAAGCCAGGTGGGAAATTGAGAAGTAATGTTGACACCTGTTATATGCAAGGCAGAGACAGAGATGCAGACATAGAGAATGGACATGTGGACACAGGTTTGGGGGTGGGGGAAGTGGAAAATATTGGGAGTTTGGGGTTGACATATATATACTACCATATATAAAATACTGGGTGGGCCAAAAATTTCCTTCAGATTTTTCCATTAAACCTGAAAGAATCTTTTTGGCCCACTCAGTAGATGGCTAGTGGGAACCTGCAGTATAGATAGACAAGGGAGTTCAGCCCAGTGCTCTGTGATGACCTGGAGGGGTGAGGGTCATACATACGGCTGCTTCACTTTCCTGCAAAGCAGAAACTAACAAACATGGTAAAGCAACTATACCCCACATTTTAAAAAAGAGAACTCTGGCTTTTAAGTAAGATTTTGCTTAATTCTATAGATCAGAAATCCATGATCCACTGTTGTAAGAAACAGATGATGCTTTAAAAAAAGACCTAGGATATGAATTTGAAACTAGGTAGGTTATTTGTTCAGGTACCTGGGGATGAATATAACATACACACACACACACACACACAAAGCCAAGACTATTTGGTTGAAAGAACAGAATGGTTTCTTCTAAGGGCATATTAACACGGCTGAAGCATCTTAGCCTGTCATGAGGGAGGATCATGCTATACATAATGGACAGTTATACATGAAGCCACCAGAAACCATGATCCACACATTATAGCAAGTGGAAAAGAAAGTAAAGGTGTTAGTTGCTTAAACGTGTCTGATTCTTTGCGACCCCACCAGGCTTCTCTGTCCATGGAACTCTCCAGGCCAGAACACTGGAGTGGATTGCCATTCCCTTCTCCAGGGGACCTTCTGATCCAGGGATTGAACCTGCACTGCAGGCAGATTCTTTGCCAACTGAGCCACCAGGAAGGCCCTGATAAGTAGGGGACCCAGAAGCCACTTGGAGGGTAAAGATTCCTAAAAAGAAAGAATTCACAAGTGAGATACGACCCTTTTCTTGGGAAGAAATAGATAACATCTAGGAATTCACAGGCAACTGAGACAGAGAGGAAATTTCTGGCAGTTGGGGGGAAGATGTACCACAGGCTCCAGATGTCTTTATAATCAGAATTTCCGGTGGTTTTGGGAAAATGCTTTCAGGGAGTGAAAGGCTAGTGGGAGGCTGGGGCCACTTAAATGGATCTTTTAATATATTTTTTTCAGTTAAAGTCTGAAAGCCAGCCTGTAAGCCTAAAGTGCTAGAGGTTGTTAACCACCGAGGAAAGGCAGTTAAGGGACACATGAGTTCAGACCACAGTGTCACAGTGAATGCAAGGCCCAGATCCAGAAGGTCTGAACCACGGGGCCCTGCTTGATGCCAAAAGGGGCCGTTAGGAAACCCATCAAAGAAAATATCACTTGACACAGTGAAAGGCAGGCACTGGGAACACACTGCCCCAGAGAGGGTGGAGGCAGTAGAAAGAACATTGACATGCTCTCAAGGCCACCTTTCTTGGCCACAGTCATTCTGAGTGGTCATTACTGATGTTTTAGTCTTCTTCACAGGAAATAATTAAGATGATCCCACAGTGTCCTGAACGAAGGTGTAAGCATAATGGTGCAATTGTCCAGGAGATGTGTCAGCATCCCCATCTGCAACAACCCTGGGGAAATTCAGTTGACTATAAGTCAGAGAGGAGGCTGCAGTGTGACGTAACTAGGGGGAAAAGTGGCTACAAGCTTGAGCGTGGAGGAACAGAGAATTAAGGAGGAGGTGGTCATCTTGCTTTGTCTTGATTACACATGGAGTGACTTCAGAGCTGATGTTACACTCTTAGAGGGATGGTGATGAGCTGAGAGTACGGGGGGTGTTCAGAGTCGGGGAGAGACCCCCAGGAGCCTCCAACTCTGTGCACTGAACCATGCTGGGCTGTCTTGTGAAAGAGAAATCGGACCTGTTGAGAGAGGCCCCAGAGCTGGGAAGTAGAGGAGATGAGTGGAATTCCAGGGAGACAGATTTCAGGTTGATGAAAGGCAGATGTTTGGAACAGCCAGGGCTGAGCTTTCCACTGTGGGTTTAGCTGTCTTGGTTACAGTGAATCTAAAGGGTGTTCATCAGAGAAAAACACAGGTCTCATTCCTTTGCCCACATCCTCCCATGTGGTGGCTCCTCTTCACTTTCCTCACAGCACTTCTCAGCTGGAACTGTCTTGTTTGATTACTGGTTGACTTGCTGATGGTCTCCCTTCCAGTAGAAGGTAAACCCCATAAGAACCTGTACCATACCTGTCTTGATCACTGCTGTGTCCCAAGAACACAAGAGTGCTGGGCACACGTTAGGTGGCCAGTGAATATCGGTGCAACGGCTAAAGGAACGCTGGGAATGAGACTAAACCATGGTTTGAAAGGTAGTTCTTAAAATTAGCTTTCAACTCCACTCCTGGGCAAACACCCTGAGAAAACCGTAATTCAAAAAGACACATATACCTCAATGTACCTGGAGTAGAAAATGACAGCCCATTGCGGTATTCTTGCTTGGGAAATTCCATGGACCTTGCATGGTAGAGTCCAAGGGGTTGCAAAGAATCAGACATGACTGAGCGACTGAGCACCCTCCCCCCCCCCAGTGTTCCCTGAAGCACTATTTATGGTAGCCAGGACACAGAAGCAACCTAAATGTCCATCAACAGAGGAATGGAAAAAGAAGATGTGGTACATGTATACAATGGAATATTACTCAGCCATAAAAAGAAAAAAAAAAAAACATTGGGTCATTTGTACTGATGTCAATGGACCTAGAGTCTGTCATACAGAGTGAAGTAAGTCAGAAAGAGAAAAACAAGTCTTGTGTATTAATGCCTCTATATGGAATCTAGAAAAATGGCAGAGATGAACCTATTTGTAGGGCAGGAATAGAGATGGAGATGTAGAGAATGGACATCCAGACATAGGGGAAGGGGAGGGCAGGATGAATTGGGAGAGGGGCTTTGACATATATATATACTACCCTCATCAATAGGTAGCTAATGGGAAGCTGACGTATAGCACAGGGAGCTCAGCCCAGTGCTCTGTGATGACTAAGAGGGGTGGGGAGGAGGCTCAAGAGGAAGGCGATATATACACACAGCTGATTCACTTTGTTGTACAGCAGAAACTACTACCACATTGTAAAGCAATTATGCACCAATGAAAAATAAATTAAAAGGAAAATAAAAGCCCCCAAACTTTAAAAAATGCATGTTTTTCTTATAGGGAATCTCATAAGGAACCCCAATATAGGAAACTGACTACTGTGGTCTTTTGACTGCATGCATTTATATCAGAAGTTCCAATATAAATCATTTCATTTTATTTATAATCAGTCACTGATATCATATAATCTATGAGATTGTTTTGATAAACATAATAAAACCTTTGAAATCAGGCTACCAGTAAACTGAGAAGGCAATTTACTCCTCCAGTTTCTTCAACTTTGCAGAATACTGAGAAAACCCTGATTCACGTATAGAAGTAGCTGCAAATGATTCCAGTCTCCAATACTTCATCTGGCAATGTCAAGATAATTCTTCAATTAAACAGATACAGGAGCTTGAAAAGAGAGTAGCTGGAAAATTGAGCTTGGGAGTCAAATCTCTTGCAGTTTGTAACAGTAAGTTGTACCTCTTATCATGCATTAAGAAGTCAGACAGAAGAGGCGAAGCTTAGAATAAGTGCCAACTTTAGTTACTTTGATGTGTGACATTATCATGACTCTGATGAGTTCCACAATTGGGTATAATTGCACAGCCAACCATCGGGCCATGGTGGAAGTCAAGTACCTTCTCTTGCCTGGTTCTTAATTGAACATGAGACTGTGTTTCTGTGCTGTGGAACTATAATTTCACAGATGTAGATGCTCAGGCAGGAATTTATCTTGAAAAAAATCAGTGTTAAGATGCAACCTTCATAACCAATGATTCATTTTCAATAAGTTCTGATATGGATGCATAACTATGGGGAGAAGAGTCCTAAAAATTGCATGAAAGTAATCTGTGGCAAGTTAATGGATTTGTGGATCAAATTTGATACGCAGCATATATTTAAGTTGTGTATTGTTCTTTTAAATGAGCCTTAACGAATCAAATATATATGGAAATAAAATTTGAATTAAAAACTTTGTAAGATTCCTGCAGCACTTGGACTTAAATGCCAAAGCCAATTGTAAGGATTCCTTATGAATTTAAGACTTCCCCAAACTGTCTGGGATGTGGTCATAACCTTCATGATGCATGCAAGGACTGCACAGATTGCAGAAGTGAGTGCAGGCTGAAATGGGCCTAACTGTGGGTGTTAACGTGAGCCTGGTTGTCATAAACATCCAAGCAAACAAAACCCTCCAGCTTCTCGGCCCCAAAGGTTGCTGGTGTGGCTAAGGCATTTCTACCACAATGGAGATAGTAGATGGGCATACAGATAGGAAGATGATGGCCAACGGTGGATGGAGAGTCACCAGCCCCCAAACCTTCATTTCACAGAGATGATCTTGAATACTAATTTTTGTTTATTGAAACAATTTCCCTCACCCAATTTTAGGAACTATCCAGTTGCCAAATATAAAGTATCATCCTCTTGTTTAACTTTATTAGTGATTGCAAAATATCAGATTATAATGCTGTGCTGTGCTTCATGGCTCAGTCTTGTCCAACTCTTTGCGACTCAAGGGACTGTAGCCCGCCAGGCTCCTCTGTCCACGGGGATTCTCCAGGCAAGAATGTTGGAGTGGGTAGCCATTCCCTTCTCCAGGGGATCTTCTCAACCCAGGGTTTAAACCTGGGTCTCCTGCATTGCAGGCAGATTCTTTACCATCTGAGCCACCAGGAAGTCCATCAGATTATAATAGCTACCAACATTTATGAAGTACTTACTATATGCTAGCTATCTTCATAATCAATATTCATAATATACAAATTGATGTATTCTTTCTAGTGATCTCGGAATCCCCTCTTTTTTTTCTTTGGCTACACAGCGTCACTTGCAGGATCTTAGTTCCCCCACCAGGGATTGAACCCTCACCTCCTGCAGTAGAAGCACAAAGTCCTAACCACTGGACATCCAGGGAAGTCCCAGAATTCCCATTTGTTTAAGTATCTTCATTTTACAGAGAAGGAAACCGAGGCACACAGCTCGTATGCTGTGAAGCTATGACTCACACCCTTACAAGCTGGCTCCAAAGCTCAAACCTTTGATTACTTAAAAAATATGAAGAGAGGGCAAGGGTGGGATGATATGGGAGAATGGCATTGAAACATGTTAATCATCATATGTGAAATCAATCGCCAGCCCAGGTCTGATGCTCAGGGCTGGTGCGCTGGGATGAACCATAGAGAGGGAATTGGGAGGGAGGTGGGAGGGGGGTTCTGGAAGGGGAACACATGTATACCCATGGCAGATTCATGTCAATGTATGGCAAAACCAACACGATAATGTAAAGAAAATTAAAATAAATTAATTAAATTTAAAAAATAACAAATAAATAAAAAAATTTAAAAAAATATGAAGAGATACTGGGAGGGAAATAATTCCAGGAGATTGTGTTGAGTCTTAGAATATCTTAGAAAGAATCCCAGATTTAATAGAAATCTCCAAACTTTGCTAAAGTTTGCAAAAGTCAAGTGCCGTACCATTGATGTATAACTCTATTATTTGATTGATATGTACAGCTATATTGATAGTCAGTTGTCATCACAGTCTATGGTGAGATCTTTTTTCCTTTCCATGAAACTTACTTCCAAATTTATCATTTATGCCAAAGAGCAAACAGACTCACTCTCCATCATGTTGCTATATACAACTGGTGCCACCTGCAAGCTTTTATACTGTTGAATGAAGGACACACGTATAAATTTAAGTACAGCATAGAATTTTTGAGATATGCAGAGTGGAGAAACAAGAGGGATACTGAATGAATGAGCAAGTATGGGACAGTGAGAACAACATACATTTAGGAGACAAACTGTGGTTTTGCTACTGAGTAGCTGTATAACCCTGAGCTGTTCATTTCACCCCCAAGTCTCAGTTTTCTGAGCTGAGAAATGGGGATAATGTAGCCCAATTGTCCTGCTGGGATAATGAAACAAGCATATTTTAAGTGTTGGCTACATAAGGCCCCTTACACATTACAGCTTTTCTTCCCACATCATTCTTTCTCATGAATTTGATTAAAATAACCTCATATATCTAGTACATAAAATAAGTCAATATCTTATCAAATATTGTGACAAGGAATTGGAAGCTCTGATGAAGAGTTTATAAATATCTGAATAGAAGACTGTAAGGATGAGGCTATTTTATTTCAGATCCCATGCTTCCAGCCTTGCCAAAACTCCAATCAGTTTATAGCAGTAAGTAAAAATGCACTTTTTCTTCCTTTCTTGACTTTTGAATTGGTACGGGGGGTGGGGACTCTGGAGAATTCATACAAAGTCCACCCCTATTGTTTTTCTGAGTGACAGACAAAAAGTCTAAGATTCCAAAAGCCACAGGGGAAAAACAGGGACACTGGGCCTAAACAAAAAGACAAAGTACAAAGTCAAAAGGGCATTTTAAAAAGTTCCATGTCTCGGAACAATGAGCACAGGGTTTTCAGACAAACTCTGGCCTTGGACCCTTCTCCTTGGACAGACAAGGGGAAGGTTTTGGGAGTCTGTGCCTCCCTGATGGAGTCTATGGGAGGGGGCTCAGAATATGCTAACAGTAGACAAGGGCCCTGGGACCAGCACCTAAGCTTTGCTGGAGTACTCACTTAGGTCTCTATCCATATCTACTTGCTTTATGTGCCAAGTCCTGCTGCGACCGACCTAATGAGCTATTACCCCTTCCAAAGGGTGCATCCCTCATTGCAGTGACCTCACTAAAAGCTCTGACGGCCGCCAGCCTTCTTCTGTTGAATCTCGTGTGTACAAAGTGGAACCGGTGGTGATGTGAGTTAGCTCTAAATTCAGCAGGTAAATGAAAGACATGTCTGATGCCATCCAACCGGAATGAATGTTTTTCAGTCACTCTAACTGACATTTCCCATCTGACTCTTTTCAAAGCAGGATGTTTTCCGTTAAACACACATGAGCACCCACCCACACACAACACCACTGTCTGCTTCTTTCACTGCCTACACCTGTGAGCAGCTGGGATGCCTGGTGGCAACTTTTAGGAGCCAGGGTTTCTTTCTGGCCCAGGAAAAGCCCAGAGGACCAGGAAAGTACACTTTTTCAAAGCTACCAATGGCCATCTCCACCCTAATTATATCTCTGCTTCCCCCAGCTCATGAATGCTCCCCAGGCACTCAACAGGGTGCTGGTTTCCCCCAGGAGAGCCTTCTCAGGGTCTGGGGTAGGGGATGAGTCCCCAGTAACACCAGAAACATCTAAACCCAGGCACCTAGAGGATGTGGAAACAGCTCTGATGACCTATTCACATGATATCCTAGAAAGAGAGACCTCTGGCGGGTACCTGCTGGAGCAGAAAGAGGAGCCTCAAAGCAGAGACATTCTAATAGCTTAAGGCTCTACCATTGCTACTAGTTCTGGGAAAAATCCACTGGCTCTCCTTGAGCCTCAGTTTTCTCATCTATTGAGAAATGAGATAGATGAGAAAGTAGAGAGAATTAACCTGCCTTATCTGTCTGACCCAATTCTGCATCCAGCTCTCTGCAACAAGGTTATCATCGAGTAAGACTAAGTTCTGGGTCAGTGGGCTTGTGAATAGCTCAGGTTTTCCATCTTCTGGCCTGATGGAAAGTCAGGTCATTTCTGACCTCAGGTCCTCGGCTCCTGGTCTCCGCGGTGGCCAGACACACACAAACCTCGGGCCTGGGACCAGTCTTGCTCCCTGGGTTCACTCCCCCTTCATCTCTACTCTAGGTAGTGTCTAGGGTCTACTGTGCCCCCAGTTTGCAGTGGTAAACTGGGCACAGCCTGCCCTCCCCATGAATTTATCAGCCAGCATTCCTTAATCGCCCCCCCTCCACCCATTCTCCCCTTTCGGGTGCCAGGGGGCAGAGAGGAGAGTGAGATGGTCTCTGTTCTTGAAGACCCTAGAGAGTAAACCAGATGAGCGAACAGGCATGGATGAAGCCTTGAGATGCATGCCAGTGTCAAGCGAGGCACAGAGGTGGGAGGCCAGCAGAGGCACTCTGGGAGGCTTCAAGCAGGAGTCTCTGGACAAGAGCGATTTGTGGGGGAAGCATTCCAGGCAGAAGGAGACGCAAACGCACATATGTGGGGACAGATGGACCCACTCCAGGAGTCTCAGGACGTGTGTGTACGGTTTGCATTTGACAGAAGAGAAGACCAGACTCTGGGAGGTGAAGACCTGCCCACTCTCCCAGCCAATAGATACAACCACAGCTCCTTCTAGAACCCACTCTGCTTCTCCAAGAAGGGGGGCAGTCAGCATTGCCTGGGGCGCAGTCACTAAAGTAAAGCGGACATCACTGCTGCCTTTGGCATAAAGCCCGTTAGACTGGGCAATCATGAGCTGTTGTAGGAGCTCTTTCTAAAGAGGAGAAAGATGGGTTATTGCTAGAAGCAAAACAAGCCTGCAATGCCCTGGGGTTTACATTCTACCCTTGATGATCAAAAAGGGCCAACTGAGAGGCAATCAACTCAGGTTACCCAGTGGGGAGAGAGTCTCCCTTTCTCACTTTTAACATATTCAGCCCCTGGGGTCCTGTCCCTCCTCCTCTTCTGGTACCATCAGCTCCTGCTCCCAGGTGAATGAGGAACGCTAGAACCTGAAACCTACAGAGGCTGGCACTGTGCTACCATCTGCTTCCCAGCCTGAAAACAGGCTTTAGAAGCTCTGATGCTTGCAGGGTTTTCTCACTAATCTTTTTATCTGGATATTTATACAACATTCTGCAGAGCTGACTTGCCTCACGCTTTTATTAAAGAGCAGAAATAACAACGTCAGCATTTCAAGTACATGTTTCCAATTCCCCCTCCCCAGGGCATTCTGGGCAGCAGCTGGGTGGGATGCAGAGAGCCCAGGAAGGCGGACCAGGCTCTAGTCCCAAGTCCATGGCGCTATCGCATGTGACACCCAGCCTGGGGGTCTGCCGAGCAAAACAAGGAAGCACAGGAAGGGGTGGGATGGTGGGGAAATAACATGTGTTAAGGACATTGTACGCACAGGTAGATACAATTCTGATTCTGCAGCAAGGAAACCAGGCACCAGGAGATGCTAACTTATTTGCTGAAGTAATGCATCTCAGGAGATCTGTTCACTGGTTGATTCTTGGATGACTTCTGCATTCATTTTGATAAAAACTGGCCTCATTAAAGTCAGAAGTAGACCTGGATCCCTCACTCTTCTACATCAGTCAATAAAGGCGCCCGTTCATTTGTGCCCTCATTCACAAACTGGTTTCCCAGGCTGACTCTGGGCCGGATCCTCTGCTGGGTCCCTGCCCCTCAGGAGCTCCATGGTGAGAACTAGGATTCAGAGGTAGAGGAAGAGCACCTGTGAGTGACCTGCCGTTCACTAAGAGGACGTGCCTGAGAGCTAGCACTCTGCTTTCAGTCTGCACTGACTCTCGAGGTCCGAGGAGGCACAGATCATTATCATGCCTGCTTTGTAGTTGAGGACTTTGAGGAATCAGAGACACCTTGTTACTTGCTCAAGGTCACATGTCAGTAAATGATCAAATCAAGATCCAAGCCCCAGCCTGTCTGACAGCAAAGTCTGTTTTCTTAAAACTCATGCTATGTGCCTCCCATTCAAAGATGGATGGGAGTCATGGAAGGTTTCCAGGAGGAGGTGATCTTAGCTGAGTGCGGATGGTTGATTTGGGGTCAAACAAGGGAAGGAAGAGAAACATCAAACATTCTGTAAGATTGCAACCAGAGACTGGAGAACGGGAATAGAAGTCTCTGAGTCTGGACAAGAAAGTGGGACTTGGGCAAACAAAACATTTCCTGCTGTGCAGAAGAGACTGGAGTGCATCTGAAAGGCAATAGGGAGCCAAGAAGAAATTTATTCAAAGAGGGAGCTGATCTGATTTGCATTTTAGGGAGGTCACTCTTGCTGCAGTGGGGATTGGACGGAGCTAAGGATGGAGGCAGAGAAATCAGCGGATGCTGTTTGAGTTCTGAGCAATTACAAAGTCAGAGGCAGTAGGGACTCAAACTGTGTTTTGAATTCTGATACATGAAAGGTGTGTTGTTTCTTGCAAGAAACATATCCTGAGAGATAGTCCCAGCCTTATCACAGTTCTGTGTCTAACTGTGCCTTCCCCTGCCTGACCACTGTTCCCCCTGGTGCTCCAAATAAGTGGGAATGATGGCAGGCTAGGGTCTGGGAATCAGTGTTGAGGCTGGAGAGGAGTGGCAGGGGATCAAGCCATGCAGACAAACACGCCTGTGTCATAGCCACTTCATCCCACTAAACTGTACATTCAGGAGACCTTCTGAGCATCCATAGAAGAAAAAATGCAGTGTGGGACTTCCCTGATGGTCCAGTGGCTGAGACTCTGCACCCCCAATGTAGGGGACTGGGGTTTGATCCCTGGTCAGGGAACTACATCCCACATGCTGCAACTAGAAGTTTGCATGATGAAATGAAGATCAAAGATCCTGCATGCTGCAGATTAAGATCCAGTGTAGCTAAATAAATGAAATTTTAAAAAGTGAAATAAAGATAAAATGCAATGACCTAGACAAAAGTGCCTCGGGCTCCATCCCCTATTTGCTCTCATTTCCTCAACACCCAGAAAGACAGTTAATGGATACCTTTTTTTTTTTTTTCATGTTTAGTTAGTTCTTGCATAAATTTCCTTAAGCCCCTGGCAGCAATTACCACTTGTCTGCCAGCATGTACCCGCTGATGACAAAGGGAGTGAACAATAGCAAATAGATATTAAGCAGAGAACTTGAAAACTGTGGATGTGCTTAGTCTGACAGCCCGTTGTTGGGTTTTGTTTTCGGAGTGGGGCAGTGGGTGGGGGGAGCTTGTTCGCGGGCATGTTTTCTCTGGGTTGTGATTGGAGAGCAAGCATATAATAGAGTCATATTTTCTGCGGGTAAAATTGTTGCTGGTTCTTGAGACAGAATGGAATCTATTGAAAGTTGCAGGTGTTCTGCACTGAGACCCTGGGCATCCAGATCTGCTGTTGCCAGAACGAGCCTGAGTTTTCTGTTCGGGTCATTGGATCACATTATTTCTTGGCACTCCTGGCCTGTAGCATCTCACTGCCTTTACCTGAGCCCAGACCTCCCAATCCCAGCAAAATTACTTGGACCTGGTCATTCCAGCCCAGGGCAGGGTTGGGAAAACCACATCCAGGATCAGTCAATGTCAGTGATCTGGGTGGATGGGCAGAGGGTGCTGTGGAAAAAGCCCTGGTTGGGGAGTTAAAAGATGTGGTTCTATTGACACCAAGTGACCTTGGGGTTCCTTTCTCCATCTCTAAAGGGTGGAGATCCCAAGAAGGGTACAGGGAACCAAATGATTTCAAAGTTCTCTTCCAGAAATTGAGAGTGATGGGAGGAACTGCCTCCTCCTTGAACCACTGGGAAAGGGCAAGAGTAAGCACTCACAGTGGTCCAAGGAAGACTTCTTCCTCCACTGTCCTGTCACCAGCCTAGAAGATGGGGCTGGCATGGCAGAGACGATGATGCTGGGGCAACCCTGGGAGAAGCTGATGGGAGTTAGCATTTCTGACGGGGCATCCAGTGTGAAAGAGAAGGGAGCCTCCTGTCTAACTCAGTGCCAGTTTTCAAAAACAAAAAACCAGAAACAACGAAAAGAAAGGTCTCTCTCTAAACCCCACGCCTCTTATTCTAGAAGATGCAGACTGAGGACACACTTGAAGATCTAAATCAGGGTTCTCAGCTTCGGTACTATTGACTTTTTTGGACTGAGTACTTCTGCGTTGTGGGGGCTGTTCTAAGCCTTGTAGGATGTTTAGCAGCATCTCTGGCTTCTCTCCAAGAGATGCCAGAATCTCCCGCAGTCGTGATAACCAAAAATGTTTCCAGACATTGCCATATGTCCCCTGGGGGAGCAAAACAATCCACAGCAGAGAGCTACTTCTCTAAAAGGATGATCAGCCTTTTAGGAAACTCAGTTTGCTCATCTCCCAAATGGGATAACACCCGATCTGCTCAGTCCAGAGTAATGGTGGGAAATTGAAAAGAACCACTCAGGGAGAAGTCCTGAGAAGTCCTATTTCCAAGGCTGAAGCCAGAGTGTCCACCCCCAGGAGCCAGATGAGAGACGCCACCCAGCTACCAGTTGCCCGTGCACTGGGATGAGCACCAAGCACAAGATGTGTAGTTCCCAGGGCCCCTAGCCTAAACCAGTGACACAGGCCTGGCCCACAACACTTGGACCAAATCAACTCAGCTTCTCTTCTGAGTGTCAGCAGTGCAAGGACGCTAGTCAGCCAGCTGGCTGTGGAAGCAGAGCGAGGAGCCCTGTTTCCATCCATCATTGAGTGCGCCTGTTTTTAATAAGGAAAGCTGTGAGAGCAATGAGGCCCTTTGCCAAAGAGGTTCAGTCCTTTTTGAATCTTCTGGATACATAGAACCCTAGAAATCAGTGGAGCAGGAACTTTTCTTCTGTGTCTTTATCCTTGGTCAGTGTGGATTATAGTCTCCTATGGTGGGGAAGAAGATCTAGAGGGGCGGCAGGGGACAGGTAGATATTAGCTTAACCTTCTCCACTGGCCTCAGGATGACCTATGCTCCCCTTCCTATTGATGAGCAGAGGCTGTTGACCACCTAATACAAGTGGGGAAAGAATGGCAGGAGGGAGCTGGTATCCAAGTACCCCCTATATGAAGGCACAATGCTGGATATTACATGGGTTATCTCAATCCACATCCAAGTTCAGTGTACATTAGTGAAAGTGTTAGTTGTTCAGTCTTGTCTGACTCTTTGCAACCCCATGGGCTGTAGCCCGCCAGGCTCCTCTGTCCATGGGATTCTCCAGGCAAGAATCCTGGAGTGGGTAGCCATTCCCTTCTCCAGGGGATCTTCCCAACCCAGGGATCGAACTCGGGTCTTCCACATTGCAGGCGGATTCTTTACCATCTGAGCTACGGGGGAAACCCAATGTACATCAACGCCTTCGATTTTATGGCCTAGGAACGGAAATACAGAACGGTTAAGTGACCTTTTCGGGATAACTGGGGAGTCAGCATTCATGTTCAGGGCTGTCTGACTGCAAAAACGTGTTTCTTTCCCTATCCCTTCTGCCTTCCGATAAGGATACAGTTCTTTTAACCAGTGGAAAAACCACTTCAGCATATTCACAAAGCTCTTTAGTGGACTCTTTGGAGGGGCTCACCCTACAAAGTCAGATGTCTTTGATCACTGGTTGGGGTGCATGGTGTGGCAGGTACTGGTGCAGGTGTGTGGGCTGCGTGCAACCATATACACATGTATCTGTGGCACACACACACACCCTGGAGCACGCTGTGCAGTGATGTAACTCTGGGGTGAGCAGGTGTACTTGGCACGCACGCGCATAGGTGCTCAACGTACATGCTCAGGGCATGCGCATAATTGCACGCCTTTGTTCCATTGAGGACCACAGAATGCTCGGTTGGAGAAGCATGCCTCAGGACTCCGTGGTGCGAGTGCCAGTGGGGTGCAGGGAGGTGGTTTCTCTACGGGAGAAGCTGCAGAATAAGCAGAGGTGCTGTCCAGATGTGCCAAGCAGAAGACACTTGGACAGGCATCCTCCGTGGATGGTCCAAATGGTGCATGTGCACAGCTGAGTCAGCCGGCGCTGAGATCTGGGGACCTCTGCCACACACACGGCCAGCTCCCATTTGTCATCAGCCTGGGATGAGCTTTCCCCTTATGGGGTTGTCCTCCCCCGCACGTGTGTGTTAGCTGGGGGCTGCTGATGTTCAGAAAGCTCTGTGCTGTCTCCCCAGCTGGGTGGGGCTGCTGCTTCCCCACTTCCCTCTGGTTGCTGGTCACCAACTGAAGTGGAAGGAACCTCTGACTCAGGGTCCTTCTGGGAAGAAAGTCGAGTTAGGCAACTTGAGGAGCAACCGGCGTTCTTCTTCTAAGATGGGAAGGCATGGGAGGGCATGCAGGCAGCAGAAAGTGTGGCCAAGGGAGAGATGTTTGTGGATAAACCAACTGGCCAAGGCAAGGAGCTTGGGAAGGTAGATGGGATGATGGGAGTGGGGAGGGAGGGATACTCTGAGATCCCCCCTGTGTACATGAGTACGTGAACATAAGGTAGTCCTTGTCACGGCAGGGAAAGAGCTGAGAGTTAGCCAGCCCCAGACTGGAGACCCTGATCTGCTCCCGGATGGCTGTGGGACCTGGGGTTCATCATTTACCCTCTCTGGGTTTCAGTGTTCTGACTCTCTTTCTGCTATGATACATGGAATTACCCGGAACCAAGCCAGGACTTAGCAAGTGCTCGTTCAAGGTTAGCATCCTCAATTGCAAAGTGCGGTCCATCTCCTCGGGCTTAGGATCAAGGGTCTGGTGAGTGTGTCAAGGACAGTTCAGGTAACACCTGTGGGAGTACTGAGTCCTGGGAGGACTCTGAGCTCGGATCCTCGGTAGAATTCCCATAGGCAGGTGGGGAGACACCATTCTATATCTCCCAAGGAACCCCCTCGTCTTTGGGCTGGGCCCTACCCCACGTCAACACTTCTTCCTCATTTTAGGTCACCTACTCAGAGGAAGACACTGACCCACACGCTTGGCATGTGTTAATATGTGCAAGTAAGCAAACAACCTACAAAGAAGACAGCACAAACTTCTCTCTACAGATAAGGGAACCACATCTGTACCGGGACACGAGAAACAGCTGTGATGCCATCTCCACCATAGCAAGACCCCTCTCTATACGCCTCTGTGTGGCCACCCTGCAGGGTCCAGCCTGCTGGTTACAGAGAAATGGCTAACAAAGGTCTCTGCACTGTTAACCCAGGAGCAATTCCCTCTGTGCTCTTAGCTACAGATATGAATTTTGTTTAGTTCAAAGACCTCATTAACACTGGGGTTAGTGGAAGCAGCTTCACAGCTGATTCATCTTCAAGAATCAAAGGCAGCCCGAGCCCCCCTGGGCAGCCAGGGGCAGGGCAGCTCTGTGGGGCCACTTTTGCTGCTTTATTCCCTCCAGGGTGCTTCGCGGCCATTGCGAGGGCCTCCGATGCCTTTCCTGGAGGTTGGGTCAGGAAGAGAAGAAGGAAGAACTCTGAGACCTTTGGGCTCCCTGTAGGAATCTCCAGGGATAACAGGCATCTCTGTTGATTCACCCGGGTCCTAATTTCTAGAACAGCATATACAGGTTGTTGAAGGTCGTGGCAACCATTGCCCCATGCTGGACACAAGGAAGCGGGTGCACACTGTGGTTGTAGGGAGACAGGTCCTGTCCCTGACTATGTGATCTTTCAGCCCCTGTTTAGCCACATGAATGAACTGATTGAGAAGTTCACCGAGGTCCCTTCCAGCTCCGATATTGACATGACTCAGACTGTCTGGGAACGGAAACTTAATTGGGAGAATAAAACCTATTCATTCATGGAATTAGCATTCACTGAGTCATTACGTGTCATTCATTGTGCCAGGTTTTAGGTAGCTGGGTCCACATGCTTAAATCCCCCTAACAGTTTTAAAAAGCATGAGATAAGAAGCAAAGAAAAATGATAGTGTGCTATTTATGTGACTCTCCCCCCAGTACAAGAAGTAATAATGGTCAGGACTTCCCTGGTGGTCCAGTGGTTTAGACTCCATGCTTCCACTGCAGGAGGCACTGGTGTGATCCTGATCGGGGCGCAAAGATGGTGCATGCTGTATGTTGCAGTCAAAAAGGTTTTTTTTTTTTCCTCTTTATTTACTTATTTTCCTTTACATTATCGTGTTGGTTTTGCCATACATTGACATGAATCCGCCATGGGTATACATGTGTTCCCCTTCCAGAACCCCACTCCCACCTCCTTCCTGATTCCATTCCTCTAGTCATCCTGGTGCACCAGCCCTGAGCACCCTGTATCATGCATCATACCTGGGCTGGCGATTCATTTCATATGTGATAATTTACATGTTTCAATGCCATTCTCCCATATCATCCCACCCTCGCCTTCTCCCATAGAGTCCAAAAGACTGTTCTTTACATCTGCATCTCTTTTGCTGTCTCACATACAGGGTTATTGTTACCATCTTTCTAAATTCCATATATATGCATTAGTATAGTGTATTGGTGTTTTTCCTTCTGGCTTACTTCACTCTGTATAGTAAGTTTTTTAAAAAGAAGTAATTATGGTGAATGACTTGCTCCAGATCAAAAAGGTACAAAGGAGGTTCTCTATGTCTAGAAACCATGGCTTTAATTCCTAGTTCTGTCTGCAGCCCAATACAGTCAGTGCTTGGTAGGCATTCAGCAAAGATGTGTTGAAAGAAAGAGGGAAAGAAAGGAATTGGTAATGGGAAAGGGGAGGATGGAGGGAAGATAGGTCAGAAAAGAGGTGAGGGTGGCACTTTCTCCCATTACAAAGAAAATTGAAGTTAGGCAAGAGGTTAAGTGACTCACCCAAGGCACACTGGGAGCAGTTGACAATCTTAAGCATAGAACAAGGTCCCCATCAACTGGGGCTACTAGGAAAAGGCCTCACGAAGGCAGAGTCAGCAAGAAGGTAAGGGTTGGAATTCAGCAAATCCAAAAATCACAGTTGGCAAAGAGAGGGATGATGTGAACCAAGGATAATGTGGGGCTGTTTTTTCTTACTTACCATCAGAGGGACTTGGGGACAGCAGCTTGGGGTCATGGCATTAGGATCCTGGCTCTGTCACCTGCCAGATGGGAGGAGAGGCTCTGAGGATGGCTTAGCCCTGGTCTCCTCATCTTTGACATGGAGATTATGTTACCTACATTCTTGATTTTTTTCTAAGGATGAAAAATCCTTACTTCATTAGGATGAAATGAGGTAAGGCATAATTCCTGTTCAATAAATACAAGCCCTTCCTTTCACTTTCTTCTCTGCAAGCAGAGATGATGGGGAGGAGAAGGGCAGGCTGCTCAGAGTTCTTCAGCTTGAGATATGAAGTCACAGGATATGCACTGCCTTCATTTCTTGAGCTGATCTCCTTCTGGGACAGAGTCAGTAACGGTCTATGCAGTTAGATTCAAGGGATCGAATGTGTCTCCTTCCTGGGGGTCATATACTCTACCCAGAAATGAGCACAAAATTCCAAAGTTATTAAAAAGCTTGGCCTGAGCAGTTATGTATCAATCATTTCTTTCCAATGGTAAACTTTTGTGTATTGTACACAATGTGAAAGTTACTTGTTTTTAAGTAGCTAGACCATGGGTTGAGTAATTCCCCAAGTAGAATGATAGGGCAGCTAATACCAGTATGGTGTTAACTATAGTAGAGCCTTCGAAGACTTTTTGCCATGCTGATGTTTTTATTGAGTTTTGATTCCATAGCACAAGTGCATTTTTTCCAGGATATGCCTTTTCCTGTCATTATGACGTTCAAAGTTAAGGCTTCCTTGGTGGCTCGGTCGGTAAAGAATCTGCCTGCAACGCTGGAGACTTGGATTTGATCTCTGGGTCGGGAAGATCCCCTGGAGAAGGAATGGCAACCACTCCAGTATTCTTGCCTGGGAAATCCCACAGACAGAGGAGCCTGGTGGACTATAGTCCATGGGGTCGCAAGAGTCAGACATGACTTAGCAGCTAAACCACCACCATCACCGTGAAGTTCAAAGTTAGTCTGTCCTATATACAGGTAGGTGCCTGGTGAGGGAGACACAAGTGGACCGTTTATTCTATCAGCACTAATGAGTGTCCCAATGACATTTCCCACACTGCCTTGGACATGGGAGGTGCAAGAATGAGCAATTAAGGTGGGATCCCTATCCTCAGGGGTTTACAGCCTTGGGCCCACATTCATGTACTACACGTGGGAGTCAGAGCTATCCCCACCCTTCTGAAGCACAATCTGTTCATCTGTATCCAAAATCTGCAAATTGTTCATTCCTTTTTACCACGATAATTCTTCTATGCCAAGATAATCATCTGAGGTATTAAAAAGAAGGAAAAAAAACCCCTTGTATGTACAGAAAGTGAAGTCGCTCAGTCGTGTCTGCTCTTTTTGACCCCAGAACTGTAGCCTACTTACTCTGTATGTACAGAGGTGGGTGTTTTTACATTAGAATTGAGAGCATAAAATTGAAAACAATCCTAATGTCTAATAATAGGGAGTGTTTAAGTAACTTAGGTCATACCCACTTTATGGGATGGAAGGAAGTCATTAAAAAGACAGCATGATATAAAGAGTTTCCAGAAACGTGGGATCTGTTTAGGGCCCAATGTGAAATGAAAAATACAGGATTCAAACTTGTTGATGCAGTAACATCACAGCCATGGAATACTTTTTCACATTGATTATGGGGTTTTACAGCTTTGAAAGTAGTTTCACATGCATTCCTTAATTTTGAGCTTCACAGTGGCCCTTCCATAGAAGCAATCCAGAGATGATTATTCCCATTCTGAATGTGAGGTGACTGAGGTTTGCTAAGGCTCATGCATCTAATAACCAAGCATTTCCCTTGCATTAGAAATGCAGAGAGTCCAGGAGAATCATTATGAAAACTATAAATCCCATCTTCTCTTTAGGCAAAGATTCGAAGTAGCCCGCCTCTTTTCTTCTCATCCTCTTCCTCCCTCTCCTTTATCTATGCTGAATGTCTCCCATCCATCCTCTTCCTAGAGCATCACCACTGATTGGGTAAAAGGAATTCATTTCCACATTTGTCTTCCACTACTGCTTTTCCATAGCAAAGTTCTGCGCTTTTACTCAGACACTGCTGTGACCAGAAATGGTTTCTTGCTACAATATATGAAATATCCCTGCACAGGGACCCTCAGCAACAATTCCCTCTGACTCAGGCCCAGTGGCAAAAGCAATAAGGAGCAGGTGGAGACAGTGGCATAAGCAAGGTGGCATCTAACTCCTTGTACATGCAGCCCTTCTCCACCTCTCTGGTCTCTCCTGCATCAGCTGGCCTCTGTGTCTGATCTGTACCACTCTGCTCTCTGGACTTGGGTCACATGCCCCACCCCTTCAGCCCTTCCTCAAGCTTTCTTTCAGCCCTGTATTTCATTTCTGTGCTCTCTCCCTTGAAAGAAACCCCTCCCTTCAAGATCAGTGAAAACGAAGCCTCAGGGCAAATGAAGTCCACGGGCAGCATCAGCTGCTCCATCCTCAGGGTTCTCCAAACACTATGTCACATCCTCTCAATATTTGGAGCACACTGTATTCTGGTTTAGGCTTTTTATTTAAATGTGTTTATTTTTAATTGGAGGATTGTTGCTTTACAATATCATGTTGGTTTCTGCCACACATCAACATGAATCAGCCATACGTATTGGATGTCCTGTCCCTCTTTAACCTCCCTCTGGCCTCCCACCCCTTCCCACCCTTCTAGGTTGCCGCGGAGCACTGGATTTGAGCTCCCTGCATCACACAGCAAATTTCCACCGGCTTTCCAATTCTGCACGTGGCAATGTACATGTTTCAATGCTGCCCCCTCAGTTTGTCCCACCCTCGCCTTCCCTCCGTGTCCACAAGTCTATTCTCTGTGTCTTAGTCTCCACTGCTGCCCTGCTGGTTTAAATTTATGATTCAGTCTTTCCCATAAGACTGAATGCTCAGGACCAAAGAAGATACAATTCCACTTAATCCTTACAAAAGCATCTCAGATATAAGTCTTTTTTTTTAAAAATTTTCTTTACTTTATTGTGTTGGTTTTGCCATACAATGACATGAAACCGCCATGGGTTTACATATGCTCCCCCTCCAGAACCCCCCTCCCTCCTCCCTCCTGATTCCCTCCCCCTGGGACATCTCGGTGCACCAGCCCCAAGCATCAACCCTGGGCTGGCGATTGATTTCACATATGATAATTAACATGTTTCAATGCCATTCTCCCATATCATCCCACCCTTGCCCTCTTCCACAGAGTCCACGAGTCTGTTCTATACATCTGCGTTCCTTTTGCTGTCTCGCAGGCAGGGTTCTCATTACCATCTTTCTAAATTCCATATATATGTGTTAGTATACTGTATTGTTGTTTTTCCTTCTGGCTTACTTCACTCTGGATAATAGGCTCCAGTTCCATCCACCTGAGTAGAACTGATCCAAATGAATTTTTTTTTTTAATGCTGAGTAATATTCCATTGTGTATATGTACCACAGCTTTCTTATCCATTCATCAGTTGATGGGTATCTAGGTTGCTTCCATGTCCTGGCTATTGTAAACAATGCGGCGATGAACACTGGGGTACACGTGTCTCTTTCAATTCTGGTTTCCTCGGTGTGTATGCCCAGCAGTGGGATTGCTGGGTCATATGGCAGGTTTATTTGCAGTTTTTTAAGGAATCTCCACACTGTTTTCCATAGTGGCTGTACTTAGGAGTATTTCTACCTAAAGAAACAAAAGATTTGTATATAGAAAACTATAAAACACTGATGAAAGAAATCAAAGAGGACACAAATAGATGGAGAAATATACAGTGTTCGTGGATTGGAAGATATAAGTCTTCTTCATCCTAATCTTTAGATGAGAAATTGGTGCAAATATGTATTTAGGGTAAAATAGCTAGTAAGTGGCAGACCCATGTTTGAACTGACATTGACTTAGGTGTCCCCAGCTCTTCCCATAATACCCAACCAGGCCTTCCATAGCTGAAAGAATGAATGAATGAGTGATCAATCAAAGATATTGCTTAACAGCATCTCCTCCCTGGGCACCCATGCTCACAGGTGGTCAGAACTCAGAGAAAGCCTGGCAGAAATGGAATCAACAACTCCTAGAGTCTGTAATTAGCCTCAGCTACAGTCTGTTCTCCCATGATTGTTAGAACCAGAAAGGACTTTCAAGATTACCGAGGTCACTATTCTTTTTTTATTATCCTGTAATCAGGCACTGATTTCCTTCTCAGCTCTCTTTCAGTCCTTCTGGTATTATCTACAGGTAAAGTCTCAAAGTGGTATTAACTTGCCTCTTACAAGTCTCTAAACATTTGCTAATTTTCCTTTTTAACAAAGCAAGAATGTGTGCTGGGCACAGAGTCTTGGAAGAAAACAACATTGAGCCACAAACTAGAAGCGCTGTTCTGTTTTCATTACACTCATTTTTACAGTTACCTCCTATTCATGGTGAATGACAATATTTTACCTTTTATATAGTGATTTAAAGTTCCCATTATAAATACATGAAGGGGGAAAAACAGAGTCAATTTAAAGAAAAATATTGTGTGAATAATAGTACAGGAGGTATGCAGATACAAAACAAACCATGCACATATGAAAGAAGTTGATGTTTTGGAAATGCTAGTTAAGTTCAACTACCTACTTTACAGGTGGAGCAGAGGCCCAGAGAGGGGAAGTGGTTGCCAAAAACCACTCAGCCAGTTTCTGGGTTAGTCTTCCCCACTCTCCTCTGCCATGCATCTCTCTCTAAAAGCTTTTTCTGTATTAATTGTGTGACTAGGAAAGAAAATGCCAACCAAAGATGTTGATGTTGTTCTTTTGATGGCAAGGGGCATGGGGGCTGGGGATAGGGTGGGGGGCGGGGTGCAATGGGTAGACTGTGATTGGATTCCCCAGCAGTGAATAGGCACCCTATCCTCTGGGTGGGTGGCAGAGTATCTTAGTGGCAATAGATGACTCAGGACTGAGCAAAACACAGGGGAAAACAGACCGTTAGGAGAGGAACGCAGAGGAATGAGCATAGCTTACAAAACACAGCGTTAATAAAGACCACAAAGATACACCTAAGAGAGGAAAATGAGTCTCTGCCTCTGTAAATAAATCCCAGGCTTGCAAACAAAAACATGCCAGAAAAGCCAACTGCAAATGCACTCCTAGAAAAGGAGACCAGATGTCCCTGGAATCTTTTTAATTAAATTGTGAGTCAATTGCAAGCCAGAGGGTGGGGGTGCTGAGGGGAGTGGAATTTTGCTTTCTAAGACTGCCAGATGCAAAGTCCAATTTCCAGGATAATATATCCAGGGTGGAAGAGGCTTTCCAAAATTTAATTACATATTGCCTAGCAACTGAGAAGATGAACAGGAAGAAAGTTGGGGGACCTGGGGTGATGTGTTAAAGATGTTGATGCCCCAGGTTGGAGAATGCACATTGACAGCAGGCTGTGGTCAGGAGCTACAGGAGGTACTTTCAGTTACATGAATTATAAGTCTCATTCTGCTCAGTTTCCCCTGGGCTGACCAACCCAGCAACCTGGCAGAATTAGGACCCCGCTTTCTTCATCTTTCATAATAGAAGCATCTTCTCTGTGTGTAAAAAGTAATACATACTGTAAAAAATTCAACAGTATAGAAATCTACAAGGCAGCAAGTGAAACCTCTCTGTCCAACTAGAACCACTCTTAACATCTTGATGGTTTTTCCATCTTTCCAGGATTTTCCATTCCAAGTTCATTTTCCTTTTTTAGCCTAAATGAGCTATTACTACATACCATTAAAAAACTACATTTTTTAATGTTTTATTTTATATTAGGGTACCATTGATTAAAAACATTGTGTTAGTTGCATGTGTACAGCAAAGTGATTCAGTTATTCATATACATGTATACGTATTCTTTTACCTTCTTACATAACATTGAGCAGAGTTCCTTGTGCTCTACAGCAGGTCCCTGTTGGTTATCCATTTTCAATACAGCAGAGTGTACATGTCAATCCCAAACTCCCTTGGGATTGATACATATACACTTATTGGTACTATGTATAAAATAGATAGTTAATGAGAATACATAGCACAGGGAACTCTACTTAATGCACTGTAGCGACCTGAATGTAAAGAATTCCAAGAGTGATGGGGTATATGAATATGTATGACTGATTCATTTTGCTATACAGTAGAAATTAACACAGCATTGTAAAGCAACTATACTCTACTAAAAATTTATCAAAAATACATAGTTTCATAATCTACTTTCCTCTAAGAGATGCTGGATTTCTTAAACTTTTGTTTTTTTTTTAAATTGAAATAGAATATATAGCCTGCCAGGCTCTTCTATTCATGGAATTCTCTAGGCAAGAACACTGAAGTGGGTTGCCATACCCTTCTCCGAGAAAATATAGAAAAGTCCACAAATAATGCAACCACCACTGAGAACAATACATGGATCATTGCAACCCTTCCTCCTTCCCATCCTGTTTTCTCATATCCCTCCTAATCACTACCTCATCCCTTCTCTCCAAGCATATTCATTCCCCTGACTTTACCCGATTTTGAACTTCACATAGAAGGAATCATATACACTATGGATTCTTCAGCATCTGGCTTATTTGCCCAACGTTTTGTAAGATTCATTTATGCAGTTCTGTGTTTGCTGTTGTTCAGTCACTCAGTCATGTCTGACTCTTTCTGACCCCATGGACTGCAGCATGCCAGGCTTCTCTGTCCATCATCATCTCCTGGAGCTGGTTCAAACTCATGTCCATTGAGTGAGTGATGCCATCCAACCATCTTGTCATCTGTCCACCCCCTTCTCCTCCTTCCCTCAGTCTTTCCCAGCATCAGGGTCTTTTCCAGTGAGTCAGCTCTTCACATCAGATGGCCAAATTGGAGCTTCAGCATCAGTCCTTCCAGTGAACATTCAGGATTGATTTCCTTTAGGATTGACTGGTTTGATCTACAGTTCTGTGTAGCTGTCCTTTCTTTTTATTTGTATAGTGCTCCAGTGTATGATTACATAATAATTGATTTGTCCATTCCAATGCTGATGAACTTCTAGGCTGTCTCCAGTTTGAGGCCATTACATATAAAAATGCTTTGAGCATTCCTTTTGGTACATGCATAAAGACCTTTCTCAGGTAAATACCTAGGAGTGAAATTGCCACTTTCCTAAAATATCTGTACCAATGTACACATCCCACATCAGTTTATGAAAGTTCCTAAATTCATCCTTTTTAATGTCTGCTTCATGTTTTATTGTATGAATAGCTCCATAGTGTTCTATTGATGGGATTTTTTGTTGTTTCCAATTCTATTATACATATATGCCTTTTTAAAACACAATGTTTCCATGAAAATACTTCTGCATTTATATTTGAGTACATATATGATTACTCCTTAGGATAAATTCCTAGGAGCGAGATTTTGGGGATCAAAAATTATACATATTTTAAATTTCCATCTATCCAGGTTTCCTGAGTTTTCTTTCTAATTTCTTGCAATCCCATATTTCTTTTGGCTGTTTCTGAATTTCATCTTCCTGTTTGCTTTCTTGAACACCCTCCAGTTACCAATTGTTCCATAAAATGTGGGCTCCAGAAATGATCTCTGCACTTCTCGGGGTGGGCCTGAATGAACCGGGTGGAAAGATGAGGTCTAGAAGTGCCGTGGACCTAGACATGGAGTTCAGTTCAATTCAGTCGCTCAGTTGTGTCTGACATGGAGATCACGGTTCACAAAATCTATTCCAAGTCTTAAGAAAGAGTTGGTCACTGAAATGTGCTTCTTGAATTTTGTCTGACCCTCCCATTACCTTAGAGTAGCAATCTTCGACCCAAAGCACATTGTTCATTTGGATCCCAGTGATTTCTGGATGTGTGTTCCTTAGGACACATCAGTCACATGGGAAGAAAAGAATCCATCAAGTGAATGCTGACATTCAGACATTTATTGAGAGCATTATGTGCCAGCTACTATTCTAGACCTTGGTTATCTGAAGACAATTAGTATCTAGGAGACAGAGATTTAGGGCGAAAATTCTGCAATGAAGATATGACATGTTATATGAGCACAGAAGGGGGAACAAACACTTACAGAGGGACAGAAAAGGCTTAATGGAAAATTCATATATTTGCTACTCTATCTGGGTCAGTTTGGCTGAGGATTAACCACTTTTAAGAGGGATATGAATTTGTCCATGATTCCTATTTCCTGTTCCCCTCCAACACACCAGGACTTACAGGATGATGTTTGATTTAGGCTCTCTCTGTCAATTTTTACAATAATTTTATAGATTGATCATTCTCCCCATTCCTCAGAGGATGAACTTTAGGCTCAAAGAGAATAAAATGAACTTGCCAAGGTTGCAGAGCTAGTCACAAGGAAAAGGAGATGAGAAACCATCACTGTCAAATTCCCAAGATCAGGCTCTTTTAGCGTCTATGGGACATTTTAACAAAGGGGCAAGCAAAAGGCCAATTAGAAAGGTTTTGAGATTTACTGTGAAGGCAGGCAGGCAACAGGACACGGGGAAGGAGTACTGGTCTCCACCCGAGGAGCCGAGGTTCTACTGGGGAGATGGTTCTTGGAGGGTGAACACAATGTTTTGGACCCTCATGGACAGCTGAACAGAGCTCATTTGCCTTAAAAAGAAGCCACAGGAGTTGCCTCCCCTTGCTCACCTCTGCATCCTCACACTTGCGGCACCCCGTGAGGAACACTCTGACAAGGCAGACGGGAATGCAAAGAGGGATTCCAGTGCCCCAGCTGCACCAGAGGTCTGGCATGGTTAGCACCTTCTGAAAGCAGTCCGGGGACATGGGATTTAGGGAGAATGACATTAATGATTCCTTCCCAAGATGACTTAAATAAGGGGCAAAGCTGAGACTTGAACTCACGTCTTTAGGTTCATGATTTCCATATGAGAAAGTTGTTCTACTATAAGTTATTGATGCTGTTTGCTCTTAGCAAGAGCTAGGAACATTTTTCCTCTGTGCTATGAAAGTACTATTTATAGTCACACATTTATATACTAATTAAATTTTATTTATTCATTTATCTATTTGACAATATTTACAGCAGGGGGCAGCAATTTATTTATTTATTTATGTGAATGTTGATACAGTAAATAGTTCAACCTTATGAGGCTTACAGTGTCTATAACTCTCAACTCTGCCACTGCATCATCGTGGAATCAGCCTTATAATATGTAAATGAACAGATGTTCTCTGTTTCAATAAAACTTTATTTACAAAAACAAATGACATGGGACATGGGGTAGCCACTGGCAAAAGAATAAAATGAGACCCCTTCCTCACACTGAATAGAAACATTAAATAAATCTTTATGACCTTAAACTGCACCATGGTTTTCAGTTATGACACCAAATACACAAGCAAAAAAAGAAGATAAATCAGACTTAATCAAAAAATTTTTTATATTGCAAAGAACACCATCAAGAAAGTGAAAACAATCCACAAAATACATTTGCAAATCATATATCTGATAAGGGTATCATATTCAAACTATATAAATAACTCATACAATGCAGGAGACCTGGGTTCGATCCCTGGGTTGGGAAGATCCCCTGGAGAAGGGAAAGGCTACCCACTCCAGTATTCTGACCTGGAGAATTCCATGGACTGTATAGTCCATGAGGTCACAAAGAGTTGGACATAACTGAGCAACTTTCACTTTCATACAACATAATAATAAAAAGACAAGCCACCCAATTAAAGAGTGAACAAAGAATCTCATGAGACATTTCTTCTTAGAAGATATATAAATGGTTGATAAGCACATGGAAGGATGCTCAACATCATGAGCCATTAGGGAAACGCAAATCAAAACCCACAAGGAGATACCACTCCACAGAGAGATGGCTCTAAGACAGCAGACAAAGAAGAGTGAGTGTTGGTGAGGGTGTGAGATCATCTCTCATCCCATCTGATGAAACTCTAACATCCTGCTGGCGAGAATGAAAAATGGTAGTCATTTGGGAAAACATTCTGATGCTTCATCAAAAGGTTAAACATAGAGTTATCACATAACCCAGAAACTCCACTTCTAAATTCGTATCCAAGAGAAATAAAAACGTATGTCTATATAAAACCTGCACATAGATGTTCTTAATAGCATGATTCATGATCACCAAAAAATGGAAACAACCCAAATGTCCATCAGCTAATGAACATAAATTGTGGTCTTGCTGGACAATGGGGATACTGTGTGTGTTAGTTGTTTAGTTGTATCTGACTCTTTGTGACCTCATGGACTGTAGCCCACCAGGTTCCTCTGTCCATGGGATTCTCCAGGCCAGAATACTGGAGTGAGTAGCTATTCCCTTCTCCAGGAGATCTTCCCAACCCAGGGATGAAACCCAGGTCTCCTGCGTTGCAGGAGGATTCTTTATCATCTGAGCCACCAGGGAAGCCCGGCTCAGCCATAAATGAAGTACAGATACATGTTATAACATAGGTTTTCCTTGAAATCAACCTGCTAAGTAAAAGAATCCAGGTATATGGTATAATTCTGTTTATATGAAATGTCAGGATTAGGCAGATCTATGAAGACACCATGCAGATTCGTGGTCACCTAGAGCTACAGGAGAGGGACTGTGGGGACGCCATTGTTAACAGCACATCCCTGGAGCTGGGCCCTCCTAGATTTAATCCAAGCCACACTTCCCTCCAGCTGTATGACTCTGAGCATGCTACTGATGGCCTGGTTGTGCCTCAGTTCCCTCCCCTCTAAAATGATCAGAACTATAGCTATGCTTCCCATGTGGCACTAGTGGTAAAGAACCTGCCAACGCAGGAGACATAAGAGACTCGGGTTCAATCCCAGGTCAGGAAGATCCCCAGGAGGAGGGCATGGCAACCCATTCCAGTGTTCTCGCCTGGAGAATCCCATGGACAGAAGAGCCTGGCAGGCTACACAGTCCAGTGGGGTGCAAAGAGTTGGACACGACTGAAGTGACTTAGCATGCACACATACCTATGCCACTGTGAGATGCAGTGAGTTAATACATGCAATGTTCTCAGAGCAGCGCTGTCACTTTGTTTTGAGAATCAAGGCGGGCCCTCGCCAAAGGGGGTTGGGGGAGGCTCTATGCTTCCTGGTTGATGGCTCCCTGGGGAGTCCCTGTCCCTTCTGGGGCTGCATTTCCTCCTGTATGCGCTGTGGGAGTCCATGATCAAGTGCAGTGACAGTCTCCGCCTCTCCCACCCAGGCTCCCTTCAGGCTCTCCCAGATAAATACCAGGTCTGGGGCTCAAGGTGACTTCTAAACACACCCCCTGGGAGGACTGAGCTCCCTGGGGCCCTGGCAGGAGGGTCTCCAAGGGATGGGATGCTTCCTGAGGTTGGGGGTCTCTGTCAGCTCAGCTGGGACATGGAGGGGCCAGGGTCAGGCTGCAGCAAGTCACCATCTTAGGATAATTAAAAGCATACTTCATATGGCAACTATTCTGGGCAGCACTTGAAGGAAGAACACTGGTCAATGCTAATTGACTGCAGCAAGGCAGCAGGGTGCCCAGTCACAGCCCTCCAGTATTCAGCACTGGCTAACCCAGCCTCCTTCCTGCCTGCTGAGGCTGACCTGCTGACTTTCCCAGTTTCCAGGATGGACAATATGGGAGCAGATCCCATGGGCAGGGAGGAGCTGTGAAGGGGGCAGGGGTGCATGGTGATGCTTCTCCCAGATGCACACTTGTCTCATTCAGGATCAGGACAGGTCTGCCTCCTTCCCCTTCCATCCTAGTCTAGAGGTGTTTTCTCTCAAGGCAGCCTTCTCAGTAAGCTAGGGGCTTCTGTGTTCTCAGAGCCCTCAGAGGGAGAGGACTCAGCTGCCTGAATGATGGGGGGAGGCAGGGAAAGATGGCCACAGGAAAGAGGGAGGCTGATGAATTATGCATGGCTGGAGGTGATGGTAAACATCCCTGGATGGCTCTGATGAGCTGACGGCAGACAGGCGGGCGGCAAGGGAGAGCGGGAAGCTGAGTCACAGCAAAGGGGGTGATTAGTCTGTCAGCCGTACCCACCTCTGGGTGCGGTGAGGTATCGGGGCTGAGTCATGTTCTGCAGGAGGAGAGTGAGGAGCATGGACTCCAGAAGGACCAGGGAGGGAGCATATGTTTCTGATGAGTGATGGTGTTCAGAGATCCCTCCTCCCCTCCTACATTCAGGCTCAGTGCCCCTCCCCAGCACCCCTAGAAATTATCTACCCTGGACCAGTCAGCCAGATCTCAGCTGGGAGAGATCGGGACTCCTCTCTCCTCAGCCAGGAGGGGATATAGATAGTCTTCTGATGCTTCTTGTATGTCTGACTTGTCTCATGGGTGGCCTTGAAGCCCAGCCTGGGAAATCTTGGAGCTGGGCCTGAAGTCAGGAGTGGGACTGATTGACAGCACATCATGGAGCATCAAGCCATGGAGACCTGAGATGGAGGGAAGCCAAGACCCCACAGACAGCTGGAACCAAGGGTCAGTCTGAGTAGGACTGGTGGGAAGATATAAAGGGAGATAAGACAGCAGCTGGAGACAGCAAGATGGAAGGATGGATAGATGGGTTCATTCATTCATTCATTAACTGGCACAAACTTATTGAGCACTGCTACATACCAGGCACATGCCACTCACCTAGACCAGACATCCTGGCATGTGAAGTCAAGTGGGCCTCAGAAAGCATCACTATGAACAAAGCTAGTGGAGGTGATGGCATTCCAGTGGAGCTATTTCAAATCCTAAAAGACAATGCTGTGAAAGTGCTAGCAAATTTGGAAAACTCAGCAGTGGCCACAGGACTGGAAAAAGTCAGTTTTCATTCCAATTTCAAAGAAAGGCAGTGCCAAAGAGTGCTCAAACTACCACACAATCGCACTCATCTCACATGCTAGTGAAGTAATGCTCAAAATTCTCCAAGCCAGGCTTCAACAGTACATGAAGTGAGAACTTCCAGATGTTCAAACTGGATTTAGAAAAGGCAGAGGAACCAGAGATCAAATTGCCAACATCTGTTGGATCATCGAAAAAGCAAGAGAGTTTCAGAAAAACATCTACTTCTGCTTTATTGACTATGCCAAAGCCTTTGAGTGTGTGGATCACAATAAATTGTGGAAAATTCTGAAAGAGATGGGAATACCTGACCACCTTACCTACCTCTTGAGAAATGTATATGCAGGTCAGGAAGCAACAGTTAGAACTCGACATGGAACAACAGACTGGTTACAAATAGGAAAATGAGTATGTCAAGACTGTATATCATCACCCTGCTTACTTAACTTATATGCAGAGTACATTATGCAAAACGCTGGGCTGGATCAATACAAGCTTGAATCAAGATTGCTGGGAGAAATATCAATAACCTCAGATATGCAGATGACACCACCTTTATGGCAGAAAGTGAAGAAGAACTAAAGAGCCTCTTGATGAAAGTGAAAGGGGAGAGTGAAAAAGTTGGCTTAAAACTCAATATTCAGAAAATTAAGATCATGGCATTTGGTCCCATCACTTCATGGCAAATAGATGGGAAAATAATGGAAACAGTGTCAGACTTTATTTTTTTGGGCTCCAAAATCACTGCAGATGGTGACTGCAGTCATGAAATTAAAAGACAGTTGCTCCTTAGAGCAACTAAGAAAAGTTATGACCAACCTAGACAGCATATTAAAAAGCAGAAACATTACTTTGCCAAAAAAGTTCTGTCTAGCTAAAGCTATGGTTTTTCCAGGAGTAATGTATGGATGTGAGAGTTGGACCATAAAGAAAGCTGAGCACTGAAGAATTGATGCTTGTGAACTATGGTGTTGGAGAAGACTCTTGAGAGTCCCTTGGACTGCAAGGAGATCCAACCAGTCCATCCTAAAGGAGATCAGTCCTGAATATTCATTGGGAGGACTGTTGCTGAAGCTGAAACTCCAATGCTTTGGCCACCTGATGTGAAGAACTGACTCATTTGAAAAGATCCTGATGCTGGGAAAGATTGAGGGCAGGAGGAGAAGGGGATGACAGAGGATGAGATGGCTGGATGGCGTCACCGACTCAATGGACATGAGTTTGAGCAAAAGTTTGGTGGTGTGAGAAGACCACCATGGGTAGCAGACCTCAGAGCTGGTACTTGGACATGGGAACCTGGGGGACAGGGCGCAGGAAGGGCCCGAGGCAGGGAAGAGCTCTTGTATTCAGAGCCCCGGGAGGGCTGCTGTGGCTTGAATAACGAGGAAGGAGGCGGTAGGGTGGGAGCTGGAAGGGGGCCAGGTCACACAGGGCATGGTGCAGAAGAGACTGGATTTCCAGTGCTGTGCAAAGCCGTGGATAATTTTTGTGAGGGCAAATCCCAGGAAAGTGGCAGCTGTGGGCCTGTTTGCCACTCTGCTTTGCCACTCTGGCCCTGTCTGAAGGCTGGAGGCACAATGCTTGGTCTTGATAGGCAGTCCTTGCCCAGAGCCTGCAGGCTAGCCGCCAAGCTGTAGGAGCGTCAAAACACTTGAAGACAGGATAAGAGGAGTGTTTACAAAGCACAAATTCTCATCACAGTGGAGATAAACAGAATTCAGAGTTAAAAAGCATGTTGACCCCGAAAGTGGTAGGATTTGACTCTGACTCAGAGCCCATGATCTCAACTGTTTCTCTGCACTTGAAAGAACTGGAGGGCTTAGTTAAGATCTTGTATTTCTACTTCATAATCTGACCTGTGGGGAAGGGGACAGGCTGTGATGAAATCGCTGGCTGGTGATTGAACAGAGCTAGGACTGAGGCAGAGCCCTTCTGCCTCGAGGCGTGGGACTCTCCCACTCTGCTCTGGACAAGAATGTGGGGCAGTAGCAAAGGGAGGATTTGGGATCCTTCCCATGTCATCACTTAATACTGGGTGACCTTGGACAGGTTGCCTTGCTTCTCTAAGCCTCAGGATGCTTATCCGTCAAGTGCAGTATTAGAATCAATTTCAGTCTTACAAAGGACTGCTGTAAAGATTAAAAGGAGTAATGCCATATGCAAAAACATCTGAGGCTGTTTTTGAAGCCTCGAGCAGAGTTGAGGTTCAGACCCAGGCACCAGGTACCTCCCAAGCCTGAGAATTCTATGTGTTCATGACCACATCTGGAAGCAGATGACCCAAACTCCTCTTTTGGGAAAGTGTAGTCTGGGGCTCTGATCCCCTCCCGCAAGCCTCCAGCCTCCAGCACACCGGAGAGAGAGCCTCAGATCTATATCTTAGCTGGGCAGCTGGATGGCCCGACTTTGACCGGTTATTGCCTTCCTCTTTCAAGATGGTCCCAGTTTCAGCCTTTCTAGCCTCATAAGGTTTCCCAGTTCCTGGTCTGGAGACCAGGGCTTTAGCCCCACATCTTTGGGTTTGGCATCATCTAGGTTCTAACCTCAAGCATCTTGCACTTGACTTTGCCCCTCTCCCTAGGATTTGACTGACAGAAGCATCTAGAGATGCCCAGATGATTGGAGAAAATGCTGTGTCTGCCAGAGTTGGCTGGACTCTACTTAGTTTCAAAATCCTGCACAACATACACTATACCCTTCTGACCACATGAGGAGGGGGAATGGAAGGATCTTCAATCTCTTATTTCAGATATAGTTGCCAGATGAAATACAGCACACTGTTAAATTTGAATTTCAGAGAAGCAACCCATTTTCAGCAAAAGTGTATCCCAAATGTTGCAGGGAATATAAAAGCTAAACATCAATCTGTTGTTTATCTGAAATTTAATTGGGTATTCTCTGATTTCATTTGCTAAACCAAGTGGCCTTAGTTTCCGGTCAACCATCCTTCCCAACATGGGCCCCTGACCTTGAGCCTTAGTTCTGAGAATGGCTTAACCTGGCCTGGGACTCAGCCTTGAACCCCTTGTACTCAGACATATCTGATAGATGTGTCTCCATTCTCCTGTGGCTGGCCCTCATTGCGATAACCTCTTTCCTAGTGCCCTGACTTCCTAGCTCTCTTGCTGTTTCACGGGCACAGTCTTCCTCCACCTCTTTGCTGGCCACAGACTTCCCTCAGGAAAGCCTTCTGATGGTCAGTACCCCCTGAACAGTGGGGGTTTGGGGGCTTCCCTGACAGCTCAGTTGGTAAAGAATCCACCTGTAATGCAGGAGAGCCCAGTTCGATTCCTGGGTCAGGAAGACCCGCTGAAGAAGGGATAGTCTACCCACTCCAGTATTCTTTGCCTTCCCTTGTGGCTCAGCTGGTCAAGAATCTACCTTCAATGCGGGAGACCTGGGTTCGATCTCTGGCTTGGGAAGATCCCCTGGAGAAGGGAAAGGATGCCCCCCTCCAGTATTCTGGCCTGGAGAATTCCAAGGACTGTATAGTCCAAGGGGTCACAAAGAGTCCAACACAGCTGAGCAACTTTCACTTCACTTCATCAGCACCTTGCTCCCCACTACCTGAAGTTCCCTCTGGTGAAAGTCATCTACTGCTAGTCAGCACACACTCTTTGCTTTGTTTTTTGTTTTTGTTTTTTTAATTTCAGATTATATATATATTTTTTTGCTCTGTGTGGCACAGAAGGTGGGATCGTAGTCCTTTGACCGAGGATCGAACCCCATGCCCCTTGCATTGTAAGTGTGGTGTGGAGTTTCAACCACTGGGCCACCAGGTAAGTCCCAGCACACACTCTTTGGACAGCTGTTCTCCTTGTCTTACCAGGGAGCACACCTGTTACTAGTTTCGCGCTTTCTTTCTGGTGGTGCTCCTGTCTTGTGAAAAATAACTGCCCTCCCCTATGGAAAACAGGGCTTCCCAGGAGGCACGGGCAGTAAAGAACCTGCCTGTCAATGCAGGGAACATAAGAGATGTGAGTTTGATCCCTGGGTCAGGAAGATCTCCTGGAGTAGGAAATGGCAACCCGCTCCAGTATTCTTGCCTGGAGAATGCCCAAGGACAGATGAGCCTGGTGGGTGATAGTCCATGGGGTTGCAAAGAGTCAGGCACGACTGAAGCTACTTAGCATACAAGCACATACTAAGTCCCTTAGGAAAAAAAAGTCCCTATGGAAAACATTATAGAAGCTCCTTAAAAATTTGAAAATAGAATTACTATATGACCCAGAAATCCCTCTCCTGGTACTATATCTGGAGAAAACCATCATATGAAAAGCTATGTACACACCCATAGCAGCACTATTCACAACAGCCAAGACACAGAAGCAACCTACATGTCCGTTGATAGATGAATGGATAAAGAAGATGTGGTGTCTGTATGTACATATATACAATGGGATATCACTCAACCATAAGAGAATGATGCCATTTGCAGCATCTTCTGTGTACATGGATGGACACAGAGATTATCACAGTAGCTGAAATCAGCCAGAAAGAGACAAATATCATATGATATCACTTACATGATAGGAGGAGCATGAAAGAGTCAGCTTAAAACTAAATATTAAAAAATAAACAAACCTAAGATCATGGCATCAAGCCCCATTACTTCATGGCAAATAGAAAGGAAAAAGGTAGAAGTAGTGACAGATTTCTTCTTCTTGGGCTCTAAAATCACTGCAGATGGTGGCTGCAGCCATGAGATCAGAAGATGATTGCTTCTTGGTAAGAAAGCTATGACAAACCTAGATAGTGTGTTGAAAAGCAGTGATATTACTCTGCTGACAAAGGTCATATAGTCAAGGTCATGGTCTTCCCAGTGGTCCTGTATGGCTGTGAGAGCTGGACCATAAAGAGGCAGAGCACCAAAGAATTGATGCCTTCAAATTATGGTGGTGGAGAAGGCTCCTGAAAGTCCCTTGGACAGCAAGGAGATTAAACCAGTCAATCTTAATGGAGATCAACTCTGAATACTCATTAGAAGGACTGATGGTTAAGCTGAAGCTCAAGCTCCAGTATTTTGGTCATCTGATGTAAACAGCTGACTCATTAGAAAAGTCCCTGATGCTGGCAAAGACTGAGGGCAGAATAAGAGGGTGTCAGAGGATGAGATGGTTGGATGGCATCATTGATGCAATAGACATGAACTTGGGCAAACTTCAGGAGATGGTGATGGACAGGGAGGCCTGGCATGATGCAGTCCTTGGGGTCACAAAGAGTCAGATAAGAGTGGGTGACTGAAAAACAACAACAATTATTTATATATGGAATCTAGAAAAAAATGATTCAAATAAACTCATATACAAAACAGAAATGTACTCATAAACATAGAAAACAAACTTATGGTTACCAAAGAGGAAAGGGAGGAGGGATAAATTAGGACTTTGGGATTAATTGATACACATCATGATGTATAAAATAGATAACCAACAAGGACTTAGTTTCAGAGCACAATAGAACTATATTCAGTATCTTATAATAACCTACAATGGAAAAGAATCTGAAAAAGAGTATAACTGAATCACTTTGTTGTGCACCTGAAACTAGCATAACATTGTGAATTAATACACTTCAATAGAAAAATTAACTGCCTCCCTCCCTCTTAACCTATGCCAAGCTCTGGTGACAGTCAGTCTTTGAACTCCAAGAGGGCAGGGACTACATGTTTGAGCCAATATCTATTATATTCTCCATCACCTAACAGCACTAGTCCCTTAGTACATGTTTAGTAAATATTTGTTGAGTAAATGAAAATAGCGAGAACAGGAAACTAAGGCTCTGAGGACAGTTGGACTTTCAATTATTATTATTGTTTTTACAAATAGAAATATTTCTGAGAGGCAACAGAGGTTTCCAGAGTGCTGTTGGCTCATTTCTCCTGGATCACAGCCCATGGTTCTCTCACCACAGATATTTTTCATCACCATGTACATAAGGACATACAAAGTATGTTATTTCTTTGGCAATGGGCTTCCCTGGTAGCTCAGATGGTAAAGCATCTGCCTGCAATGTGGGAGACCCAGGTTCAATCCCTGGGTCTGGAAGATCCCTTGGAGAAGGAAATGGCAACCCACTCCAATACTCTTGCCTGGAAAATCCCATGGGTGGAGGAGCCTGGTGGGCTACAGTCCATGGGATTGCAAAGAGTCCGACACGACTGAGGGACTTCACTTTCACTTTCTTTCCTTTGGCAATAATGGCTCAAGACGAAAGACATCCCAAAAGAGAGAGAAAAGGACAAAGGAAGAGAAACCATCTTGAGAATGACTTAGGCTGCCCTTCCCAGCAGAGTTCTCAGCCCATAGCCAGGATCTTGTGTCTCCTTCACTCAACACACACTCATTCGCCCAGGCCTTCAGAGAGCTGTCTTGGGTTAGTCACTTTCTTGCTTTCCCCCCAGATCCTTTTCCTGTTCTGGCCCCGCCCTCCCTGATCCCTGACCCCGATCTGGGCACTAAAATGCTTAATGAATGAGGCTGCATTTCACTCCAGCCAAAGGAACCCAGCCCACAGGAAAATATTGAACTGAATGGTGGTTTTCTTTAAGAATAATCCCCTTGACAGGGCAAAGGGGCCAAGGAGTGGTTCAATCCCAGTTTTTATAACACGACTCAGTGGAGGTCTCTTAAGTCCAGTGAAGAGCAATGAAGCCCTATTGATTATCACTAAAAAAAAAAAAAAAAAAAATGGAGAGGGAGAAAAATGTGTAAATTAGGAGAAGTTCTCAATTGTGAGTTTTTTTAAAAAGAAAAGAGGATGACATTTCATATCAGACATATTTAAAATACAAAATAAAAATAAAGAATTAATAAAATGGGCCTAGGGACTTCCCTGACAGTTCAGTGATTAAGACTCTGAATCTCCAGTGCAGAGGGTATGGGTTTGATCCCTGGTGGGGGAATTAAGATCTCCCATGCCATGTGGTTTGACCAAAAATGAAAAAGAAAATGAGCCTAAATGAGCAGCAGGAACATTTTCATGAAAAGGATATGGAACCAAGATCCCAAAGACTTCTGGGATCTTACTGGCTGGCTTTATGTCTTTGTAACTCTGTTTTCATCAGTAAAATGGAACTCAAGTGATGATCTTCCATAACTCATGGGATCATGGTGGGAGGGAAACAAATCAGGAGATGTACTCACTCCACTCCTTGAGAAGTCATGCACAGAGAGGAGGTAGACATGGAGTCCTCCACATAGAATCTCCCACCTGGGAAGGCCCTTGGGACTTTGCCGCTGTGGGTGCCTAGGACACCTGGTCACTTTGTATCTGACGTGGTTAGGAAACAAGACTTTGTGAATCCCATTCAAACTAGGACATCTGCGACTAACCAAATGTTTTAAAACTAAACCTGGTAAACAGCAAAAAGAACCCCGAGTGCCGTAATTTATATTTTTAAACTTCGTATCCATCTACCAAGGACCAGCATGTTATTGCACGATTTCAGTGCTTTTGACAACTCTACAAGGAGAATAATGATCACCTCCATTTTCTAGATAAGGACAATGAATCACTGGGAAGTGAAGTAAGATGCCCAAGGTCTTGCAGCTCAATGGATGAATGGTAAAGCCCATTTTCCAATAATTTTTACATTTCCTTAACTGTCCTATCTTAGGTTCCCCATATCTTCATTCATTTGCCAACTATTTGCTGAGCACCTCCTATATGGCCATCTGTGTCAGATACAGGGAGCACCAGGGAGGATTGTGTGAAACAGGCAGTCTCCATTTGAGCAGAGCTCATAGTCCAGCTGTCCTTGAACTTGGAATCTGAACCAGGTCTGCTTCTCAGCTGATGGGCAAGGAGTAGAGCGGTCCAGCCTAGCCCCACAGATAAACTGTTATCCAAAGGCCACGTGATACTCAAGGATTCTGCAGAATTGACTCTCTATGTCCCTCTCTGAGAACTGCAGCTTCCCTGGAAACACTGCTGTTATCTGATAGTCCATGTGTTGAGGTTGGGATCTGAGTTTCACATAAAAATTTATGTTAACTCTGCTTTTCTGATCTAGGGAGCTAAGCTCGACATAATTTCTCAGCTCACAAAAAAACCAGGAGCGTGTGCTTTGCCACAGTAAATGATAAAGCGTATCTCAACATATTAAAATGGATAATGGCTACTAGAAGGCCAAGGGCAGTTCCCACTTATTTTTACTCCCTTCTCCTGTCTTCTTGTCTGATGTCCTGCATCTGCATACTAAATAAAATTCTGGTTAATGAATGAAACAAGTGGCCCAGTTGGCTTAGCTCCATACAAAGACCGCAGACGTTGCTTCTGGGTCTGTTCAACCATTTAACACATAGCAGAATTTGTACCTAGGAGGAACCAGGTAGATGGTTACGTACTTGATTCACTGCAATGGGAGGATTAAGTCAGAGCAAATAGATCAGTAGCCTCACAAAGTACAGAAAGCTTGCAAACTCTTCCCTCCCATAGATTTTCCCTGGACAGTCCCCTCCACTGGCCTGTCTTAAGAACCATCACTACCACACAGACGAGTCCTGAATCTTCTAGCCCCATGAGTTTTCTGCTCAGCCCCATGCACACATCAATTTGCCTGCTGGCAATCTCCCCATGAACAGTCCACAAGAACCCTAGCTCCATAAGAACCAGACTTAAGGCAGCACTTCCCTTGCCCTTACATCCAACAAGTATCTCTCTGAATTCCCTGCAATAGGAGATGTGCCTTTCATTCTGTAAAGCAGAGAACGAAGAACCAAACAAAGTTCACATGTATTTAATACTTGTATTCCACGCTCTATCTTACAACAATTAAATATCTTTTCTTACAGATGAGAAAACTGAATTAACTTGCCCTTGGTCACATTAGTAAGTTCAAGACTTAGGATTCCAATCCAGGAAGTCCAGAGCCCAAAGAGTAACCACACGACTATCTCTCTGCCCGAGCACTGAGCTGAGCATTCTTTGTTCACGACTCCACACCAGTCATTTCTCTGCCTTTGTTTTTTTTTTTTTCCTGTCTTACTTTAGGCATCAAGAGGCTGACTTCTATGCATCACGCCATCTAGGCTCCCTTGCCCTCTGGCTGAAGGTTGGGTGTGGTCAATGGGAGAGTAAAAGGCTGGAAGGAGGGGACATATGTATATCTACGGCTGATTCACGTTGATGTTTGGCAGAAACCAACACAATTCTGTAAAGCAATTTTCCTTCAATTAAAAATAAAAACATTAATGGTGAGGGTGTGGAGAAAAGGGACCCCTCTTGCACTGCTCATGGGAATGTAAATTGATACAGCCACTGTGGAAGATGGTATGGAGAGTCCTTAAAAAACAAAGCTAGGAATAAAACCACCATATGACCTAGCAATCCCTCTCCTAGGCATACACCCTGAGGAAACCAAAACTGAAAAAGACATGTACCCCAACGTTCACTGCAGCACTGTCATTCGACAGTAGCTAGAACATGGAAGCGACCTAGATGTCCATCAACAGATGAATGGATAAAGAACTTGTGGTACATATACACAAAGGAATATTCCTCAGCCATAAAAAGGAATGCATTTGAGTCGGTTCTAATGAGGTGGACAAACCGAGAGCCTATTATACAGAATGAAGTAAGTCAGAAAGAGAAATATAAATATCACATATTGATGCATATATGTGGAATCTAGAAAGATGGTACCAATGAATTTATTTTCAGGGCAGCAGTGGAGAAACAGACATAGAGAACAGACCGATGGACATAGCGGGAGGGAAGAAGGGAGAGGGTGAGATGTATGGAGAGAGTAACATGCAAACTTACAGTACCATATGGAAAATAGATAGCCAATGGGAGTTTGCTGTATGGCTCGGGGGACTCAAACAGGGGCTCTGTGATAATCTAGAGGGGTGGGATGGGGAGGGAGATGGGAGGGAGGCTCGGGAGGAAGAGGACATATGTACACCTATGGCTGATTCTTGTTGATGTTTGACAGAAACCAACACAATTCTGTAAAGCAATTATCCTTCCATTAAAAAATAAAGTGGCAATAAATAAATAAATACAGTAAAAAAAAAAAAAGGCTGGAAAGAAGGTCGGGATATTCATTCTCACATCCTCTCTGCTTCCTCCTAGCCTTGTTCAGTACTAGCAGGGGCTAAGTTCTAAGGAGACAACTCCTCCCTGGGTCTGTAGTGCCCTGTCCTCGCCTTGATCCTGCACGCCCAGGGGTAGCAATAACTCCCTATGGTGGTTTGTCCCTGGGATGCTTCTCCAGAGCCACTGCTTTCCTTCCCTGTGCTCACACCTCTGTAAATAGCCCTCCCCTTCTCATCCCTGCAGCCATCCGTTCAGATTCTAAACCTCAACATCACCTAGGGCCTTTCCCCCCATCCCGTCCCCTCTCCCAGCATTATGAAGGCCTGTGAATCCCATCCTCGGAGTGTCTCTAGTATTAGGTTCTTCCTTTCTAACCCTACTGATCTAACACTATCCCTTTAGCTTCCGACCTGGCCTCCCTGCAGGCAGCCTCCTCCATCTTCAATGCATCTTTCACAACAGTGACAGCTCTCTCCCTACAAAGCACAGATTTGCTCTTCTCCTTGCCTCTTCAAAACCAATGATTCCCTAAAGCCCCAAGAATACAACCAAACTCCTAAGCCTAGGGCAGGTCCTGTTCATTTGTGTAGTTCTCAGGAGGCCTTGCCTCTATTTGATATATGCTGCATTGAGTGAAGAAAGTATGATCGTTACCTATGTAGTTAAAAAAGGTATATAGCACAGGAATGCAGGGCTGTGGTGAGAGCATCCTCAAAGATTTTATCATCCCAACCTGTGCTGTAATCCCAGGATGAAAAGCTTCAAAAATGCTTCCCATCCCATCTATCTTACCCTTGTTCCCGACTTAAGAGCTTCATCACACACAGCAGAATTTTAGGTCACTCCTTTCACCCAGGGGAGCAGGACTGTGGATGGTTAGGAACACGGTCTGGAGTCAACACTTCCTATGCCCGATTCCTGTTCTCTGTTTGTACTTAAGTAAGTTACTGAATCATTTGAAGTTGATTTTCTTCTCTGTCAAACAGGGATAACAGCCGTACCTACTACACAGGATTTTGAAGAGCTTAAATGTCATGATATGTATAAAGTACAAAGCATGGTACTAGAATAAAGGAAGTCTTCAGAAATGAAAGCAGGTATAACTATCTGCCTCATTACAAAATAGGCTTATTCTATTACATATTATTGTGTCTATTGTACAAACTATGTATATAAAGCAATAATTATACATAGACTATTTCATTGAAGCACCTCCCACTCCAATGCTGAGACATATCGTTAGCCCTCTATTGCAAAAGGGAAAAGTAATATTCAGAGAGGTTATATGTCTTGCTTGAGGTCACACAGCAAGTGAGTGCTAGAGTCAAGACTGGAATTCATATTCTGATTCAAAAATACACTGTTCGGTGTATTGTGTTCTATGTACTATTATGTCTTTTTTTAAAATTTTCTTTACTTTATTGTGTTGGTTTTGCTATACATTAACATGAATCCACCATGGGTATACATATGCTCCCCCTCCAAAACCCCCCTCCCTCCTCCCTCCCGTTTCCCTCCCCCTGGGTCATCCCGGTGCACCAGTCTCGAGCATCAAACCTGGGCTGGTGATGTCTTATCAAAAGATCATTTTTTCCAGAGGAATGGATAAAGAAGAAGTGGTAGATATATACAGTAGGATGTTACCCAGCCATTAAAAAGAATGAAATAATGCCACCTGCGGCACCATGGTTGGACTTAGACATTGTCATGCTCAGTGAAGTAAATCAGACACAGAGGGAGAAATATCTTATGATGTCCCTTATATGTGGAATCTAAAAAGAAATGATAAAAATGAACTTATTTATAAAACAAAAACAGACTCACATGCCTAGAGAATAAACATATGGTTGCCAATGGGGAAGGATGAAGGTAACGGATAGTTAGGAGGTTTGCGATAGACATGTACACACTACTATATTTAAAATAGATAATCACTAGTACCTACTGTTTAGCACAGGGCACTCAATGTTATGTGGCAGGCTGGACGGGAGGGGAGTTTGGGGGAGAACAGATCCATGTAGCACTTCCCAGGTGGTGCTAGTGGTAAAGAACCCATCTGTCAATGCAAGAGACATAAGAGATGGAGATCCATTCCCAGGGTTGGGAAGATCCCCAGAACAGGGCATGGCAACCCACTCCAGTATTCTTGTCTGGATGATCCCATGGACACAGGAACCTGGTGGGCTACAGTCCTTGGGTCCCAAAAAGCTGGACATGACTGAAGTGACTTAGAATGCGTGCATGGATATTTTTATTTATATATATATATGTATGACTGAGCTGCTCTGCCGTGCAGCTGAAACTATCACAGCATTGTTAATCAGCTATACGCCAATATAAAATAAAATCAAATATAAAATAAATAATACAAAAATCATGTAAAATAAAGTAATATCAAATAACAAGGTTTTCCAAAAGGTCATTTTTCAAAACCTAGCTCAAATTCTGCTTCCTCCATGAACTCTTCCTTAATTTCTGGGGAAGGAGTCACTAATCTGCCTTCTGTAGTCCAGAAGCACCTCCACTATAAACCTATAAATTAACTGAAATTATTTGTGTGCTATCTTTGGAAATTCACACTTCTGGCTCCTTCACTAGACTCTGCATGCTTGGAGGACATCTCTGCTGTCACATTCATCCATGCAATCTCAGTGACCATCTCAGTACCTTGCATAAGGTAGAAAGGAAGACAGGAAGGCAATCCATGTGCAGTAGTATTTATTGGTCAGAATAAACCAGTTATGTTTCAGTAATAAACAATCCCCCAAATCTTTCAAACACAGAGGTTTGCTTCTCACAGATTATGTTTTCTCCTTGCAGGCTGATTGGAGCTCAACTCCATGTCACCTTTACTTTGGAACCCTGGCTGAAGGAGCAGCCCTGGCTCCCATTACTGACAGTCTCATGGAAAATGGATGAGACCAACCTTTAAAGTTTTAGCTTCAGAGTGACACACCTCCTCCTATTCACATCTCAGTGGTCAAGGGAAAGGCAAGGAGCCATTTCTGATGTCAGGGGCAGGAATAAAACTGTCTTCCAGAGAGGGGCTCTGACTATGGAGGAACAGAAATCTGACTTATCAGAATAAATGGTGAATCTGGAAATCAGCTCCATTTAGAAGGGAAAAAATAGCTTGGTATTGAAGACCTACTATGAGCCTGGAAGTATCTTCTATGTTCAACATGAAATCCTCATACACAGACACACACACACACACACACACACACACACACACACACACACACACACATCCATGAGGGCGGAGAACACTGCTTCAGTTTTACAGACCGAGAACCCAAGGCTTTAAGAAGGAAAATAAAGTAAGCTCATGCCTATGGTAAAACAGCAGAGCTGTTATACTGGTAGAATGGTAGATTTGGGCTGGAGTCTAACTAAAGCATTACACTGTTCTCTTTGGTTTTGAGACTTCTAAGTTAAAAGTATCACTCTTTCTACAGGAAATGGAGTAAATTGTTACTGTTAATACTTGAAGTATCCTCCCTGAAACAGCAGTTTTTGGCATCATTGGCTAGAGTCGCAGATTTTCAGGCTCCACCCCAGCTTTTCTGAGGCAGAATCTGCATTTTTAACAAGATCTCCAGGTGACCTGAAGGCATATTCACATCGTGAAGCAACATAAATGGACTTAGAGACTGTCATGTTAATACAGACATATAGGTACATGAAATGATACAACTGTTGGGAGGTCAGAGAAGGATTATAGGAAGATGTGATGAGTTGAATTCTAAAGGAGGAAGGGTTAACTGGATAAAGAAGAGGAAGGGGATTGAAAAAGCAGGGGATGGAAGTCAAGACAGAAGTCAGGACGGGTGGGGGACAATGAGGACAAAAGTCCCTCATAGCAAGTGTGAGGGCTGCAGGCTCAAATGACTAGGATATGAAGTTGGTGGTCCTACCTCCTGCCTGGTCCCTTTGCACCATAAGATCTCAAGATTTCCTTAGCTCAAGCCATGAGATCCATTTTCCCTCCTAACCCTACCCCACCCATCCTGTATCCCAGTTAGGCTCCAGCAAGAGGGATTCCCAAAGGCAAGGACAAAAAGAATTGCTGGCCACATGGAACATCAGGACTGCATGGACCAAAAGGGGAGAGAGTTGTTGAAGTGTGGTGCTGGGGGCGGAGGGAAGCAGGGGGTGGATGAAACAGCTCTGGAGGCATGGAGGGGCCAGGGGTGTTAGTCATCTGTCCTCAAGCAAGTGGCAATGTAGGTGCCCCTGGATAAAAAGCCAATTAAAGTACAATTAACCTCCCTGAACTGCGGTTCTGAGTGCACGCCGGATAGAGGTTTGGAGATCATTAAATATGGGGGTGGGTGAGTGGAGGGGGCTGCAGGCTAAGGATGGAGGGAGAAAAGCCCTTCTCTGAAGCCATCGCTTTCTTTGGGTAGGGGGAAGTTGTCCACACTGGACAACCAGTCCCAGTGTGGATGGGGCAGGAGACCTCCGCATGGGGGAAGCAGATGGACACAGAAGGTCTTTTTCTTCTCCCCCCTCTTCCCAAGCTGCAGGAATAGATGCAGCAGCTGCAAATTCATGTTGCTGAGTACAAGTGCTTCTTGAGTAAAGAGGGGATGGGAGGGGACCTACTCCTGGCAGCTGCCTCCTAGGAACCCACTCAGTTTATTAAATTAGCAGGTTCCTCTCTTGTGGCAAGGGCACTGGAGAATGAAATGCCAAACGGATCAGTCTCATGGAATCTGAGACTGATACATTTTCAGAGCTGGGAGGCTCCTCGAAGAGCATCTGCTTCAACCCACTCATATTTTTCAGATGAGGAACCTGCAGCCCAGAGATAGGAAATAACTTCTCTAAAGTCACAGTTGCTACTTGAAACTCAAAACTAAGAAGCACCAAATGATGGAAAGTGAATTCTCTCCATAATTTATCACTTCTGCATGTTTAGTATTATATTGAATTTACCTTTGATAAGGAGTACCTGCAATCTCAGAGGTAATTTACTGTGAAAGATAATTCTTAAGATTCCATCATTATTAACAATGACTTGAATTATGTTGCATTTTATATTGGAACATGAGTTTAATTTAATCCATGGCAAATGATTCTCTCAGTTAGAAAAAAAAAAAAGTCTCCTTTCCACAATGAGAAGGCAGTCTGGCTTCTTACAGAGATAATACTAATATGAGTTGCAATTCTTTGCCTACATCTGCCTTTTCAATCAGATTTTCACACCTGTCTTTAAAATCTTCATTAGTGCCCATTGTTAGGCTGGGCACCTTGGAACAGGTAATCAGTCCTCACTACAGCATGGATGTGACAAGCCCGACAGACAAGGGAAGAGGCAGCTAGCCTCAGCCTGAGTTAATGAACATCAGGTGACCAGCTCCATGCTAAAGCCTGAGGATGCAAAGGTAAGAATTCAGAATGTTAGAACCCACTCCTCCAGGAGCTCACCAGCACTGCCATCATAATGCAAATCAGAAAAAGGGGATGGGTAAAGGGTAATGACCCCCAAACAACCATACCTTCTTTCAGCATTTACCTAGAGCTGGACTCAGCTCAGGGTGAGGCCACCTCCCATGATCCCAGTTGTTGTTGTTTAGTGGATAAGTCATTTCCCCTAAGTCATGTCCAACTCTTTTATGACCCCATGGACTATAGTCCTCTAGGCTCCTCTTTCCATGAGATTTCCCAGGTAAGGATACTGCAGTGGGTTGCCATTTCCTTCTCCAGGCAATCTTCCAGACCCAGGGATTGAACCTGTGTCTCCTGTTGGCAGGCAGATTCTTTTCCACTGAGCCACCTGGGAAGACCATGAAATGAAGCTCATATTTCTCCATTTGAAGATGCATTGTCTCATATGGTGGATACCAGCCACAAGTGGCTATTTAAATTTAAATTAATATTTTAAAATAAAATTCAGTTCCTCAGTCTCATTTAGCTACATTTCAAGTGTTCAATGGCCACCTGTGGCTAGTGGCTACCATATTGGACAGTGTAGGTTTAGAAGTTTCCATCATTGCAAGGAGTCCTGTTGGACACTGACAGGCAAAAGGTTGGCTTTGTCTGGCTTCCCCAGCGAGAGAACATTCTGCTAAGAGGCATGCAAAAGAGATCAGGAGGCCGTTATTAATAGATTCAGGCATCAGAATGATGGCTGCTGCTGGGCACAGGGTGGGCAAAGGTAGCGCTCCACTGGCTGACCCCAGGGTCTGGTATAACTGCACCTGACACCTGTTCTGCCTGGATTTCTCCAAATGATACTGGGGTAAACACTCAAACTGTGTATGTCATCTGCATTTCCTCAAACGCCTTGCCAATGCCTTCTATTGCAGCTGAATTCTCTCCAACACCCGGGATGTGAGATAATGCTGTTAACCAACATTCATCGTATGCTTATACCATATGCTACCGTGGCGCCAAGTGCTTTCAGAACAATCTCCCACTTGTTCCTCAAGAACCCCTGTGCTTACAGTATGCAGATGAAGAAGTGGAGGCCCAGTAAAGAACTTGCCCATGTTTACCAGCCAATGAGTGGAGAGCCAGAAACTGGACCCAGACAGTCATCTCCAGAGCCTGAGCCTGAACCACCATGGGTGCCGTTTCTGAGGAGTTGGCTATAGCCAGAGCTGAATATTTCCTGGAGGAAAGACATCAAAACACTTCAATTCTCACTTACCCAACCCATCCAATGGAGAATCTACTTTCCAGTCTTTACAAAGACTCTCTGAGGCTCAGATGAAAGGGTTTGGTGGGGAAAATGCTTTTTGAACTTTCAATACCCATCTGAGTGTCAAGGGTCATAAAAGGAAATAAACAAACACCCAACTGATTGTTGACATTGACCTTCAGGTCAGAACTACTCCAGCTGAATAATCACCTGGAAGCTCATTAGCTATGCAGTTTCTTTGGACCCACTCCAAGCAGTTCAGACTGCGTAGGTCCAGGGCACCCTAGAGGAGGGCCTGGCAACCCACTCCAGTATTCTTGCATGCAGAATTCCATGGACAGAGGAGCCTGGCAGGCTATAGTCCATGGGGTCACAAAGAATTGGACCTGACCAAAGCGACTTAGCATGTATGCACAGGTCCAGGGCACAGGGGTCTTCATTTGCACCAGTGCCTCAAGTGGTCTGACGTGGGAATTCTTGGGCTCCTCTGAAAAATGCTGATTTTAGGTCTCCAGCTTTGGGACCCTGATAATCTATATACACATAGAGCAAAGCAGAGACTTTATTAAAGGAGAAACTCAGCCCTGCCTAGTGGAGAGGTGGGGCGGCTGGCTCTCCAGATTCCTTCATAATCCCTAATCATCCAAGGCAAGTGCCCATCCTATCCTGAGCAGGGCTGAACAGATGGAACTACCCCCCATGGGCACCAGAGCACATCCCTGGGCACTTTCGGAGGGGAAGGCGTCTGCTCTCCTTACATCCTAGTCTTTCTGAAAACTCAGTTGGGAGAAACAGAAGACTGTCTGAAAGGCATACAGTCTTTCCATTTCTTCTCCCCCTTCAGCTTTATTGAGATAGAATTGACCCATAATGTTGAAAGTTTATGGTATGTGATGTGTTGTCTTGATACACATGTATACTGTGAAATGACTACAATATGTTAGTTAATACCTCCATCATGTCACATAATTACTTTTGCATATGTGTGTGTGTGTTTGTGTATGTAATAAGCATATTCAACTCCTTAGCAACTTTCAAATATTTAATACAGTATCACTAACTGTAGTTCGCATACTGTACATTAGATCCCCATGACGTATTCATCTTAAAATTTGATTTTGTACCCTTTGATCAAGATCTCCCCCATTTCTACCAACCCAAACTTCTCTCTCTGTTTTTATGAATTTAGCTTTTTAAAAAGATTTTACATGTAAGTCTCTGTGTGACTCATTTCAATTACATTAATGCCCTCAAGATCTACATGTGCTGTTGCAAATGGCAGGATCCTCTTCTGTTTGTGAATTTTCTCTATTCAGTCTTTGCAATCCCATACACTGTAGCCCACCAGGCTCCTCTCTCCATGGGGTTCTCTAGGCAAGGATACTGGAGTGGGTTGCTATTTCCTAATCCAGGGTATCTTCCCAACTCAGGTTTCGAACACAGGTCTCCTGCAATGCAGGCAGATTCTTTACTATCTAAACCACTGGGGAAGCCCATATATTAATGGACACTTATTTCCATGTTTTGTCTATTTGGAGAATTTATGAGAGAGTTTCAACAGCAGACTCAAGCAGAAGGAAAATAGTTAGCAAACTAGAAGGCAGGTCAGCTGCAATTATCCATTCAGAAGATCAAAAACAATTAAAAAAAAGAATAAAAAAAGAGTGAAGAACATCTTCCTGAATTATGAGATACCATTAAGGGAAATAATCTATGCATTACTGGACTAAGGGGGAGGAAGTTTACTTAAAGAAGTAACGGCTGAGAACTACCCTAATCTGGGGAAAGATTTGGATATCTGAGTTCATGAAGCTCATAGATTCTCCCGAAAAATTATTCACTCGAAATGTTATTCTATGAGGCATATTATCATAAAATGGTCTAAAATCAAAGAAAGAATGTTTTAAAGTAGCAAGAGGAAAAAAAAATCTCACTACAAGGCAACCCTCATGAGGTTATCAGTGGATTTCTCAGCAGAAACCTTGCAGGTGAGGAGAGAGTGGAATGATACATTCAAAGTGCTGAAAGAAAAAAAATCTGCCAAACAAGACTACTTTACCCAGCAAGTTGTCCTCCAGAAATGAAGTGAGAAAGCCTTTCCCAAACAAAACAAAATTTGAGCGAGTTCATCACCACTAGCCCTTCCTTACAAGAAATACTGAACCGAGTTCTTTAAGCTGAGTTGAAATAATGCTGGTCAATAACATGAAAACATGAAAATGTAAGGCGGATAGTAAGTTTATAGTCAAATCCAGAATACTCTGATACTGTAATACAGCAAGATGTTAAGACCTATGAAATGCATACACTAACCCTACTCCTGGCTTGGTGAGTTTTTATTTACTTGCTTATTTATTTTAATGAACTTTGAAGACTTAACTAAAGAACTCAAGGGGGAACATGAAAAAGGTGGCGTTGCAGTACATATCCTGCTACAAATTAGGACTTCTATGTTAGGCATTTTTCTTTCTTTTTAATTTTTAGCCATACTGCACAGCATGCAGGATCTTAGTTCCTGGACCAGGGATTGAACCCATGTCCCTGCAGTGGCAGTGTGGCATCTTAACCATTGGACTGCCAGGTAAGTCCCTCTTTTAAGCATTTCTATGCTCTCTTTTCCTTCCCTGGAGCTATTCAGTGGATATTTTATTTTTCTGCCCTCGTTTTTCTTTTGCTTTGGCATCTTCAAATGCTATTTTTCCTTCTTACACTGCATGCAATTTTGTAATCTGTTTCAAAACAAGTTTCTTTTAATGAGCCAGGCAATTTCATGAATCTTTGCCTAGAATATTTATTAATTGTGCCTAGAATTGTTCTAGGTATGAGGACAACGTTCGTGAATAAACTAGCCAAGTGTCTTGTAAAAGCATTCACATTGTACTGGCCATTTAGGAAACAGAACTGAACCAGGAAATAAAGTAACTTCACAGAGTGGCCAGCTTTGTAAAGGAAAATAGAAAAGGTGGTAGCAAAAGACTGGGGAAGAAGAATCATGAGGTAGGATGAGCAATAAGGCCTTTCAGGGAGATAATATTTGAACTGAACTCTGAAGGTGGAGGTACATGCCACTCAAAGATCTGGGATGAGTATTCTGGGCAGAGCAACCAGCAAGTATGTGAGCAATGAGCATGACGCACAGGACGAGTATTGGTACCCACCTGGTAAGCTTTAATCAGTTTTAAAGCCCTCTCGCCACCATCTGCTTTCTCCTTTTGGTAATCTCCATCACTCTCTGGCAACCCACTCCAATACTCTTGCCTGGAAAATCCCACGGATGGAGGAGCCTGGTGCGCTGCAGTCTATGGGGTCACTAAGAGTCGGACACGACTGAGGGACTTCACTTTCACTATCTCTCTCTACATCTTTCAAAGACAAGGTCCACTACTTTATCGCTAGACTCCTATGCCTGCACAACCCACGCTAAATTGTACATGTCGGCTCACAAGCACGCCTTCTCCCCCAGACCATGAGTGCCTGTGGTGTCCTTGGGAGGAAGGAAGAAGCACCTTCCTTCTCTCCAGCACAGTTCTGGCACACAGAAAACACACAGTTTTATTTCTCAAGCTAAGTCTCTGCTAGGTTGATAATGCAGGCAATGCTTGCAGTTGAGCCCAACATACAGGCACAGCTCTAAGGTACATTTTTCCCATTTGCAGAGCCATGAATTGCTCATGCTCTGCTTGTGACCTGAATAGGATTGGCAGCAGAGAGCCAGCCACCCCAGTGCATGCAGCCAGCCTCTGGGAGGAGGGAGCCCACTGCCTCTTTCCTCTGAAGAGCTCCTTCTGGGAAAGGAATGACTCTTCCAGTGGTATTGGATTTCCCTGCAAGATTTATGACCCAATTTAAAGTTATGGGGCTTTTATTAATTATAATAAACACCAATTTCATTACACTTCAACTTTCAAAGAAATTACATACTATGGAAGGGAAATAAAATGTTAGTTTTGTGCTCATGCCAGGCACACATTAACTGGCGGGGTACCGTGTTCGTCTTGGCTGCTCAGCTGGAAGGGGCATTTTGGAAGGAAGAGCCTAAGGCGCTGTTTCCAGAACTTAAATCTACTTGGTCAAAAAAAATGAAAATGAGCTATGATGCCACAGGGAGCTTGTAGGATCACTTTTTTTTATGAGGGTCTGCGGTGGGTAATGTACTTGGGTCCTAAGCCCTGAGTTGTGACCTGTCTCTTACTTGCTGTGTGGTTTTAGTAGGTTACTTGCTCCTCTCTGAGGCTTAAAAGCCTCATCTTCAACATAAAGAACGGACCTAGGTCAGGAATGGCAAATAGATTTTATCTCCTGTGCCAATTCCAAAGCATACAATGCAATCACCTACAAAGCTGTGTTGAGAAGGATCCTGACATTTCATCGAGGATTCCTGGGAAAGAGTAGTATGATCAATTAAAAATATCAGCCAGGGGAAAAATCCAGAAAGGTAGCCAGACATAGTGCTTCCCAGGTAGTTCAGTGGTAAAGAATCTGCCTGTCAATGCAGCGGACAAGTTTTGATCTCTGGTTGGGGAAGATCCTCTGGAGAAGAAAATAGCAACCCACTCCAGTATTCTTGCTTGGGACATCCCATGGTCAGAGGAGCCTGGTGGGCTACAATCCATGGGGCTACAAAAGAGTCAGATATGATTTTGACTAAACAAGGACAAACCAGACATAGGCTGAGTGCTCACTATTTCAGGAAATAGCTGATGATTGTAGAGCCCAACTTAGATTTCTATAGTTTGACTTAAGGCTGCATAGCTAGTTAGTAGCAGACCTAGGACAAAAATCTCTGAATTTTAAATTCTTAGTCCAGAATCCTCATGTATAAAATGGGTAAAATGGATCAGACTTTAGGGTGTTGTAAGGATTCAGTGACGCTACTTATACGCATTTTGCAGTAGAAGACACTCAGCAAATCTTTTCCCTTTCTGCAGTCCCATCCTTCCCCGAGCTCATAAAACCATGCCGACCAGTGGCCCTCTCCATTTAGAGCACTTCCTCTTCCAAAGCCTCACCTTAGTCAATGTCAGGTATTGACTATGTGGGTTTTGTCAGTCACATTCCATTTGGGCAAAACCTACAACTCCATAGATCCTCAAAGGAGAATTTTATTTTAAAGCTGCCTGATTTTAGGGTTTTTATTGTTATGGATTTTCCAACTCTGTGCTACTTTTGTTTTTGCTGGGGAATGGAAAATATTTTGACACTTCTGGGATGATGGGGTTTGATGAGCCCCCTAAGGGGGTGGAGGATTCAGCAACTTTGTGCAATTGCTTTCTGCCAGATGTGAATTTAAGCTTCTGGGTACAAACCCAGAGTGCATTTGAGATAATGGGTGGGAAACCCTGTTGGGGCTCTGGAGGAGGAGAAGAAGGGAGAAAGACCAGGAGAAGCCGTGTGCGTGTGCCTGTGTGCTGGACCTCATGATGTTCATGATTACATATTTCTCAGGACAGAACCGACACCAGCAGAGTGAGTTGCACCCTCGTGGCTGTCCTTACCTCTCACCAGTCACCCCCATTGCTAGAGTCACACTGAGACCCCTTCATGGTTATGAGGCCACATTTGAAGAGTCATTCAGACCTGAGTTTGACTCCACACTTCAGCACTCACTAGCTGGGTGAACTTGGGCCAGTCCCTTAACTGTAATCATCCTCAGTTTCCTCATCTGTAAAATGGAGTTAATCATGGCAGAGAGAACAATCAGTTGGCATTTGGCACGTGACTGGATAAGCAGTGCTATATTCAAGACATCTTGGCTATAGACATAGCATCAGCTTAGCACTCAGTCACTGCACAACAGTGGACGAGACACTGGTCCTTGCTGGGCCTCAGTCTCCCTAGCAGTTCACAAGGATGGGGGACTGGTAAACTCCCAGACCCGTCCACTTCTGACTGTCGGCATGAATGGCAAACGCTGTCTGAACTCCTAGAACACACAGAGCACTAGGAGAACATGTTATTCTGTCTATCCTATAATTCTGGCTCATATTGGGAAAGGTCAGACCCCCAGGTTTTATATCCAAGCTCTGGGCTTTCTAAGTGCATGGCTTTGAGGAAGTGGTGGAAACCCTCTGTTCTTCTACTTGCCCATCTGGGTTAAAAATGAGGGTCAGTAGCAGTATGGTGGCAAGGACAGAATTTCTTTCAAGTCATGTGCTTACCCCTTGTCTGACCAGTGGTAAGTACTGAAGCAGTAGGTACCACTTATAGGAAAGACCCCAGTTCATGTGAGATACTGCGCTTGTTTTAAGAAAGGATGAAGCCCAAACTGCCCCTTAGGAGGCTGCCTAGTTTAATTTGGGCTGGCAGGCAAAGAGTTCTTTAAAAGCCTTCATAATTCAGACATGGTTGAAACCTGGATACCTTTCCAGGCTGGTCCGGGTGGGGAGTCTTCTCTGATTATCTTCCAGAAGGCTGTGAACCAGTGTCTACCCCACATGTTCTGAAGTACTGGGATTCTTTTAAGCTCATGTCATAAGAGGCAGAAGCTTGGTAAGGCAAGAACATGGACTTTAGACCTGGAAAAAACCTGAAGGCACATCCTGAATCCACCTCTTGCTAGGTACGTGGCTTTGCAACAAAGACACTTAACTTCTCTGAGCCTCAGTTTCTTCATCTGCGAAATGGAGACAATGTAGCTGCCCTGGCAGGGTCATTATGAGGATTAAATGAAATAAAAATGCAAGCTTCTTAGCCTATACGGGTTTCCCAGGTAGCTCAGCAGTAAAGAATCTGCCTGCCAATGCAGGAGACCCTGCCAATGCAGAAGGAAATGGTACCCTCTCCTGTATTCTGGCCTGGGAAACCTCATGGACAGAGGAGCCAGGTAGGCCACAGTCTACGGGGTCGCAAAAGAGTCAGATACACCTTAGCGACCAGAACAACAACACTTAGCCTATAGTCGGTGCTCAGAGAGGAACAGTATTTTTCCACTGTGAATGTGTGCCTGTGTTGATATAGTTAGTGTTAGTTGCTCAGTCGTGTCTGATTCTTTGAGACCCGACAAACGGTAGCCCGCCAAGCTCCTCTATCCATGAGATTCTCCAGGCAAGAATACTGGAATGGGTTGCCATTTCCTTCTCCAAGGGATCTTCCCAACCCAGGGCTTGAACCTGGGTCTCCTGTATTGCAAGTGGATTCTTTACCATCTGAGCTACAGGGAAGATCCCTATTGATATAGTTATCTACCTCTAATTGCTTCTAGGCAAGGTGACTATTGATCTGAACTCCTTTCCTCTTTCTGCCTGAGGGTAGAGGGTAGAGGGCAGAGGAAAGGGTTAGCCAGAGCTCTACTTAAACCGTCTTTGGGCTAACTCTGTGTTTCTCGCTTTAGTCCACAGGTTTCTTCCCCTAGGATGGCATCTTGCAAGCTTGTGCAGAAACAGAACTCATTTCCGCGAGATTCCTCCCGTCTTCCATTACCAGCATTATCTTCCCCACCCCTTCAACTGTTCAGCCCACTCTCTCAGATGCTTTCTTGGGGGAACCTTCCCTCCCTGCGGGGGCCGAGTCAGTTTTGATTTTGCATATGCAGAGTCAAGTGGTTCCAGCACAGCCCAGGGATGAATATTCATCGTCCCTCCGCAGCGGTGCAGTGGACACAAAATGCTGACTGAAGAGGACGGGCGGGGTCTGCACGCTCGGCCCGCGAGGGCTCAGAGCTCCCGGAGGACCCATTAGCCCACTGGTCCGGCTCCTGCTCTCTGTGGCTTGGCGGATTCTGTGAGTTCCTCTCTGGCTTCAGAAGTGGCTCCAACCTCAGGGCGACAGTATCTCTGGCTCTCCCAGCATCTCACCAATCTGAATCCTCTCGGGACTACTGCTTAGCGTCAGTTTAGGATACAGGAAAGAGTTTAGCTCCTAGATTACAATCCACACTGTCGCTTGGGACCCTGGCCTACCAGACCTCAGCACAGGAGGTAATGCTCACAAGGCATTCCAAAAGCCTGGCGCCCCCTAGGGTTGTACTAAGTGGTGGCCTTGACCCTCCCTATTGTTCACTTTTTGCTGTTCTCTGCAAGCGCCAGCAGCAATGCAGACCCTGTGGTTAAAGGGTAATTGAGGAACGTCCAATCCTGAAACAAAGCAGATGCTAATCAGGGGTAGCTCTTTCATCCTCTTGAATTGGCACCTTGGGATGGATAGGTGGGGGCTTCAGGATCTTGAGGTTTGACTGAAGCTCCCCAGGTGACGGTGATGTGCAGGCCCATTGGAGAGCCAGTATCACACCGTGTTAAAGGGATATTATCACTGAGCAGGTTACCTGCGCATATGGCCAGGAGAAGAGCATTGCGAAGGAGGAACTTGGGAGAGAAACCTGAGTTGCTATTCCAAATACTGTGTGTCAAGATGAGACACACTCGGAGACTATTCCCTCCTTCCAACATCATTGATATTCTGTGCAGCCTCTACCAAATGCCCTTTTGTGGCTCCAGGGGAAAAAGTGATTTTGTCCAAGAGTCTCTCCCTTCCTCCCTCCTGCTCCTTTTCACATTAAACTTCATGGGGTGGCACCTCACCCCACCATACTCTGCGCTGCTCAAGGACAAACTATGCGTGTGCTAAGTCACTCAGTCATGTTCAACTCTTTTTAACCCCATGGACTGCGGCCTGCCAGGCTCCTCTGTCCATAGGCTTCCCCAGGCAAGAACATTGTAGTGGGTTGCCATTTCTTGCTCCAAGGGATCTTCCTGACCCAGGGATCGAACCCACATCTCTTGTGTCTCCTGTACTGGCAGGCGGATTCTTTATCACTGTGCCACCTGGGAAGCCTCTTCAAGGACAAGCAGCATTTCTTTATCAGCTTTCTGCTGCCGTGACACTGTACAGCATCTGCTCTGTGGTGGCATTTAACACATGAGTTTATATTGAACAAAACGTGTCTTTATCCAGCTTTTTAAAGTAGGTTTATATTGACTTTAACTGGAAATCAAGTTTGAAGCCACTTACAACATACAGAAGTCATGGCTGTAACGCGGGAAAACCACATTGGCAACGCATGCCTGCATACATGTTAAAGCACGCTGCATTTCAAACCCACCTCCTTGGAAAGTTACACACTCCGTCCAACAATATTGTTTTTGCTCCAATGCATCTGAAATGCTAGTTTCATGGCTGTTGTCTGCTAGCTGAAGGGCTGGGCTGAGGTCTTGCTAGGGTGGAGCCTAGGGATGGGGGAGCCCACCTGTGGCTGGAATCTGGCCCTAGAAGTGCAGTTGTGGGAGGGCTTCTGGGAGGAAAAGGCCTGTTGAGCAGATGACCATCTCAACTGGGAAAACAAGTCTGAGAGTGAGGATGGGCTGTGGAAGTGCATTGACCCCAGGGATGCCAGGGTGAAACAGAGCAGATGATGAATATAGGTTATTGGGACAGATAGGAAATTCCAACTACTTATTCTCAAACCAGAGGAGTCAGGGACAGCAAAATGCTCTGGGTTCACAAGATGGTGACCTATTTTCCTTGCAACTATACAAACTACTGGCAGGCAGAGGGATTTCAAACCAGACGACATTTCATTTCATTCCCGGCAGGGTGCCCTGCCCACATTTTAAAATTCTTTTTAATTTTTATTTGAAAGATTTCTAGGATTACAGAGCAGTTACAAAAATAGTATAACCCTCATCTATACCCTTCGCCCAGCTTCCTCCAAAGTTAACGGCAGAACCACAGTACAAGGATCAAAACCAGGAAATCAACAATGGCACAATACTATTCCTCAAATGCTAGACATCCCTTGAATTTTATCAGTTTTCCTCTAGTATTTTTTTTTTCCGGCCTCATAATCCAAACTAAGATCCCACAATGTATTTAGTTGTTGTATCTCTTTAGTTTCTTCCAATCTGTAACCACCCCTTATTCTTTCATGATCTTGGCAATTGTGATGAGTACTGGTCTGCTCTTTTGGAAAATGTCTCTCAGTTTTGTCTCCATTCTAAACAGAGAAAACACAAAACTGTTAACCCTTTGCACTGTTGGTGGGACTGCAAATTGATACAGCCACAATGGAGAACAGCATAGAGGTTCCTTAAAACAGCATAGAGGTTCCTGAACATATACCCTGAGAAAACAATAATTCAAAAAGACGCACATACCCCAGTGTTCACTGCAGCACTATTTACAATAGCCAGGACTTGGAAGCAACCTAAATGTCCATCGGCAGATGAATGGAAAAAGATGTGGTACATATATACAACGGAATATTCTGCAGCCATAAAAAGAATGAAATTGGGTCATTTGTAGAGACATAGATGGACCTAGAGTCTGTCATACAGAGTGAAGGAAGTCAGAGATAAACAAATATTGTGTATTAATGCATATATATGGAATCTAGAAAAATGGTACAGATGGACCTATTTGTAGGGCAGACACAGAGACACAGATGTAGAGATGGACAAGTGGACACTGTGGGGAGGGGTGGGGAGAGGAGAAAATTGGGAGAGTAGAACTGACAAATATACATGCAAAATACATACTATTACATGCAAAATAGATAACTAGTGGGAAGCTGTTGCACAGTGCAGGGAACTGAGCTCAGTGCTCTGGGATGACCTGGAAGGGTGGGAAGGAGACTCAAGAGGAAAGGGGATACAGGTATATTTATAACTGAGAAGGTAATGGCAACCCCCTCCACTATTCTTGCCTGGAGAATCCCATGGACACAGGAGCCTGGAGGGCTATAGTCCCTGGGGTCCCAAAGAGTTGGACACAACTTAGTGACTAAACAACAGTAGTTGATTCATGTTATTGTACAGCTGAAATTAACACAACGTTGTACTCCAATAAATTATATAGCAATTATACTCCAATAAAAAACACACAACCACTGACAGGTTATAGGTCTACAACAACACTTGCTTCCATTTTTATAGTCACAACTTACTTTGATTGACGTAACTCACTGCCTTCCTCCAATGACTTTGTCTCCCTAATTCATATCCATTCCCCAAAGATGAAGAGTCTCAAGTTTGAAGAAGCAACAGAAGGCTGAGTCCAAGCTCCACAGGAACTCCCAAAGAGAAGATGCAGAGAAGTTTTCAGCTGAGGTAGTACCAGCCAAGTATCAACCTCTCTGCGTCCTAACTCAGCCACATAATGGGGCGAGGCCACCGCCAGCTGTCAGCACCGAGGTGGGAGTAACGAGGCTGAAATTAGGGGTGGGCCCCGGAGCAAGCCTCAGGAAGATGTGAGAATCAAGCTAGTGTGGCTGAAGCCAGAGGATGTCCAGCTCTGACAAAGACAAAGCAGAAGGCGAGGGGCTACATCTGGGCAATCAGAGCCGACAGAAAGGAGCCAAAAGTAAGGAAGATGAAGCTGGAAATGTGACTCTGTGCACTACCTTTGGAGAAAGTCTACAAGAGGGCCTGGGAGACCCCGCATCAGATACATAAGATGACTGGTCTCACTTAGACTTCAAATCCTGAAACTCGTGATGAGAATTCAACCACAGTCATAGTCTATAATACAGACTTCATATACAGATATTGTCATGCTATGTACATAAGGTTGTATCTTCCTGGTTCCCTACCCCCCGTACTTAATGTACTTCATACAACTGTGCAAGCTATAAACTTCAAAATTTCAGAGTTGTCTACAGGAATTGAGCCCTTTAGAACTGGGCAGTGCGCAACCTGTACAACTGTACAAGGCAGTCTTCATAGGTGATTGAACAAGTAAATGGTGGAAGGGAGAATATTCTACCTTAATTTCTGGGAGTCTGATCAGTGATCACATGAATGCAGCAACCTCTTTCCCCCATGGTTGTTAAGCATTTCAAAAAATTAACCTAGGTGACACATATCACTCAGTACATTATTGACATTAGAAAATCCAGTTTCTTTCGTTTCCACAGCACCTTCACCTCCCGGTATTAAAATCCAAGTACGTTCTTCATGTGTAGGAAGGGAACAGAGCCAGTGTGTGTTCACCAACCAGTCAAGCCTGGGGAGGAAGGCAGTCATTACCATCCCCTAGATGGAGCCTACCCTCACTGGAGCCTACCACTCATTACCAGTGGTTTTGTTTTCTTGCTCTGAATGTTATTCCAGAGGATTTCTGCTGAGACACTCATGCCCCATGGAGCATGTGATTATAAAAATATATATCTAGTATAAACACCCATCCAGGTACCCTTCCAAGACTGAGTCTGTACATGCTCATTATAATAAGTGTCCTACTGTGTATCATTTGTTATTGCTGGGGTGGGAGTGACAATTTAAATATCAACAGTATTATTTTGACTCATGATAGGTTTTTTTTTTTAAAAAAAAAATCCCTATTAGGTTATTCATCAGCCTAGTGAAAAGTACTTAACCTCGGAACAGCAATGCTTGGTCTATTTCCATACAATTTCCTTATCAAAGCGCAATAAAGACTCACTAATAGACAGTTTTATCCATACCCAGTGAGGTGTAAGGCAGCCCAAAAGACGCTGGAGATGATTACGGGGGAGGAATCTAGGGGATGAACCGCCCATGTAGCCGTTTAACCGTCATGTGGGCTGTGCTGAGCCGTAGCACACATCCACACAGGAGGCAGTGAGCACCACGCCTCCCTCCTTGAGCCAGGCTGGGCTACAGACAGCAGGAGGCGATGCAGTCAGCTGGAGAGACAAGGAGATGGCTCACACCCTGGTTTCAGGCTCTTTGTCTTTCTGTGCCTCCTTGATGCATCAGGCACACCCAGAAGAAAATCCAGATGAGAGGGATAACCCTTCTCAGGGGTGCCTCTGGGACCCAGCCCTCTCTCGGGCTCCTCTGATCTGCTGCCCCTTTTCCTCTTCTGTCTAGATTCCAGGGTCCTTGGTTTTGTACTTCAGTTTCTGCATAATTTAGTGGGGAGAGGGGCTCTCTTTTTCACAGTAAATGCCTCCCTCTCGCTCACTTATGCCTCTTCCTAGCCTCACTCCCTCCTAACGTGGCATCCTTCTGGGCTGGTAGCAGCAGTGGTAGCCACAGAAGACTCTGGAAAAAAGGGGCATTCCCTTCAACAGCCTCGTCACTGTGGCTATTTCTCATGACCCTGACCCAGGGAGGGAAGATGTCATACAGATACAGGGCATCTGGGCCCCCACCTGGTGCTTTCTCAAAGGCAGTGTAGGTCAGTCCCTGGTCAGTTGCATTCTCCTATATGGGTCTCAGCTTCCTCCTGCAATTTCGCACCTCTTGGTCTTTTCTTTGTTTATGCAGCACCCACCCCACACCTGGAATCAAGCTTAGCGCTGGGGATCAAAAGATGACTAAGACACAGTTCCCTCAAACACATTTTAGTTGGGAAGACTGTTGAAAAAGTCCTTAGCTAACTATGCAGCCAGCTCGATGAAATGAGAGGGGCTGATCAGGCTTATTCCCAGAGTCCCCTGAAGTTCCAGTATTCTAATGAGGCAGCATTTTGACAGTATAACAAATGTTGTGATACTGTTAAATAGAGGTATATTTGATATTGACCTGGTTTCTGGTACTTGGCAAAATTGTCTTCGAAGCTTTATTCCCATCAATGGCCCTGCATTTCCAATCAGTAGTACGATGTTTGCCTCATGGATATAATAAGTTTCATCAGTCGTTCTATGACAATGATATCATGACTATGCTCACTCTAGTGATGGGTATGGGAGATTTGTTCAGTTGGCAACTGTTCTGATTTCCCTTCTTTTTTTTTTTTTTTTAAGAGAGTAGCAGTTTTTCCATCATAAATTTGTTATGATACTGCTTCTGTTTTATGTTTGCGTTTTTTGGCCAGAAGGCATGTGGGATCTTTGCTCCCCCATCAGGGATCAAACCTGCACCCCCTGCATTGGAAGGCAAAGTCTTCACCATTGGACCACCAGGGGAGTCCCCCTTCTGTGTGTCTTTTGATCCTGCAGAAGCTATGAACGTTAAACATGACATCTCCCGGACTCACGTGTGCCTAGGGACCTAACACGACCAGGTTCCTTCGGTCAGATGCACTTGGATGAGACCTAAGTTGGAATGTGAGTTCTTGGGGGAGAGGCAGGGGAGACTCACTGCAGCAGAAGGTCTAATTCTGAGAACTGGGAATTGTCGCTGAGGGCATATCCTGTTCCTTCAGCCCTATCAATTATTGTGTAAGCCACCTAAGACCAATAATAAATCCTTTTCCCTTCAACTATCCAGAGTTGTTTCTACTGAGTGCAACTAAGCCTTAACCAACACAGCACCTGAAAGGAAAATACATCCAGCATAACAGCGTGGAATCCAGTTGACAATAAAGTAATGTATCCTAAAACGTACAGCTTCCCATTGACCTAATACCAGTGCTGAAGAATTGATGCTTTCAAACTGTGGTGTTGGGAAAGACTCTTGAGAGTCCTTTGGACAGCAAGGAGAGCAAACCAGTCCATCCTAAAGGAAATCAGTCCTGAGTAGTCATTGGAAGGACTGATGCTGAAGCTGAAACTCCAATACTGTGGCCACCTGATGTGAAGAGCCAACTCATCGGAAAGGACCTTGATGCTGGGAAAGATTGAAGGCAGGAGAAGGGGACGACAGAGGATGAGATGATTGGATGACATCACCGACTCAATGGACATGAGTTTGAGCAAACTCTGAGAAATAGTGAAGGACAGGGAAGCCTGGTGTGCTGCAGTCCATGGGGTCACAAAGAGTCAGACAGGACTGAGCCACTGAACAACAGCAACAAAATGAGGCTCTAATTCTGAAGTTGTCTCTGGCTCTAAAGCAGGCGTCAAAATTTCAAAGAGGAGTGTCCACTTGAGCAATGGGGACAGGATGATGCACCAATGCCCCAACTTCACACTTGTCCTGTGTCCACAGGTGTGGTTGGGTCCCAACAGGAACATCTGTGCTGGGCTGGGGTGGGGGCCAGGATTGTCCAGTCCCAGTCCAGGGACTAAGCAGGGCTCCAACAGTCAACACAAGACAACCACCCTCGGGGCTGTCTATCCGTGGATAACAGGTCCCCAACCACCCAGGCGAATTCCTGAGAAGCCCATGTTTGGGGAAAAAAAATACGATTTCAATTCTTCCAGGAGCAGAATATAAGAGTAGAAATTTAGTCACAACTGTTACAATGCTGCATTTCCCCCAGATTCATTAATTTCCGGGAGATTAATGTGAAATCCACATGAAGAAACAAACATCACAGCAAGCATCCTGCCACATGCTACACGAGATGTTTGTCCATGTATAGCAGGCTACTCTGCTTGCATTCCTCATCCCCCAGGAGTCCAGGAATCATTTATACTTCAAAAATAATAAATAGGAAGAGAGGAAACTATATCCTTGACAGGGTAGCATCCCTTCCCTTGGCCCATCTCCCAAGACCTTTGACTTTGCAAGAATATTTTAGCTTCAACTTTTCTCCTCAGTGCCATAAACACAGCAGCAACAATTTATTCCTTTCCAGCAGCCATAAAAATTATCCCCCTTATTTCTCAAAATCATGGCAAATTAGCACCTTTGACCATCTTTTTCTTTGGCTCTGTCTCTCTCTCTCATGGCTGCAGATGCATGAACAATTTATGATGGTCCATGGAGAGCTCTCCCTTCTTGCATGCTAATAGAAAATTCTAACCAGGGATCTCCATACTAATATATCCCTATGCTTATCTTGAGTCTGTAGAAATAAATCTAAAGTAGCATTTTCCAAAATGGGTTTTATAGCTCACTGGGTCTATGAAATGTTATTAGGTGTCCCCCTCAAATCAAGTATTTTGTAGTAAAACAAGTCTGGGAAGCATTCTCTGCTTTAGATTTTGAATGAATATTTGTATATTAAAGGGTCTGATAAATTCTATGGGCAAGAAAACTATGCAAATTTCAAATTTGGTTTGCCCAGGAGATTTCTTAGTTTATTTAAACCTGGGAGAGATTTGTATTTGCTTCCCAGCTATTAAGATCCTATGCAATAGTACCAGTTTGGGTAAATGATGGCATTTGGGAATACAGTTGAATTTTACATCCGCGGGTTGGACATGAGGTGAGATTCCAATTTCCAAAACACCTGCTGCTGGTGGGTGAGACTTGGCCAGAGAGCTGGACCTTCAGCTCAGCAGTGGGGCTTCAGCTGGGTATGATCACTGCTGGTTCTAAGAAATTTAGGCTGTTTACAATAGCCAAGACATGGAAGCAACCTAAATGTCCAAGTACAGAAGAATGGATAAAGAAGATATGGTACATATATACCATGGAATATTACTCAGCCGTTAAAAAGAATGGAATAATGCCATTTGCAGCAACGTGGATGGACATAGAGACTGTCATGCACAGTGAAGTAAGCCAGGAAGAGAAGGAGAAATATCGTACAGCAACTCTTATATGCAAAACAGAAACAGATTCACAGACTTTGAGGATGGACTTAGAGCTGATGGTGGGGCAGGGGTCTGGGGAGAGTAGAGCGAGAGGAAGAAACAGTTAGGGAGCTTGGGATCGACATGTACACTCTGCTGTATTTAAAATGGATAACCAACAAGGACCTACCATATAGCATAGGGAACTCTGCTCAATGTCACCTGGCAACTTGCATGGGAGGAGAGTTTGGAGGAGAACTGATACATGTATACATACGGCTGAGATGCTTTGCTGTCCACCTGAAACTATTAGGGCTTCTCTGGTGGCTCAGACTGTAAAAAATCTGCCTGCAATGCAGGAGACCTGGGTTTGATCCTTGGGTCAGGAAGATCCCTTGGAGGAGAGCATGGCAACCCACTCTTGTATTATTGTCTGGAGAATCCCATGGATGGAGGAGCGTGGTGGGCTACAGTCCAAATGGTCAGACATGACTGAGTGACATACACACCCCTTGACTTTGAAATTATCATAACACTGTTTATTGGCTATACTCCATTATAAAATAAAAGGTTAGAAAAAAGAAAGAAGTACAGGGCTAAATCTGCAGCTAGAGTTTCAATAATTAGGGCTTTGATGATAGGGAAGACTACAGAGCTGGTTATTCAAGTGTGCTCCCAGATCAGCATCACAAGAAATACAGAGTCCAGGCCTTACTCCAGACCTACCCAACCAGGATCTGCAGCTTAACAAGATTCCCAAGTGATCTGTATGCACATTACAATTTGAGAAGCACGGGTTCAGCTGTGGTTGTCCATCCTGCCTGCACTTTAGAATCATCTGGGGAGTTTCAAAGTATAGATTCCTGGGATCCATCCCCAGAGACTTGATTCAGACGTTCTAAGGTGGAGCTCAGACATCAGTGTTTTCTAAATCTCCCTACCACGCATCCACAGTTGAAAACCACTGTTCTAACCTGCAGGAGTGCTGTGGCTAACAGGAGTAAGCTTAGGAACCCCGGGGAACACCAAAAGGACCACCACGTTGAACCTTTCCTGCAGCCTCTTCTCTTGTTGGGATGGACGAGTGGTGTCTTCGGGACCTGTAGTTTGGTTCCCCATGATTCCAGAACCACCGGAGGAGCGCTCCACAGCCTTCAGGAGGAATCAGCACAGATGCTGTCAGGTGCACAAACCCCATTACCCTCCTGGGCTCAGTTTCTATGGTGAGTTCTTCCTAAAGCGTTTTAGAGGCTGTGCTGTCGCGTCTTCGCTGGGCCACGGCCTTTCGTCACAACGGTATCCTTGTAGGCAGAAATGCTCGTGAACGTCTGTGACAACCACTTTTCACCCACTTGGTGTCGCAGCAAAGGTGGTTGTCACTGCCATGTCGTGACAGATGACATTCTGTCATCTCTACAGAATGTTTTCCCCCCAGGAGCTGGCTGCAGCCATCCAGAGCTCTTCAATTGGATAGAGAATCTTGAGTTAGAGAGAGAACTTCAGAAAGAGGAATCATCCCAAAGGTACACAGGCTCAGTCCCATCACTGAACACGGATGTTTCTTACAGGCAGGAAAACAGTTACAAATATTAAGCACTAACTCCATACAGCAGGCAATTTGCTCGAGCTGTCTACTTAGTCTTTTTCACCAGGAGGTAACTATTAGCATTCCTTTCTTTGAGAGAAACCAAGATTCCTGGAAGGTTTAAGTGTTTTCCTAACAATTAAGCAGTATGACTTGGGACTGGAACTCAAGCAGGGCTGACTCTAAAGACACTACTTGACATGTTTCAATGCCGTTCTCCCATATCATCCCACCCTTGCCCTCACCCATAGAGTCCTGAAACATGCAAATTATCATATGTGAAATGAATCGCCAGCCCAGGATTGATGCATGATACAGGGTGCTCAGGGCTGGTGCACCGGGATGACCCAGAGGGATGGAATGGGGAGGGAGGTGGGAGGGGGGGTTCTGGAAGGGGAACACATGTATACCCATAGCGGATTCATGTCAATGTATGGCAAAATCAACATAATAATGTAAAGAAAATAAATAAATATATTTAAAAAAAAAGACACTACGTTTTCTAGTGTACCACCGACCAGGCTCTCCAGAAAGCACTGTCCCTAACAGACACTCAGACCAGTCCTGGTTCAGACTCAAGGCAGTTTCTGATACTGGACAAGTAGAAAATGCTCATTCATCAGAGGCGAGAGTTACCCATCAACCCCTGCGATGTTCTCTCCTGCATCATAGCTCATCCTCTGCTCCTGGCTTCAGAGATGCATCTGACACAGATAAGGGGTGCTCAGCACATGTACTTCAGAGTGATGTGTGAGGACAGATAGCAAGTAGGGCATTGGAGAGGGTGACATTCGAATGCGGGGCTCGAGCTTGTAAATACAGGATTCACTCAACCATCCATCACCTGCAACCACACACGGGAGAAAGGTGATCATTATTGACACGTCCTAGAGCCAGATCCCACCCTGCTGGGGTGGGGAAAAAAATCTGGTCTACCGTCAAACAAAGGGGGAAATGAGCCAGGACAGGTCTCAGAGGGTGGACACAGGCTGATGCTCAGAAAGAGGCTAAAACTTGGCTGACATCCGCTCCCTGGTCATGTACCTGGGATGCCTCCTCAACCATGAAACCTCTGGTATCCTGCAAGGTTCATCCAGTAAAGCTGGGGCTGCCCATCCATGCTAAGCAAATATTTTCCCCTTAACATTCTGGGCAACCCAGGAGAGGTATTGCCATAATGAAAATCCATCTGTTGGGAGGTGGAATAGGTGTTCCTTCTCTATGTGGGTGAAACCTATCGGTATTTGAATAGATTCAAGGTGGAGACACAAAAGATGCCTCCCTCATTGCATGTTCTATAAATAGGGAGCATATTAGATCATGCTGTTAGCAAAACAGCACCCTGCCCAATCCATCCTGAGGCTGTTGGTTTCATTCACCCTCTCCGATGTGGCTGCTGGAATGGAATTATCTTACAGAGCACTAAATTTCTATAGGACTTTACATCATTTAGATAAAAAACAGATCAATAATCGCCTCTGTGACCTTGGTTCCAAGACTTGCTAGTATCTTAATGGGGAGACTGCTGGGGACAGGAAGATCCTTTGGCACTGGGTGGGGCTGTGGGTTGAGTGACTGCCTGGCCAGCAGGCCCTGCCTTCTAAATGATAGAATCCATGAGATAAGCCTAAATTGGGGGACTACTGGCTTGATGGATGTTCAGGGATGTCTAATCTCTAGCACAGTGTCTCTCCAATCAGATGGAAGATGCTCTCTTGATTTTAGGTTCCATCTAAGATGTAATCAACTCCCACTAAAAGTCGGGTACATAGAGGGATCCACTTGGTGGTCCACTGGCTAAGACTGTGCTCCCAATGCAGGGGGCTTTGATTCCTGGTCAGGGTTTTAGAAAACACATGCTACAACTAAGACCCAACGCAGTAAAAAAAAAAAAAAAAAATTATATATATATTAAGAGTCGGGTACACAGAGCTAAGATCTGGTCCTTGGGGAAGGGGTCTGCCTTAGACGAGTCAAGGAATCAGGTTCCTGACCCAACAAGCTAGGAATCATGGCAGTGAGAATGGCAGTAAGTCAGGAACCCCAGAATCAGAAGCCACACAAAGGCTGATGAAATGTGGTCCACAGCCCAGCAGGCACAAGGATACTGGGGGCCAGAGAGTAGGAATAACTGTAGCCCAATCCTATGATGAAAGTGGGGCTCCTTAGGCTCTGTTTTCTTTGAAGTATTGGCCCCTGCCTCTGAGTCAAGTTGGGGAAGGCAGGGGTTGGCAACTTCACTGTGTAATTGTCTTCAAGGAGCCCCTTGCTCCTTCCATCTGATCATCTCAGCCTGCCTCTCAGTGGTCTCTGACCACAACCTCTCTTTGGCCCACTTTGCTTCCCACTGTCACTCATTCTCTCCCTTGGTCCCACTTGTCACCGCTGTCTCCTTGGAGCATGCCAGGCTCGTCCCAGTGCTCTCAAAGCCTTCATTCATATTGTTTCTTTGTCTTGAATTATTTTCTTTCTTCTAAATGCCTCCCCAGGTTGCATATCTCCAAGGCAACATGGAGATATTTATCTCTTCCATAAACCCTCTGCCATCTGCTGCAGCTGACTGGTCACTTCCTCATATCCCTAAATGACCACGGTGTCTTCAAAGTATGCCCTAAAATTTAGAGTTTAATTCCACACTGTCTTTCATATCATTGTAGGGTCCTATTTGATGTCATCCTTCTCATTTGGCTCAACTTGACAAGCCTGTATTGGCTATCACGGATCAACCAGGCATGATGTGCTGGAAACTTGAGTATAAGACAAGTGGTCCTTGCAAACAAGAAAATACCACCTACTTAGTGCAGGCCACTGTGTTGACATCCTCTGCATGCACTGGTCTTGCCCCTCACATTGAATTTTAAACTTCATTTGCAGTAGATCTTGCTAGCATGCCCTCAATATTGAGCTCTCATAGGCACTGTTGAGAAAAGTTCCATCATCCAGGTTATTCTTTATAGAGGTCCAGTGTGCAGAACTGCCTTCCTTCCATCACACTCCATCCAACATCTCCTCTTAGAAAGTCTGTCCATGCTCCATAGAAAGTCTGCCCACATTCCCTTCTCAGAGCTTCTGATTCCATGGCCACATTGAACGGGCAGTAGGCCACATGGTTTGTCCAATATCCTGACCAAAGTGGGTCAATCAGATACTCCTCCTTTGGTATTTGTAATCCAGACTCGAAAATTTCAATGACTGTTGGACTTGTGATGATATGGACTCAGAGGCAGGGTACCATAATGGATTATCTATTTTCTACCCTGTATAAAGAGAAGGAAAGAGGCAGAGACAGAGAGAGATAGCTATGAATTAAGCAAATACCTGGAGAAAAGGAGAGAGAGAGAGAGAAAGTGAGAGAGAGCTAGAGAGAGAAAGAGAAAGAGGGAGATAGAAAGAGAGAGAGAAATGGAGAGATTGAGAAAGACTAGCAAACTCCATTCCTAATGGCATCTCAGTTCCTGATTCCTAGCCCTGTGAGACTTGGAAGTACATAGCAGTACTTCCTGCCTATGTTCCTTGAGACACACACCACTGTATCCTTCCAACAGTTTCTGATTTAGTGAAGTTGGCTTCAATGGACTACTACTACCAGCAACCACACATACTGGCTAAGATGCACTATGAGAAATATTATTTCATTTCACAGATTAAATAACTAAGTCTTAGAGAGTCCTGTTGTCTTCAATCAATGGCTGGACCTAGACATTGAAAACAGGTCTTTGGATGCTATTGTACTGTCTTATGTTCAAAACCTAACCCAGAGTTAAACACTAGTTTAACTAGTTAACTAGGATCTCAGTGAGGGCTTCCCTGGTAGTTCAGCTGGTAAAGAATCTGCCTGCAATGCAGGAGACCACGTTTCAATTCCTGAATTGGGAAGATATCCTGGAGAAGGGATGGGAGACCCTCTCCAGTATTCTTGGGCTTCCCTGGTTGCTCAGCTGGTAAAGAATCTACCTGTAATGTGGGAGACTTGGGTTCGATCCCTGGGTTGGGAAGATCCCCTGAAGGAGGCCATGGCGACTCACTCCAGTATTCTTGCCTGGAGAATCCCATGGACAGAGGAGCCTGGCGGGCTACAGTCCATGGAGTCGCAAAAAGTTGGATATGACTGAGCAACTAAGCACAGCACATAGCATAGGCTCTCAGTGAATGCTTATTTATGTACTGGGTGGTAAAATTCTCTAGTGAAATGGTCTTGGCCATCCCAGCCCTTCCCCCTATTCCTTCCATCCTTCTCCCCACTGCTCCTCTGATGCCCACTGTCTGTCCCCTTAGTCATTTTCTCAGTTCCGAATCAGCTCTGAGGCACAGAGAGAGCACACAGATGAACTGCCGAATGGGGAGCCTGGAGATCGCGTTGCCTGTTGACAGTACCACTGGGGTTGCCAACGGTTTGTCTCTGACATCTTCCCCCAGTGCCCTCCTTACATAATTGGATAATTGGGATAGGCAGCTAAAGGCAGATGTATCCCCACACCTCGGAAAACATTAATCAAGAGAACAGCGGTGTTGTCTGCATGCTTGGCAGTTTATTACAATTTCTATAACAAGAGGAGCTGTGGGTATGTAAGGCATTATCTTCTCTCGTCGTTTCTAACAAAATATCCCTGAACAGCAGGCCCACAAGGACAAGGTAAGGCCATTCTCCATTCCAAATAGCATATATTTCTTTGAAAATAAAAGAAGCAATTTAAGCATTTGGGCTTCCCAGCATGAGTTGGCAGGCACACTTCTCATCTTGCAGATGCCTTCAGGTGAAGGTGTTTTAATAAGAGAGAAAGTGTGAAGATCATCACGGGACTCGGGAACTCGCCAGAGGCAGAGAGGAACCAGGGAGCATGGGGTGTGGAGCCCGCAGGCTGGAGAGAGGTGAGGGATGGGGGGGGGGTGTGGGTAGGTGAGCTTGGGGAGAAATGCTTTGCTTCTGCTCAGACACAGATCATGTCACCCAGAGCCCCCAGGAGAGCCCTATTACTGACAACTAAGAGCTGAAGAATTTAATTCTATTTGTTTCACTTCTTTACAGTTAGCAAGAGTGTGTGGAAGTGATTATTATATAATTTGCAGGGAATGCATTTCCTAAATTAGTGTACCTTTTGAGAACCTACACTCTAATTAATCATTGGAAAAGACCCTGATGCTGGGAAAGATTGAAGGCGGGAGGAGAAGGGGATGACAGAGGATGAGACGGTTGGATGGCATCACCGACTCAATGGACATGAGTTTGGGAGTTGATGATGGACAGGGAGGCCTGGCATGCTGCAGTCTATAGGGTTGCAAAGAGTTGGACATGACTGAGTAACTGAACTGAACTGAACTGAACTGAACACTCTACTAAAGGACATGGGCCAATGGAGGCTGCGTTTCTTTGAAATGATGGATAGATTTCTTTCATCCATTGCGGAGTCAATCCAATGCAGTGGTTCTGGAGCTGGGCTGCTCGGAGTTGAACCTTAGTTCACCTACATGCTGATCATGTGATTCTGAGCAAATAATGCAATCTCTCTGGATCTCAGTTTCTTCTTCAGTAACCTAAGGGTGAGAGTAGCATGAGCCTCATAGAATTGTTATGAATGTTGAACGAGTTAATGTCCACGAAGTGCTAAGAACAGTGCTTGGCATGTAGATGAGTTTAGTAAATGTTAACTATTATTATTCAAATTAATTTTAGGGATGCCAGCTACATATCCTCGGTCTAGGATGCACAGAGGAATAAGGAGAAGAATCTGCCCTCAGAGCATCCCCATTCTAGATGGCTGACAAGCAAAAATGACAAGATACCACAATTATCATGCACTGGACTTAATGATACAGGTGCTGCTATTACCTAGCAGGCTTAGAGAGGTCAAACAACTGGCCCAAGGTCACACGGCTAAAAATAAGTGGGATAGCCAGGTTGTAAACCCCAACTCACATGGTACCATCACCTCTTAACTACTTATGAGTGGGACTACCACTTACTTCATCAGAAAATACTTACATTATTCTTCCATTAAGATGATGCAACAGTCCCATCCCAGAGTTAGCTCTTCTTCCTCTAAGAATACCATTCTCCTTTCATTCAGGAAACTGATCACAAGTTTAATTGCGTTTTTTATTGGTTGTCTTTCCCCCAGACTATACATTCTAAGCAGGCAGGGGACAGATCATCTGTTATATTTATCATTACATACTTTATCATTACTGTGTGCTAGCAACTAGCACACAGCCTGGCATGCAGTAGGAACTACATAAATGCCACTGGAGAATCAACTGTGATAGACAGTTTCTCTGAAAGTAAACAGAAAGCTGTGCTATCTTCCTAAGTGCTATAATAAGGATATGAAGAAAACACATATGGGGTTTTTCTTCAGGGACTTAATGAAAGCTTCTCTGGGGAGGTGAATCTAGATCTAGACTGCATCAAGAAGGATGAGGCAGGTGGGTCAGGTGGAGAGGAGGTGGAGGCTATTTTGGGCATATGCAAAAGTATGTCCATGGGCAAAACCTCAGGTAGCTGAGAAAGCCCTGATGAGGGAAGAGAAAATGCCAACCATGTGTTTGGCATCCATGCTCACCAGTCCAGTAGCACCCAGAATGAGTGCCTGTTGGCAAAGTTGGTATGCATTCCCCATACGAGGCTGAGTTTCCACACACCACACACAGACACACACACACACATGCACACAAAGCTCTTTGAGGATCCATTTGAGGGAGAATGGAAAAAGGAAGATGCCTTTCTTTACCATCCAAAGAGAGAGAGAGAGAATAACACTTTGATTGGGAAGCACAGTTTAATCTACAAATGAGCATACCAGTTAGAATTCAGTTGGCTGAAAGGAGGAGGAAGCCCCACACTCATGGGTGTCAAAACAGGGTGGACACTGCCTCCCTCCTGTCCAAGCTTAGGGGTAGACAATACAGGGCCATCCAGTCCTCTGGGACCAAACACCATACTGGTCCTCATAGTCAAGGATGTGCTCTGGTCCTCGCTCCAGTGTTCTCAGAAGCCAGGTGAAGAAGGTGGGGGAGAAAAGCAGCTTCTGAAACTCTTCTGCTTACATTCCACTGGCCAGACCTAGGCATATGGCCATACCTGTCTACAACAGGGTGCTGAGAAATGTGGTCTTAGGGTATGCAAGAGATCATGAGCCCAGCTAAAACCCAGAGGCCTCGAGAGAACTGGAACAGATACCAGGGTGGGCCATGGCAGCAGTCTCTGCCCAAAGCCGATCCAGCTTTTGTATGACTTCGCCTTGCCCTTGGCACGTGGAGTGCGGTCACTGCCTGGACCAAGGGCTAATGTACGCTCACGCATTTACAGTTAGTAGAGTCCCATGCCACGCCCATCATTTCAAATATTGAAAACTGTGGAGCCCTGTGTTCCAATAAAACTTTATACGGGATTCTGTTTTGCTAAATACTTGAATGCATATTTCTCTATTGAAATCAGAAGTAGGAAGGATACAGCATCACCTAGCATCCCGACCCCTAGACAGTGGTCCTCCCTTCAGGGCCCTGGAATCACCACATGGAAACCTGCCACTTAAGATGCTGTCAGAGAAACTACAGACTGTCATCAGTACTTTCAAAATTACATCTAATTGCTCTACCTTTTTGACAGTATGTCTAGATTGTCATCTTTGTAAGCCAAAGCAGACGCATGCCCCCTCCCCTAGATTTTTGCCAGTTCTCACACATTTCTGAGTTTCTTTATTGGGACTTCTGGGGAACCAAGACAATTTGGCACCATAAAGGTTTTAGAGGGATGAAATGAGATGGTGTGTAAAGAGCTTAGCATAGCTCCTGGCACGTAGTAAGTTTCCCCAAAAGTGTTAAATATAATAATTTCTCAAAATCTATTTTGTTTAGGTAATAACATAACTTTTAACATATATTTTACTGGAATGCCTTAATGATAAAATGATTGTGTCTATTCCATGTCAAGACCCACTTTGTGACTGATAACATACACTTTGTTTTTAAATTAAATTCTTCTCCAAGGGACTTCTCTTGATTCTTAACTTTAGCTATTCTGTTTATAATGGCATCAAAAGGGGACAATCTTTCCCTTTTAACTTTTAATTAAAATTAATTAAAATTAAAATTTTAATTAATTAAAATCAAAAATTTTAATCTTTCCTTTTCCCTTTTAATTCCCCAGTCCAATTCTCCTGAATCTTCTTCTATGATAAACTGAATTCTAGGACATTACTACCATCAGCCCAAAATATCAAATTTTATCTATTTAACAAATCTGAAACAGTTATCTTCTTCCTTCTTAATAATTAGACAAGATTCACAAATAAATCACATGTAGATTCCTTTTCATATTTATCAGAAAAATAGCAGTTTGTCTTATTCTTCATGCTTAAGATGTTCTTGGAGCCAATGATGATATAAATAAAATGATTAAATGTTAGGCAGATTTCAGACACCCAAAAAATGGCAATTCTCATCATCCTGTTGTAATTCCTGATAGTGGTACTTTTCATACTTATTGAGCACCTGCAATGTGCCACTCTAGGCTTGGTGTTTAATACACATCCTGTCATTTAATCCTGCCAACAATCCCGCGAGATAGATATCATTAGCTTGATTTTATTAAAAAGGAAACTAAAGCTCAGAGACAGAGTTGGGTTCTCTAGAAAACTGAGCCAGAGGCTAAGCTTACGTGCTAACACTGTGTATATTGAGTGGGGAGCACAAGTCCAAGGAAACATGGATGAGGAAGAAGGGAGGTGAGGAGGGTAGTGAAGGAGGCAGGTCCAAGGTGGTACATAACGGAGCTGCTGAAACATCACAAGGAGACACAACTGTTTGCTCCACCACACAAGGCGGTTCAGGAGAAGCTGTGGATGACCTCTGCACGTGGGCAGGACAGCACACAGTTTGCTGGCAGACTTCTTTCAGTCTCCTGTCTCCTATTGCTCTCCAAGTTGGCCCCACAGGGCATTAACTCCTCCATCCTTCTTCATTATGTAATCCAGTCTCTCTGAGCAGCCAGTGGGAGGCTGGAGCCTTTGCAGGTCTGGTCGAGTTGGTCCTAGATTCTGGATGTCTGTGGCCTCCTCCATGTCAGGTATAAGGAGACCCCAACAAAGCCCAACACCTGGTCCCAGAGGAGGATGGGTCAAAATGTGGGATTTGGAAATCAGGAGATGGTGAGCAGCATCATTGAGTTAAATGGTTAACAGGATTCATCTTATGGAGAAGCAAAAAAATGATGGAGAACAAGGATATCTGGGGCCAAATGGATGCAGGGTGGCACATAAATGGCTTATGGGAACTTTCTTGGAGGCCCAGTGGCTAGGACTTTGCACTTTCACAGCTGAGGCTGTGAGTTCAATTACTGGTCGAGGAACTAAGATCCCATCAGCCACATGGTATAGCCACACACACACACAGACACACACACACACACACACACAAAATACCTAAATAAATAAACAAAATGGCATCCAATATATCCAGAGAGCTAAAGTCACCTACCTAGGGTTACATAGCCATGGCAGTCAGCATTCAAACTGAAGCCAGTCTTACTCCAAAAACACTAATTTTTCCATGATACCCAGATGTCTTGCTCTGCCGAGATTTCAAGAAGTTCAAAGAGGGAACCATGGTTTTCAGAGCTGTCTGGTTCATGGCCATGAGCAGATAAATATTTATCAAGCAGTCATGGGAGATCTGTCAACAAGAATGCCCATAGGCTTATGTTGTCTTTTGCTGCATCCTAGGAACAGACACTTCCGGAAGGCATGAGCTACTGTGCTTAGAACACTTTATATGATCTGCTGTGGCTGTCTTAACTCAGCCCAAAAGGTTGGCGCCAAGCTAAACACCAGCATCGGCAGGTGGCATGTGAGTGGCCAGTTCTCTGCCCTCGCCCCTGCTTACCAGATGCCAAGGGCAACAGTGACGAAATCAAGCCGGTCCATTTCCTTGAAGTGGGAGGAAGGTCAGCCATGTGTGTCGCAGGAAACAGCGTGGGTGAATGATGGCTGAGGCTGTGCAAAGCTGAGACTTCTGTTCCAGATGCTGCCTCTCAGGTGTGTCCTGCATCAAGAAAGCCTATCATATGTAAAATAGATGACTAGTGGGAAGCTACTGTGTAATGCAGGGAGCCCAGCCTGGTGCTGTGATGACCTAGAGGGGTGGAGTGGGGTGGGGGAGGCTCAAGAGGGAGGGGCCATAAATATATATATAATTATGACTGATCCGTGCTGGTGTGCGGCAGAGACCACCACAACACTGTATTATCCTCCAATACATTTTTTTTTTAAGCGAAACCAGCCAAAGGAGAGGGAAGGATTGGGAGTTTGGGATTAGCTGCTGCAAACTCATATACAGAATGAATAAACAACAATGTCCTACTGTGTAGCACAGGGAACCGTATTCAATATCCTGTATAAAACCATAATGGAAAAGAATATGAAAAAGTAGATATATCTACAACTGGGTCACTTTGCTGTACAGCAGAAATTAAACACAACATTGCAAGTCATCTATACTTACATACATTTTTTTAAAAAAGAAGAAAGCCCACCATCCGCTAGGAGCTTCCTTGCGTTCTTCTGTATTCCACCTCCAACCCCCTTCTCAGAAGCATGAGTGAGCCCCTCTCCTCTCTAGGGCTGTTTCCACTCTACCTCCTACCTCCTCTGGCCTCCTCTTGGGAAGCAGAACTCCTTTCCCTGCAGTCCTGGTGGCTCTCATACCTTCAACGTCTTCCTTTTCACACTGAGGTCTTTATTCTACAGACATATCAGATTCATCCATAGCCGAGGTGAACATTTCCCTATTTCTCCTCCAGCTTTTGCCCATTTTTCTGCTTCTCAAATGAACATCTATTAAATCTTAACTTCACACTCAATCCCCTTTTAATCAATATATTTTTTCATTGAAGGTGGCTCCGTTGTTAAAAATTCTGATTGCAACGTGGGAGACCTAGGTCTGACCCCTGGGTCGGGACGATTTCCTTCTCCAGGGGAATTCCAGGGGATTCCCTTCTTCAGGGGATCCCTGGGTCAGGAAGATCCCCTGGAGAAGGGAATACCTGCCTACTCCAGTATTCTTGCGTGGAGTTTTGCATGGACAGGGGAGCCTGCCCGGCTACAGTCCATGGGGTGGCAAAGAATTGGACACAACTGATGACTAACACTTTCACAAAGCTGATTGCCAATGTTGTGTTAATTTCTGCTGTATGGCAAAGTGATTTAGTGATACACACACATATATACATGCTCTCTTTAAAATATTCTCTTCTATTATGGTTTATCATAGGATATTGAATATAGTTCTCCTGCTACACAGTAAGCTCTTGTTGGTTATCCATCCTACATACAGACGCTTACATCTGCCAACCCCAACCTCCCACTCCATCTGTCCCCCAATCCCCTCCACCTTGGCAAACACCAGTCTGTTCTCTATGTCTGAGATTCTCTTTCTGTCTCCTTGTTAAGTTTATTTGTCACCCTCAATTCTTAATTGTTTCAATGCTGGTTTTCCTCTCACCACTCTACTGAAATCATTTCTCTGAAAGTTACTGTAGCAAATGTCTATTGCTTTTGCCACTCCTAAAGCGCTGACAGCCCTACTTTCCCATTCTCCCCAGGCTACCCCAATTATCCCCCTAAAGAAGCATTTCCTTTCCTTTTCTCAACCTATGGGATTTACCCGGGCTAAGTATGTAACTCAAGGGTGAAGGGTAAGACCTCCACCTACAATGGTAACCCACTCCAGTACTCTTGCCTGGAAAATCCCATGGACGGAGGAGCCTGGTAGGCTGCCGTCCATGGGGTTGCTAAGAGTCAGACACAACTGAGCAACTTCACTTTCACTTTTCACTTTCATGCATTGGAGAAGGAAATGGCAACCCACTCCAGTGTCCTTGCCTGGAGAATCCCAGGGATGACGGAGCCTGGGGCTGCCGTCTATGGGGTCGCACAGAGTCAGACACGACTGAAGTGACTTAGCAGCAGCAGTACATCTATTAGTGGTTTGAGGATGGACACAAAGACTTTTTCTGGGGGCTGCTGAGAGGTAGATGCTTTGATGTTATATTTAAACTTAAGAGAGTGAAGGCCTCGTGCTGCTGGTAGCTACTCACCACCAAAGGGAATGGAGTCAACCCAGAGGAGATGGAGCTAAAGATAGATGGATGGAAAATCTGATCCTGGTGACATGACTTGAATCACGTCACTCTTGATGGCATCTCTAATCTGCTGGCCCTTTCAGTTAACTGAGCCTTTTTGCTTTAAGCCAGTTTGTTAGGGTTTACGTTCTTGTCATCAGAAAAATCCCCAACTGATAGAGAACCTAGTGCAGTCACCAGCAATGGTGGAAGTACTGAAATCAGCTTTCAGCTCTTCTTTCCCCACTGCGTGCTGGTACCATCCTCTTGGTGCCTCGGTAAGGCCCAAGCCTCAGCCCTCACAGGTGCTACCTCTTCCCCAGGCCCCTCAGGGCCAAACTGGCTTCTCCTCTGACTTTCACTATTCTGCTAATGACATCATTTTCCTCTCAATCCTTGAGGCTTGAAATCTTGATATCATGGCAACTCCTTCCCACCCCTTGCTCGCAAATTCATTTCCAAGTCCTACCGCCCTCAATCCTCTTTCTTTCACATCTTCTTGAGCACCTCTGTCACCTTCTTTCCCTTTCCCAGGCAACCACTCCAGTTTCTGCCACTCCTCGGGGTGGGGATGGGCCAAATAGTCTACTGACAGCCCCTTAAAGGACTTTCAGACTCCAGTGACACTTCCTCCTGACTATTACACAGTTCCATACAAACAAGTCCCATTCAAAGAACATGTCCTTAAGTTCAATTTGTCCATAGGTACAACAAAGTTAGCCTAGGTACCCAACTAACACAATAAGTATATAGTACTCTCCTGTCAGTTCAGTCATTCATTTGTACTTGACTCTTTGTGACCCCATGGACTGCAGCACGTCAGGCTTCCCTGTCCATCACCAACTCCCAGAGCCTGCTCAAACTCATGTCCATCGAGTTAGTGATGCCATCCAACCATCTCATCCTCTGTCATCCCCTTCTCCTCCTGCCTCCTCCTCAATCTTTCCCAGCATCAAGGTCTTTTCAATGAGTCAGATCTTCACATCGGGTGGCCAAAGTATTAGGGCTTCAGCATCAGTCCTTCCAATGAATATTCAGGGCTGATTTCCTTTAGGATTGACTGGTTTGATCTAGTTTCTGTCCAAGGGACTCTCATGAGTCTTCTCCAACACCACAGTTCAAAAGCATCAAGTCTTCGGCGCTCAGCTTTCTTTATGATCCAACTCCCAAATCCATACATGACTACTGGAAAAACCAGTACTGTTCTTTGATAGATTTATAATACTTTTCACACAAATAATATGTACTTAGAAACAAACACAAAAAACATTTTTAATCTTACAGTATAGTACCTTGAAAAGTAAAGTAGTAAAGTACAACAGCTGGCATACTGGGGCTGGCACATATATTCACATTTCTGAAAGTTCACAACTTAAAGGTTCATACATAGGGGACTTACTGTACTTCTGAATGGATCTCGTGAATGCTAAAGTCCTCATCATTAACCTCCTTTTCCCCACAAAACTGCCAGGATCGCCCACTGGGTTTTGAATGGAATAAGCGTAACTCAACAAAAATGCACTACAGCATCTCCTCTGTGTCAGGCACTGTGCTGGGCATTGTGAGGAAGACTCTGATTAAGATGGATATAGTCCCTAACTTCCCAGGGCCTTAAGATCTAGTGATTTCGGTGACTAGACCACAAGGCTGGTGCATGTGTATGAGCACCCAAGGTACTGAATAGTGGGAGATTGCTTCATTCATTCCCAGCCCATCTTTCCGATTTCAATTTTTGTTCTTATGCCTTTTGCTTAAACTTGAACTACCTACGCACCCATCTTCCTCCACTTCCTTGACTTTGCTCATGCTGTTTCCTTCCCTCTAATATGCCTCGCTCCAACTCTGCTTGGCCAAACCTTGGTTATCCCTCCTAGCCTTTCTCAAGTGATATCCTCTCATAAATCTTTTGCTGATTACCCTAGTCAACTGTAATCTCTTTCTCCTCTCACCTTCCAAAGCACCTTCTACGAAGCTCCACTCTGCATTTTCCATGTTTGAAAGAAAAAAAAAAAAAGGTATTTATGTAAGTAACTTATCTGCCCAATTAGATTACAAATTCATTAAGGGCAGAAACTTTTTTTTTTATATCTTTGCATTCCCAACAACTAGAAAAGTGTTTCTCAATTAGTGCTAAGAATGAATTTATCTATACAAAGCACACACATCATTTAGAACCAACTCTTTTTGGGCTAAAGAAGAATTCTTTATCTCAAACAAAAATTTTAAAGATCTCCCACAGGTTTTTAAAAATAAGTCTTCAGATTCATTTGAACTTGTTTATGGATTATCAACTATTAGCCTGGAGGAGTACTGTAGCTTGGAAGAAATCAAACAAATGAAAAATAAAATTATTAGAAACCACTGCCCATTAATCATTTCCTAGAAAGCAGAAAACAGTAGATCTTCCCTGTCTATGGGAACAGTTTAGAAAATAGGATTCTGTTTTTAGAAATGGGATTAAACCATGGTATCTATTTTCCAAAACCTATATTGAAAGTAGGAGCTTGGCTTGGAGAAGTAGGCATTATGGGAAAACACTCAGGAAATGAATAATATATACGAGTCACACTGGAGGGAATTTTGGTCTTGCTGGAGTTCCTGGAGTCCTAGGACATTGGCTGGGAGTTGGCCTGGGGCCCTGGCTGGCAACAAAGACCAGTCTAGGGATCTGATGGGCAATCTGTCCTTGCTGTTATGTGATGGCACAAAGCAGGGTGGAGTGGCACCATGAATTCCTCCACCAGGACTCCTGAGCAGGCTGGGGCTGGGGGCTGGCCATCTGGATCCCTGGGCAACATGAGTCCAGAAGGTGGAAGAGAAAGGAATCACAGGCATTTTACACCTTCTGCCAAGATCTGGGTTCCTCCCAGGGCTACGAACAAGATGCAGACGTGGATACATGTGGTCCTGGAAAGGTGTCAGCTGGCCCATGATTTTCCCAGGATTGGGATTCCTCCTGGGAGCCAGCTCCAGAAAGTGGGATGATGAACAGATGAGGCTATGAAATGGAAGCCTTGAAACCCCAAAACTGTACTGCTATTCACTGCTCATGAGAACGAGGGCTCCAAGCTGCAGGCATGAGTGCACATGTGTATGTTCAGTTGCGTTCGACTGTTTGCGACCCCAGGAACTGAGGCCCGCCAGACTCTTCTGTCCATGGAATTTCCCAGGCAAGAATACTGTTTCCTTCTCCTTCTCCAGGGGCTTGTCTTGACCCAGAGATTGAACCCACATCTCTTGTGTCTCCTGCACTGGCAGGCAGGTTCTCTATCAGCTGAGCCACCAGGGAAGCCCTAATCTCATTAAAAGGCATCACCGCCTTGAGGCAGGTCCTGAGGCCAAAAGAGGCCAAATCCTGAGATTTCCAGGCCCCCATCACACATCGTCATCCTCCGGACCCTGGTTTCACCTCATACTTTGCCAGGGACCCCGAGGGACACCCAATCATCAGCTTTATCCTGGCCCCAGACGGCCAGTCTGTAACAGTCAGAAGGCTGTGTCCCTAACTCATAAAGTGTAAGGGAGGGTTCAGGGGACTCATAATGTCATAGCTGACTTAACACAATGAATGTTAGCAAAGATCACGTGTCCATTTATTATTTATTTAATAATTCACATCCCATATTCACTGTGTTGTGAAATACAGTGACCCTCCCCGGAGAGGTTAAGGAAGTGTAGTGGCTGAGAGCATGAAGTCAGAGAGAACCGGGTTGGAGTCCAGACCCTTTCTTTCTCTTGCTAGCTATGTGACTTTGGGCAAGCTTCTCAACTTCTCTGAGCCTCATCTATAAAGTGAATGTAACAGTGTCTACCTTGCTATATTGACATGAACATTCAATAAAATAATGCATGCAGAGGTGCTAGCCTGATACCTTCTGAATGATAAAATATTGACGATGACATCAAAATATTAATCGTTGTTATTCATGTATTTCTGCAGGAGATAGACTATGGTTAGAGGATGGGGCGATGTATAAAAAAGGTTGAATCAGTGGTACAGATGATACATATGTGCTCAAGGAGTTTCCAGGCCAAGAGGATCTGGGTGAGGCAGGAGGCGGGTGAGGCTTCCTGGAGAGATGGGTGTGGACAGGACTGGGACAGCAGAATAAAGGAGAGGTCTTTGTGGAGAATTCCAAGCAAAGGGCCTGGAGCTGGCTCATTTGGGAAACATTTTTGTATTTGAAGAGGAAAGATGATAAGAGTAGCTTTTAATTATCTTAAAGACCTTGTGCAGAATGGGCTTTGGAGTTTGGATGGGGAATTATTGCCACAGCATGACCAGTCCTGATGGCCTGGCATAAATCTCTGACAAAGTGGGGAGTCTGCAAGATAAACGGCTCAAACCAAGCTCATTACAGGGAACTTTCAAGGGAGAGAGGGAGATGTGAGCACTCTCGACTGGGCTCTGTCTCCATCCCGCCTGGAGCACCCCTCTCTGAGTCCCACCACTCAAGAGCGATGCTGAAAATGACAAAGTACAATCAATGCTCAGGGTTAACTCAGAGCTGCTGGTGGGTCTGGAAACTGTCTCAGGCACATGCTGCTCATTGGTGACTAATGGAGCTGCCTACAGCTGGGGAGAGACAGGCCTTCATTCCCCCAGCTAACTCCTGAGTGCTGGATCCAAGATGTCCATCTCACGGGTGGGGAAACTGAAGCCAGCTATGGGGCAGCACAGTAAAGGAGAGGTCCTTATGGAGAATTCCAAGCAAAGGACCTGGAGTTGGCTCGTTTGGGAAATATTTTTGCATTTAAGGAGGAAAGATGATAGAGTTGCTTTTAATTACCTTAAAGACGCTGTGCAGAATGGGATTTGGAGTTTGGATGGGGAATTATTGCCACAGCATGATCAGTCCTGATGGCCTGGCATAAATACAGGTCACCCAGCAAGGTGTTAATGAACCTGCTAACTTCTATGGCTTCCATATTGCTTGGTGATGAAGACTATTTTCAGGTTCTTGCTCTGCTACTTGCTAATACTGAGGTCTTGGACAAGTTAAATAAACTTTCTGAGCCTTGATGTTCTCATTTATAAAGTGGGAATTTCTTTCCTTTCTCCCTCCCGCACATTTTTTTTTTGTAGGGTGGTCAGCACATTAGGCTTGCCCAGGACTTTCCGGGTTCCAGCACCAAAGCCCAGCAATCCAGGAAACCACTCTGTCTCTGGCAAACCTTGTTTCTTTGATCAGTGGTATTGCATGATTTGGTTCTGGGAGCTGGGGCAGCAGCCACTGAGACAAAGCAGATGCTTGCTATTTAGAAGTTAACATCCTAATTATACCTGGGACAGACAGACACAGATACATTGACATGGTCATAAAATAACAACCTATTCATGTGAAACTGTGTGTCAGGCTCTCTACATATTTTATCAATATGATACCACTGCAAACTTAAACTATACTGGGAAGTAAATATCCATATTGTTATTCTTATTGTTTAGTTGCTCAGTCGTGTCTGACTCTTTTGTGACCCCATGGACTGAGGTCCACCAGGCTCCTCTGACCATGGGATTTCCCAGGCAAGAATCCTGGAGCGGGTTGCCATTTCCTTCTCCTTGGGATCTTAACAACTCAGGGATCAAACCTGTGTCTCCTGCATTGTCAGGTGGATTCTTTACTACTAAGTCACTTGGGAGGCCCCAAATATCCATAGAGCCCTCCCTAATTATCAGACGATAAAACAGACACTTTGCTTTATTAACTGACTCCTAAAATCACACTTAAGAGTGAAAAGGAAATTCAGTATATTTTACAATTAATTTATTTATTTCATTGGAGGATAATTACTTTACAATAGTGTGGTGGTTTGTGCCATACACCAACATGAATCAGCCACGGGTACACACGTACCCTCCCACCTCCCTCCCCACCCCATCCCTCTGGGTTGTCCCAGAACACCAGCTTTGAATGCCTTGCTTCCTGCATCAAACTGGCACTGGTCATCTATTTTACATACGGTAACATACATAGGAAAGCCAGCCTTTAAACCCTGGTGTTCCAGTGCTCTTGGGCCAGCCCTAATACCCTTTGAATGCAAATACAGGATTTAGACTGAGTGAGGCCACAGGCTGTTGATTAGCTTCTAAGAAGACTGTGCTTGCTTTCCCCTCCCAGTTAGTTTGGGATCCACAGTCCTATCCATCAGGCTAAGTGGAGATGCAGGTAAACTTATCCCTTAGATGCTCCAGCTCCAAGCATCCAGCAGGAATGGGAGCCCTTCCTCATGACTCTGCCTTCATCCTAGGAAAGCATGGGAGAGAGATCCTGACCCCCTTACACCTGACCCAGCACACATGAAAGCACAAGAACCCAGAGCCTGTAGGATTCCTGGGGTGTGGGAGTCCTTCGGCTTTGAGGAATTTGGGGCCAGCAAAAGTTAGAAAGCTGGCCATGTCCCAGTGCCAGCCAGAGCTCTGTGCCAAGAGAATAAATGGAACCCATTTTTCTTGGACCTCCGGGTCCCCTGGCCAGATGACAGGCTGATGGATGAGGACTACGCCTGTGGGATAGTTCCAGTGTCCAAGGCTGACTGGTCTATCCATCCTCTCAGCCACATTTATAGGAAGCATACAGACTGGTACTCTTGGAAGGAACTTTATCCATCACCTAGTCTAAGGGCCTCATTTTGGAGATGAGGAAATCCAGGCTGAGCTTGGAGAAGATGACTTCTCAAGGTGGCACAAGGTACCAAGGAAGGGGCAAGTGTAAGCCCCAAATCACCTGCCTCCAAAAGCATGCACTTCTACAAAAATGTATGGCTCCTCCACACGCCTCTCAAATGATTCATGGGGGAACATGACTCCCCTTGCTACACTTCCCATCTCTAGCAAGGAGACTTTGGGATGGAGGAGTAGAGTCTAAAAGTCTATGGGTCGCTGGCGAGCCTCAGCTGGAAATGGAAAATCTGGAAAGTTCTTCCTTGATGTGGTCCAAACAGGTCTAAAAATGTTCTAGACATAAGTGGTGGAGAGAAAGAAGGTGGGAGGAGGAGGGAAGGGAGAGGCAAGAAGGAGCAGGATAAAGGAAGTAACAGAAGGAGACTGTCAGTGGGTTGTCAGTCCAGGCTGGACCAGCGCAAGCGAATTTTAGAACAACTTCAGCAGCATCTCCTCCCATACCTCATGCTCATCCAGCAAGTATGACAGAAGCTGTGGGAAGGGTCCAGGATCCACAGGCAGAAGCAGCTCCCAGCTGACTTTGAGCTGCGGCATGACCTCAAGTAGGTCTGAATGTCCTATCCCTCCCCTGTTACCCCCTCAATCTGTTTCTTCATCTGTTAGAAAGCTCAACAGGGAACATGTTTTTAAAATGCTCATCACAGGACCTGGCCTAGAAAGCCCCTAATAAATATCACTTTGTTTTCCCTGGTAGCTCAGCTGGTAAAGAATCCGCCTGCAATGCAGGAGACCCCGGTTTGATTCTTGGGTTGGGAAGATCCCCTGGAGGAGGGCATGCCAACCCACTCCAGTACTCTTGCCTGGAGAACCCCCATGGACAGAGGATCCTGGCGGGCCACAGTCCACGCGATCGCAAAGAGTCAGACGTGACTGAGTGACTAAGCACACACACCGCTTTGTCACCAAACGTTGGTGGGAACATTTTGATACCTGCCTCCTGGTAGCCAGTTTGGGGTGCTGGTCAATCTCCCCCCAGCTCCAGGGTCAGGTTTGCAGGGCGGCCACGCTCTGATCCCTTTATCTCTGTTGGCTGAAGCTGGAGCTGCGTCTGCTGCCCATTAGTTCAGGCTGGCATTTGGGAACAGAGCATTTACAGTCTTCCCGGTGTAGCTGGAACGACACTGACAATATCTCAGCATCGCAAAGCGGGAAAATCAGAAGGTGGAGGAAAGGCAGTCTTGCTCCAGAAGGATTCACCCAACACTTCCTTTCATCCGGAGCCTCTCCAGAGCACTTCAAGTCCAATTTCCTTTTGCCAAAATTCCTTCTCCCTGCAGACGTCTAGGAGCGTGCCTAGTGTGAATGAGAGGATGGTGGGGATTGGTGTCATCTTTCCTTCCATCCCCTCTAGCCTCCTTAGAAGGCTCTTTGATTTGGTCCAGGCTGCCGACCTGCGGGGAGCGGGGAGGGGACACAAGTGCCAGCTGGGCATCTGTGTTTGACAAAGCCGCCTGCCATCTCGGGCTGTTCAACTCATTGCTGCCACTGCCTTGGGCTGGCGAGTGCCCTGTCATTCCAAGTTATTCTCAGCCACGTCTCAGACCCTGCAGGGAGAGAGGACAGGGAAGGGAGAAAGGGCCATCCTGTGACAATCATGCAGACACGGGCCACGACCGCCACTCCTTTCAGCCTGCCCTGACTTCTGACATGTCAAGGCAGTCGGTGGCCCCTGGGACCGTCACCCCAGCCCCCCAGAAAACTGCTACTGTTCTCCGCCCTCAGCTAGGCCACAGGACATAGGGCCCGGCACCTGGCACTCAGCTTATTCTGCCTTCCCTGGTTCTCTGGTCACCTGCTGCCAGCCTGATCCCTCAGACCTTTTCAGAGGAAAAACAAGCTCAGGGCAGCAGCAGAGAAAGGGTTTGGAGGCAGCAGACTGGGATTCAGGCCTGCAATATGACCTCTGCCTGGCTCCTTGTTGCTGCTGTTGTTTAGTCACTCAGTCGTGTCCGACTCTCTGCGACCCCATGGACTGTAACCTGCCAGGTTCCTCTATCCCTGGGATTCTCCAGGCGAGAATACTGGAGTGTGTTGCCATGCCCTCCTGCAGGGGATCTTCCCAATCCAGGGACTGAATCCTCGATTCTGCCACATGTCCTGCATTGCAGGTGGACTCCTTTGCTGCAGAGTCACTGGGGAAGCCCTGCCTTGTTCCTTGACCTTTCCAAAGTCCAGTTCTTCATCTGTGAAAGGGTGCTGGTGATACTACTGTGCCACTTGCATAGAAAATGGCCCAAGGGAAAAGATGCACGCATCTAATGTACCACGAAGACTCCACGCAGGACACTTCCCTTCCTCTCCTCCAGGGAAGGCAGGTGGTACCCTGGGCATTGCTGGACCACCACATCCAAGGAATCACAGGGTCCCTACTTCGGGTGTATAGAACAAAAGAGAAGGCCACAGAGACTTTCTGAATGAGCAACAGGAATTGGGCCTCTCAGGGGAGCCTGATGCTGCTGATAGGAGCTCTCCTCTCCCCAGAGCTGGGACCACATGGCCTTGTCTGCAGTCCAGCCCAACCCTGGTCTCCGAGGCTTGCCATTTCCTTACACAGTCTGGCTTGAGGGGCCCCAGCTCCATCTTCTAGGGCTGGCACCACGCCACTCTGGTGGCTGGTATACGGCTCTTCTCCCGTGGCCAAGATCCAATCCATCTAGGCTTCTTCTGAATCCAGGGATCTAGCCTGATGCCCAGGTGCTCCTGGGCTGGGCTCTGCTTTAACGGCTCTGGCCCAACTTGGACCCCTGGCATAGAGGCCATAATCCATTGAAAACACTCCCCCTCCCATTTCTCCCATGCTCACCCCACCTGAAGCTGCGCGGGTGCTCTTCTGGGTTTCAGAATACTGTCCTGGCCAGGGCAAGATTTATTTCTACATTTAAAGGCTCCCAGGCTTCCCAGGTGGCTCGGTGGTAAAGAATACACCTGCCAATGCAGGTATCTGGAAGATGTCCTGAAGAAGCAAATGGCAACTACTCCAGGATTCTTGCCTGGGAAATCCCATGGACAGAGGAACCTGGTGGGCTACAGTCCATGGAGTCACAAAAGAATCAGACACAACTGAGCAACTAAACAAGATGTCTCAAAATATTTTAAGTGCTACCCCAAAGGAAGAGGTTATTTAGGTGCAAAAGGCTCAAATTCCAATAAATTATTATTCAAATATGGAGAAAATTAAATTTTGATATTGATTGATCCCTTGCAATGATGTTTTGGGAGTCACTGATTATTTTTTTTTTAATTTATTTTTTAATTGAAGGATAATTGCTTTAAAGAGTTTTGTTGTTTCCTGTTAAACATCAGCTTGAATCAGCCATAGGTGTACGTATGTCCCCTCCCTCCTGAAGCACTGTGCTAAGTGCTTTCCCCACAATAGCTCACTCAACCTTCACAAATACGCTGAAGGAAGCATTACTACTGCTATTTGTTGCCATTTCACAGATGAGCGAATTGAGGTTCAGAGAGGTGAGAGACACTTGTCCAATGTCACACTGCAAGTTGGGAATCAGTGAATCAATGCAGGAGGTTCAGTCAGTTCCACGGCCTTTATTCCTGCCCTCTCACCCCATCTCTGGGACTCAGAGACCATGTTGTTGGTTAGATGTGACTGTTATGTGCAAACCACTTCAAATTACAGCCGTTAACACAAGGGCTGCCTCACACACCAACATGATAACACATCCAAGCATGATTTATCGGCTGTGTGATAATATTTGTCTACTATTGGTGCTAATTGTGCATCCACGCGTCACCCGCTAGTAAGTGACAGCAGGCCAACAGTAGGAGGCACCCAAGGTTTAAGAGAAACATATGGGGGAGAAGCTCCCCTGGGAAGCATTTTGATGTCTTAGCCTACGTTTTTCCTCCTGCCAACTGGAAAAAGTCACCATCGTTGTGTGTCGGAGGCAGAACCACCTACCCAGGTTTGCTGGACATCATTTAGAAATGTCTCTGCCTGCTCACTGGTGGTCCTTCGCAGGTCCTCTTCTGGGGCTCTGACCCAACATCCTGGAGGGGTACACCCCTCCTTATCAGCACCAGTGGCCCTGTGTCACAGGGGCATTCTCAGTGAGAGGTAGGGCACCCCCAGGGAGGCAGAAGCTGATCGGAAGCTGGGTGGTGGGGAGACAGTGCAATTTTGATGTGCTTCTCCCCTTGTGGGATGGTGGGTCCAAGGTGACCCATGCTTCTCTCCAGATATGACATAAGTAAGCCCTACAGGACGACACCACCCACCCCGACCATTCCCTGATGGGACGATAGGAAGTACCCAGCCCAGGTACTGCCAAACCACAGACTGGACTGAAAAACAAGGGCTTTGTGCTTCACTCCAAAAGATGAGCTCCATCCTCAGATCCAGCTCTTGGAAATGTACAACAGGCTCCAGGCTCCAGAAGGGGAGGCCTGAGGGGCACTTGGGGATGGACTGGATGGTGGCTGCAACGGGCCAGAGCCGAGGGGCTTCAGGAACTAGGAATTGGAATGGGGAGTCAGCTGATGCAAGCAGGAAAATCGAGCGGATTCCCGGAGAGATGAGGGGACTCCAGGAGAGCGATGAGACCTTAAGTACCACCTCCTGGGGCCTGTCCTGTTCCTGGCCCCAGGGTTTGCGAGATGTGGCTGCTTCTTCCTGGGTTCCCATGAAACCCTCCTCCACTTTCTGAGCATCTTTATCATCACTCACCCACTCCCACGCTTTCACTCCAGCCAGCCTGAGTGAACCTCCTCTCTTTTGGCAGCCAAAGAACACTGCTGTAAATGAGGTCCAGAAGGAAAGTGCTTAGGTTCCCTGGATCTGAACCACATCTCTGCCTCCCTCCACATCCCTCACTGGGTTATTAGAAAGCTCAGAAGCTGTAGGAGGGGATCCACAGCTTCCCTCATTAGCTTCTTCACATCGCAGCCCTCCCTTTTCTATGAGTTGTTTACAAGGCTTTGTGCATTTGCTTATTGCTCACTCCCAACTTCCCAGCCTCCTACTTGACTCCATCTCCCACTGCGATCCTTTCCCTGGCTCCTGCTGAGCCGGTGCTCATTTACATTTCACTCACCAACCTCATTTAGTTAATTTTCTACAGTTAATTCAATGTTCACCGAGTAGCCCTGGATTGCATCTGCATTCATCACCTCTGGGGCCCTGAAGGGGATCAGAGCCAGTGGCTTCCCTGCTGAGATCCCCACTTACGCAAAGACAACAACACAGCTGGAAGGCTGGGGGCAGGATCTCCTGCTGCAGGGTCAGCTCAGCAGCCTATTCTGATAGCAGCCCCCGGGATCAAGTCCCTGGAAGGCAGGCACTGTCCTCTGCCCAGGTTGCTCTGCCCAGGGAGCTGGCACCAGATTGAGCCTTCCTGCATGGCAATGATTCATGGTACATACATCTCTAGGTTTACTGCCCGCTGTGCAGAGCATTTCCTTCACCTTAACCTAAAATAGCTTAAGCTTCAGGGGGTGTTGCCTAGCACCTATATTATTACAAGCTTTGGGAAGGAAAAAGTAAAATAAAATAATAATACTTCACAAAATCACAATAGAAAAGGTATAGTGGCTTTTGAACACAGCCACAGAGAAATCTTGGGTCATAAGGAGCTGAAGGCAGCACAGGTACCTCATCTGCATCCTCATCTCTATCTCCATCTCCGGCTCCATCTCTATCTCCATCTCCAAGTAACCAACTCTAGAAATGGCCTTCACGGTGGCATGACTCTCAGGCCATCCTATTGGGCCCCGCTGTCAATGGGTGCTACGTGTAACCAGATCTTTGTTTCAGGACGACTGTTACTCTTCAAGCTAGTTAAGGAAAACTCGCAGCAAGGAATAATGATTGAAGTCTGCAATTCTGTTAAGCAGCAGAGGCTGCAGATTTGCCAGTCATCCCTTCTTTACCCCCACAGTGGTGAAGACTGGGTTCTATCAGTTACAAATCTCTCCTGCATTTGTCACATCTCAGGACTTACCAGGAAGGAATGGTCTGACCCAGTTCCTTTCATGTTTCATTCAGGCTTCAAGGGCTATACCCAAAAAGGAAGCAACTGCACAAGGCCAGCTTTCCAGAAACAGGTCCAGAAACCCACCTGTGGCTTGTTTATCAGGCCTTCCTTGGACAACCTCGATTCAGTTTTCTTCAGAATTTTGATCCAGTCTCCCAGTGGGCTGAGATACAGATCCCCTGCGGCCTCACAGTGGTAGGACAGGGGCTGAGGCCAGAGCCCTGATCCACCACCTCTACTTGTGAGCATGCAAAATACTGTAAGCCTCTGAGTCCAGTTTACTTTGCGCCAAAGCATCATTCTCCCTGTGGCAGGGGCCGGGGCAGCGGCGCTCAGAAGCACAGCCAGTTCCTTCTCTCGCTACCCACCCCGCCCAAGGCTGAGCCCTGACTGGCCCTTTGGCAGCTCTTGTTTCTTTTGGCTACTCTTGTTTATTTCAGCTGCCCCCTTCCTGTTCTGCTTAACATCGCTTCCTCCTGTCTGACGCACAGGAAGGCTGGTCCAGCTCTGAAGAGCCCCCTTGGCAAAGTAGAGTTCCTCTCCATCCCCAGAAACTTCTCCTGGAGAGCTGACACCAGCTGATAGAGATTTTGTTCTACGTGTTGTCAACTGGGAAGGTCCCTGGGTTCCTCCATGCCACAGGCCAGCTGGCAGACAGTTTGGGAAGAGGAACACTGGGATGGATGGTTCTTCATTAACAGGGAGGGACCTGAAAGTGGGCCAGTCTCCATCAATTTCAGAGGGGATGGGAGTGAAGGGACCTACTGCAAATGACACGGGGACACCGCTGATAGGCATTCTCCATGTCCCCCTTAAGAAAGAGGTGTTGGCGCTGATTCCAGTAGACCTTTAAAAAGGCACTTTATTAAAGTCTCAGAAATGATTAGACGCAAGTCGTGCTGAGTCTATCGGGCTCAATTTATTCCCTCTCTACTTCCCAAGAGGAGCTGAGCCAAGCAGACAGGTTTCCCCAGAACAGGCAGGGATCAATTCCAAGGCCACCTTCCCTGGGGACCCAGAACAGGCTCTTTCCCTCCTGCCCTCCTCCCAGGTCCCCCTACAGAGCAACACTGCATCCCACCTGGGGTGTCAGAACGTTATCTGAGCCTCACTGTCCGATACAGGAGCCTCTGGCTCCATGTGGTTCTTGAATGCTTGAAATATGGCTGGTCTGAACTGAGATGAGCTTAATGTAAAAAGAAAGAAAGAAACGGAAACCAGAAGGTAAAATATCCTCTTCATACGTATATGTGGCTTGTAGGTTGAAATGACAACATTTGGGATATGTGGAATCCAATAGAAAATCGTATGAGCATAATTTCACCTGCTTTGTTTTACTTTTTATTCTTTTGATGGCCCTGGGTCTTTGTTGCTGTGCGCAGGCTATCTCGAGTTGCTGGGGTTACTCTCCCAGTTGTGGTGTGCACGTGGCCTTCTCTTGTTATGAAGCATGAGCTCTTCTGCAGGCTCAGTAGTTACAGCACAAGGGGTTAGTTGCCCAGCAGCATCGTATGGGATCTTAGTTCCCTGACCAGGGATCGAACCCGTGTCCCCGGCATTGGTAGGCATATTCTTAACCACTGGACCATCAGGGAAGTCTCTCGTTTTACTGTATAGATGTAGCTACTAGGAAATTTAAAAGCGCGTTTGTAGCTTCGTTCCTCTTGGGCCATACTGTTTTAGAGACATTTTAGACTGGAGAGGTCATCAGAGTCTCTGTGCAGACAGAGGGAGAAGGAAAGATCAACTAGCCTGAGATGCTGCCACTTCGTCTCTCAGAACTCTCTAAAAGCTCTTCCTGATGCCCTCCCAAAGGCCTTGCACAGGCTGACAGGTGTCCTCCCCACCCATCTCACCTTCAACTGTGGCCCTGTCTCCCTCTGTTCTGGACACTCTGGCCTTACTTTTCACCAACATGGTCAACCAAGCCTAATGGAAGAGCCTTTGCAATTGCTATTCTCTCTGCCTAGACTGTTCCTCCCCAGACCTTTGCCTGCCTCCCACTCTCTCTTTATTCAGTCCTCAACTGGGGGGAAAGTCACCTCCACAAAGGGCACCTTCCCCCATCTCTCAATGAAAACCAGTCACCACCCTTTTATTTAAAAATATGTAACTATGTATTTGGCTGCCGCTCCAGGTCTTCATTGCAATATACAGGATCTTTAGTTGCAACATGTGGGATCTAGCTCCCTGTCAAGAGATCAAACCTAGGCCCTCTGCATGGGAACTTGGAGTCTTAGCTACTGGACCACCAGGGAAGCCCTCGGTCACCATCACTTGACTCTGCTTTCCTTTGCCTCAAAGCTATCATTACTGCCTGGCATGAAATTGCATGTTTACTTCCTGTCCCCTCCAGACAGGGGCCTCTATCTCTTTTGTCTACTACAGTGCTTGGCACATACTAGCAACACAGCAAATGTTTGCTCATTGAACACAACAACAGCGCCCCAGATGTCAATGGGATCAGGCTAGTTTACAGTGAGTCAGCTCAAACTTGGAGAGAAGTAAGTATAGGACAGAGCAGGGACTGACCGCATCAGACACTGAAGGGATAGAGGGTTGGTGACTTAGAAAGTCACCTTCTCTAGGGGCCCACGAACTGAGAATCTGCCCCAGTCCAGGAGTCTATTAAGTTGGTAGTCCAGGCCAACTTAATACAGGAAGAAAACAGGGCAAAGACAGCAAGATCACCCTGACGTGTTCTGGAGAGTTCCTCTGGGAAACAGACTTCAGAGATTAAGGCAGAGAAGGTGTTTGAAGTCCTACCTGCTGGCCTGGATACATTTTGGCTTCATAGTGTCTTTGAGAAGGCACCTGGGGGCAAGCTACACAGACTATTATAGTAGGTCCTCTACATATGAAAGCATTCCGTTCTGAGAGTGTGTTTGCAAGCCCAATTTGTTCACAAGTCCAACAAAGTTAGCCTAGGTACCGAACTAACACAATCAGCTATACTTAAAAAATAAACACAAAAAAGAAAACATTTTTGATCTTACAGTGCAGTACCTTGAAAAGTACAGTAGTACAAGCATAACAGCTGGCACACAGGGAGTGAGCATCAAGTGAACAGGCAAAGAGAGTTACTGACTCGAGGAGGGAGCGGAGGCGGGAGATGGCAGAGCTGAGGGGTCATCAACAATAGGAGATGGAGGGCAAGCTGCAATGTCAGTCACATCTGATGTAGACGGCACAGGTTTTGGTTCCTTGCTGGAATCCGATGCACATCCACAACTTTGAAAGTTCACAACTTGAAGTTTCATATATCAAGGACTTGCTGAAATAATAAAGGTCCTTCTGGATGCTAGAAAAAGACCCAAAAGCCCAGGGCTGCCTCTGCCCATCTCAATTGTACTCTACTCTGCTTGGGCACATTTAGAGACCAGGGCCTCATCACTCCCATGGCAGTTGAGCTGGCCATTTCTATTTGTTTTAACAGAAAACATGATGCTTTCAGGTCAACAGCTGCTTCCTTGCAGTTGATGCTTTTCAGATCCTTGTTCTAGTTTTGGTCCCTTGCAACTGTTCTAAGCAAGATTAATTCCCTGTCCCCAGATCAGTCCTCCTGAGCTGGGAAGGATGCAGCTGGAGAAGCCCAGCTTCTGTCGACAAGCAACCTTGGCACACTGTGATCTGACCCTGTGATCTGACACCCAGGCCAGGACTCAGTCAACGGGCATCATTGTTCCCCGATGACTCACTCCTGGACACTGGTTCTCTGAGGCCACATCCTCCTCTCTGCTCACCCAGAATAACCCCAGCTCACCTCAGCCAGCCTGTCTCCTCTTCCAGCCCCCAAACGCAAATGTGCCTTTTCTCCTTACTGTAGCAACATCTATTCAAGTGCCTGTGTGTGCCAGGCCCTTTGCTACACCTAGGGATAGGATGATGGAGAAGCCATAGCCCTGGGTCTATCAGAAAGGCCGCAGGTCCACAGGGCATCAAAACCTAGGAGATCAGGGCTGAGATGAAGGCAAGCGCCAAGGGCACAGAGGACTTGACTCTTCCTAGGGGAAGTAGGGAGGGCATCTTGGAGAAGCAGATGCTAAAGCTGCCAATTTCCAGCTGCCCACTGGGAAACTGAGTGTCGAAAAATTGACACTTTAGAATTGTGGTGTGGGAGAAAACTCTTAAGAGTCTCTTGGACAGCAAGGAGATCAAACCAACCCATCCTAAAGGAAATCAGCCTTGAACATTCATTGGAAGGATTGATGTTGAAGCTGAAGGTCCAATACTTTGGTCACCTGATGTGAAGGGCCAACTCATTGGAAAAGATTCTGATGCTGGGAAAGATTGAAAGCAAAAGGAGAAGGGGCATACAGAGGATGAGATGGTTAGATAGCATCACTGACTCCATGGACATGAATTTGAGAAAACTCTGGGAGATAGTGGAAGACAGAGGAGCCTGGCAAACTACAGTCCATGGGGTTGCAAAGATGGACATGACTTAGCGACTGAACAACCACTGGGATATTTACTCTGTAATGTTAAATTAGTCAGATTCTTCCAGTGGAACCTAATCAGGAGTCTTCTTAAACATTCTAAATCTTCATCTCACATGTTATTCCTACATCTGCCTACATCCTCCCAATACACACGGATCACTTCTGTCTCTCTTTCTCAAGCCTTTCCTTGCCTCTCATTTCCCAGGCAGTCCCTGCCCTTTGGTCCCTCGGTCATACTGCCTGAAGTAGAAGGGTCTTAGCAGGCGCCAAGCCGCAAATGATGGATCCTTACTGCCTAAAAGCCAGATCCCTCTGGAGCCCACTGTGCAGGCTTATCACAACTTGGTTCCCACCAGACATCCCAGCCTGGTCCCTGTGAACCTTCACCTACAAACGCCAAGCTCCCTCTCGCCACACAGACTTGCTTGTCCTTCTCCAAACCCTCATGTTTCACTGACATTTTGTGTTCCTTCACCTACACTGTCCCCTTCCCCTCTTCTCAGCCCCACAAACTCCTATTCATCCTTTAAAACCCACTCAAATGTTACCTCTTCTGTCTTACCTCCCTTGTGGCAGTCAGTAGCTCTTACCAAGCAAAGAGCATCATTTTATTACAGTGGTTTGATTCCTTTATAGTGATCTGATAACTTGCTAGGTGTTTCTCCCAAACTCTGGGTTGGGGTTCTCTGAGTACATGGTTATTGTTGTTCAGTCGCTAACTTGTATCTGACTCTGTGACTCCATGGACTGCAGCACGCCAGGCTTCCCTGTCCTTCATTATCTCCTGGAGCTTGCTCAAACTCATGTCCTTTGAGTTGGTGATGCCACCCAACCATCTCATCCTCTGTTGTCCCCTTCTCCTTCTGCCTTCAATCTTTAGCAGCATCAGTTGCTTTTCCAACGAGTCAGCTCTTGGTGTCAGGTGGTCAAAGTATTGGAGCTTCATTTTCAGCATCAGTCCTTCCAATGGTAGCAGGATGTAAAGCATCTTCCATTCCAGTATGTGGTATAGAAGACAGTAATAGCATTAATAACTAATGCTAGTATTTATTAATAATGAATATAACCAGGAATAGTCATCAATAACAATAGTAATGAATAAAAGTGAGCAGCACCACAATGCCAAAACAGCCATTTACTTAGCCACTAGACACTCAATAAACAAGATCTCAATCTCCTTGCATCCTATCAAAACTTACTTCCACTTTGTGGATCAGGAAACTACAGTACAGAGAGTATAAGTACCCTTTCTGAGGTCACCCGCGTTGTAAGTGGCAGTGCGTGCTAGGTGGCTTCCATCATGTCTGACTCTTTGCAACTCCAGGGACTGTAGCTTACCCGGCTCTTCTGACCGTGGGATCCTCCAGGCGAGGATATACTGGACAGGACTGCCATGCCCTCCTCCAGGGGACCATCCTGACCCAGGGATCGAACCTGCACCTCTTACACCTCCCGCACTGGCAGGCGGATTCTTGGCCACTAGCACCACCTGGGAAGCCCATAAGTGGCGAAAGGGGATTTGAAGCCAGGGCTATCTGACCCCACACCTGGGCCCTTATCCACTGCATTGCTCTGGGAACAGTAAAGGCACTGAGTCAGTTAACTCGCAAGTGCCAGAGAAGGACTTCGCTGATGCCCCTCAGCATCCCTTACCTGCCACACTTCCTGTGACCTTTTCATATAAACTCAAAGTCTTTAGCTGAGTCCTGTGTCCAGGAAGGTGGCCCAGTGGACCAGCTAAATAAGCCAAGGCAGAGGGAGACCAGGCTCTGCCAGTCACAGGTGTGTGGTCCTGGGCTGCTTATCACCTCCCTGAGCCTCAGACTCCTCATCTGTAAAATGGGCACACGACAGTCCCTAACCCAAAGGGGTCGCTGTGGGGTGACAGAAGATACTACACACAGAGCACTTGCAACAGTCAAAAAGCTCATCATAAAGGTTCCAGGGACTTCCCTGGTAGCCCAGCCATTAGGGTTCTGTACCTCCAATGTAGAGAGTGTGGGTTCGAACTCTAGTCAGGGAACTAAGATCCCAGACATGTAGTCAAAAACAAAAAAACATCTGTGCCAATGGTGATAGTCACACAACTCTAAATATACCAGAAAGCATGGAATCGAGCCAGTCAAGCAAGTGATTATATGGTATGTAAAGAATGTGTGTGTGTGTGTGTGTGTGTGTGTGTGTGTGTGCACGCGCGCGTTCAGTCATGTCCAACTCTTTGATCCCATGGACGGACCAGGCTCGTCTGTCCGTGGAACTTTCCAGGCAAGAATACTGGAGTGGGTTGCATTTTCTCCTCCAGAGGATCTTCCTGACCCAGGATCGAACCTGCATCTTCTGCACTGCAGGTGGATGAGCCACCAGGGAAGCCCCAGGAATGTAAATTATGACTCAGCAAAAATTTAAGAAATAAATAAACATCCCATACATTTATCTACTGACACTATTGCCGTATCTTAGCACTCCTGGCCTCAATGAAACTGAAGAAAGGCTCCACTGTGAATAAACTCTCCTTTACAGGTGAAACACTGGGGAAAGCTCTTAGTAAGAGGGTGGAGGAGGGTGGGGTGCGGGGTGTGGGCAGCAGCAGCGGGGAAGGGTGACGAGCTGGGAGCAGAGTCTCTCCACAGGGCATCGAAGAAGCTTTTCCACATCCAGGCAGGGACTGGCCCACTCAGAAGTGGACCCCTGTGCACACTGTGAAGCACGAGCTGAATCGGGAGCAGGGGTGGCAGTGGAGGAGACTGTGATTCAACCAGCCAAAGGACAGGGCAAGTTCAGAGGTCAGAGTTCAGAGGTCAGCAGTGGCTTAAAGAGGCCCCTCTCCGGTGACTATAGAGTGGCCTCCTGGCTGTCGGGCTAGAGAGAGCAGGGAGAGGGAGGCTGACCTTACTCTCACCCTCTGTTAGGGATATTCTCACTCTGCCCTCTTTTTCACTTCTTTCTAGGGCCACCCCTGATTTCAGGATGGGGGTCTCCACAGTGTTGGCTGGAGGTTCAGTGGGAGCAGCCCCAGCAGGTAAGCGGTCACCAGGAGGGGTCTGAGGTTGCCCACACGAGGCCATGCTGGAGGCGAGAGAGAAAGCTTCCGGAAGGTCTGGGGGAAAGCCAGACCTGAGCTGGGTGGGCTGAAGGAAGCTGTTAGGCTTTGAAGCTGCGAGGACAGGGGAGGGACCCAAGAGTCACGTGATGAGCAGGATGCCCACAGAACCCTGGGTCTTGCTGGGTGACTTTGAAAAACATTCTGGCCCCCTCTGGACCCCAAGTCCCCCACTCTAGGATGAGGGCATGAACTCATCCTAGAGGGAGTTCATTTCTCTATCAGCCACCATCGTCCTATCAAGCTGTGAGGAGACAGGCATTGCCACCACCTCCCTCTGAGCCTGTTTCTTATCTATGCGTGGGTGCACGCTAAGTCACTTCAGTCGTGCCAGACTCTGGTGACCCTGTGGACTGTAGCCCGCCAGGCTCCATGGGATTCTCCAAGCAAGAATAGTGGAGTGGGTTGTCATGCCTTCCTCCAGGGGATCTTCCTGACTCAGGGATCAAACCCACATCTCTTATGTCTCCTGCATTGGCAGGCGGGTTATTTACCAGTAGCGAAACCTGGGAAGCCCCTTCTTCATCTGTATCATGAGGCTAAACAGGGCTGTCAAAGTTACTGTGTACACAGGCTCAGGACACACAAAGTGCCCAGCCAAGGAGCCGGCACACAGGAGGTGCCCAATTAAGGCTCTCTGCTCTTCTTTCCGCCGCACTTGAGTGGGGATAACTGGGCCCTCTTGTCTGGGCCCCTTCTTGCCTCCATAATTCCAGGAGATTGGGTTCCTGACCCTGTTTACCCAGTGGTAGCCTGGCCATTGGACCATCCCTATTGCTAAAAAACACCTTTTTTTCAACCAGACCGGGTGTTTTGACTTTATTTTCATCAGAATGTAACATATACTCATGGCAGAGAATCCAAAACAAACTGGGAAAAGAAAAAAGAAAACTCATTAGCGATCCTCCAGTCCAAAAACATCTCAGGGGACTTTCCTGGTGATCCAGTGGCTAAGCCTCTGCACTCTCAATGCAGGGGACCCGGGTTTGATCCTTGGTCAAGAACTAGATCCCACATGCCGCAACTAAGGGTTTTCACGCTGCAACTGAAGGTCCCCCATGCCACGACGAAGATCAAAGACGTTGTGTGATGCAACCTAAATAAATAAATAAATGCTTAAAAAGTCTCAGGCACTTCCTTGCCTTTCTATTTCTGTGCAGAGGACTGTCAAGTTGAGGTCATCTTCTATATACAATATCATTTCCTGCTTTCTTCTACTTACTGTTACAACAAAACTTCCCATCTTGGTGTCAACACTGCTTTAATGGTGATGCTGTGATTTACTCAAGCAACCCCATTCCACTGTCCGCCATTCATGACATTTCCAAACATCCACTCTTCTAAATCAAAGAGCCATCGATATTTCTCTTTTAATTGAAATACAGTTGATTTACAATGCTATGTTAATTAATTTCTGCTGTATAGCGAAGTGATTCCATTCTACATATAACTATATTCTTTTTTATATTCTTTTCCATTACAGTTTACCCCAGGAGATTGAATATAGCTTCTTGTGCTATTTTGTTTATCCATCCTATATATAATAGTTTGCATATGCTAACCCCAAACTCCCACTACAAACCCTCCTGCAAGCCATGGATATTTAATTCATAAAGGATTAAAAAAAAACAAAACTGCCTTTAGGATTTTTTCTTTACAGGCTCCCAGAAGTGAACTTCCTGGTACCAAGCAGATGCTGACATTTAGGGTTCCCTCACTTACTGGTGATTTGGTATTGGAGAATCAAGGATCAGAAAGAAGAGTTTCCTAGGGAACTGGCCTCTGGCTTGGCCCAAATCTCTGGGGAAGCATCACTAAGAGGCTTTACGTTTTTTTTTTTTTTTTCCCTTTTCTGTCCTAGTTTGAATAGACCCCCAGGGCAGATGGGTTTCTGGAGTGACCTGAAGTTGAAATATCTGCCTGAGGCTTTCCATGCTGAATCCTATAAATATTTTCCTTCTTCCACTATTGCCGAGGTATGGGAGCTAGAAAGGTGGCCCTTAAAGAGGACAAAATGGGCTTTTCTTGATGCCACAGGGGCTGAGGGCCACAAAGAGGGAGGCTGTGTCCTGAAAAGGACCTGAATGGGTCAGGAACACAGTCTGGGCCTTCTTTAGCTGGGTCACTCCTCTTGTCTGTCTCTGGCTCACTCCACCCTCCCCCGACCACCTGGTGCCCCCACGGCTGCTGCCACCACTTGGGGGCCTGGAGACTGTCCACATTGCTGGTGAGGGTCCTGAACCCTGCCCAGCTGCTAGGATCTCCCCCTCCTCCCTTCTAGAAAGAGTGTCTTGCTCCCTACACTCACAACAATAATCGCTGATTATTTATAAAGTATCCTCATCTTCTTAATATGGTGATAAACTTGTCTTGCATCATCTCTGAGTGCCCTCACAACTTCTCCTCTGGTTAACTCCGTTTTGCTGATGGAGAAAGGAAAGCCTTATAGATGGGGAATCATCTGTGACTGCCACACAGTTAACAAAGGGTGAAGGTGGGAAATGGACACAGACCCCCTTCTCACTGTCTTGGGTCAGCCATCACCCAGAGCAGAGATGCGCTCTGTGGGCATCAAAGAGGGTCAGTCCCCATCCGCCTTGCCCAGGTCGTTTCAGGTTTCACTGGCTGAACACTCGTTGCTGTTGCTGTCAGCTCACAGTTGGGTTCTCAGCCCTTCTGACGACAGGACGGGACATAATTTTTTGTTGTCCTCTAGACCTACTGCCACAAGATGGTAGGATGAGAAATTTCTTTAATTATGGTAAGGACGACTTCTCTTCTGAGTGTCGAATATCTCACAATTGATGCACAGCCACGATGACCTCCATCATTCTTCCAACAGTCCCTGTGCAGTAGATGAAGGAATCAGAGCGGTCCCATAACCATCTAGGCTGCATAGCCCATTGGTAACTGACAAGCAGCATCCTTGGCTCTGGGCCCAGTGACTTTCGCCTTTTTTCAATCTCCTGGTTTTTAGATGAGACAGTGAAGGCCCACAGAAGTGAAGAGGCTATTTAAGGTCACACAGCATGTCAGCTGAGAAAGGCTGGGACCAAATCCGACTCCTCCTATTCCCTGGCACCTCTCCATAAAAAGCAAACAGAGCGTGAGTGAGTCAAGATAATGCCCGTTTCAGTGTGTGGGTCCCTCTGGGTCCTGGAGAGGAAGTGCCTCTGATTGCTGGATTCCTACACAGCTGGATGGATTTCGCAGAGCTGGTGAGACCCACTAGGAACGTCAGGACTGGAATGAAAGTCAGAGGGATGGTGAGTGGGCAGTGGGAGCCAGAACACTGGCTCTGTTACCCCACCACTGCTGAGAGCAGGGGGTTGTGGTCAACCCTGCTCTTCCTTTACCCTGACTCAAGAAAGGAGTGGGCTCCATCCCGTCCACAGCAGTGCCCTTCATAGACAGCCTGTAAATGGGGATGGAGAAATGGCTGGAAGTGCCAGATGCCACTGGGGAAACCAGCACTCTTATTTGCCCAAAAGTAGACCAAGGCATCAATTACTCAGTCAAGGTGATCCTTAGGACTTGATGTTAGTGACACACTGGGGATGAAAGGGAGGGGGGAGGGAAAGTGCCTACCCCTGCACTGATGCCTTCTTTCACTGAAATCCTCTCTCTGCCCTGGGAGAGATGCTGTCCTTGGTTGGACCATTGTCTAAGGTCAAACGTGGCAACCAGCACGGATTGGGCAGTGTGCCGAACTCCAAGGACCACAAGGTTTTCACTCAACTACTTGCCCCCTCCTAATCAGTAAGATGTCACTCAGGAGTGTCAATCAGTGATGGCTTCAAGCTGGTTTACTCCATGATCTCAGCAGGCACCTCTAACATATTCTGGCCTCCCCCATAAAAGCTGGTTGGCTAGCCCGTGCCGTCACATAGCTGCAATAGCAGCCACCCAAGGGGCTGCCCTGAAGCATCTGTCATCCAGAGCCTCTTCTCGTTGAGCAAGGCTGAGTTTCAGAACTGGAGACTGCAAGTCAAGGCACGGAGGCAGAGCATGGATCAATGGTGGCTGAAGACTCTAACAAGATCCCCACAGAGACGAGCTGTGCATCCAGCAGCTCGCTGAATCAGTGGTCACCTCGGACCCAGCCAGCCCCTCCCCTCCTCCTATCAACCTTTCCCAGTGCAAAGCTGGGCACTGTGGCTACAGAGATGAGCAATACATGGTCCCCCTCCTTCCTGCCCCACCTCCTTCTCTCTCCAGTCACCCTTCCTTCCTTCCAACAAACCTTAAACTGAACACAGCAATGTGCTATGGAAGACGCAGTGCTGGGGGTTACGGTCAACAAGAATATGGTTCCCACCTTCCCAGGGCTTTGAGTCTCGTGGGAGATAAATTTATTCCTCAGATTATCATCATACTATTCACTGCAAATGGATAGGACTGTGAAGGCAAAGTTTGATGGTATTTTAAAGAAACACAACAGGTTGCCTGCCCTAGGCTGGGGGCTGCCCTGGGAGGGGGAGTCAAGGAAAGCTTGAAGTTTGACCTGCCACCTAATAACGACAGAGTTCAGGGGGAATACATAGCAGGGCCTGTGTAAAGGCCCTGAGGTCTTCTCCTCAGAAAAGTAAAAAGAAAGTAAGTGAAGTCAGAGTCCAGAGAAACTGGAGGTGGGGGCGGGGGTGTGCGTGCTATAAGGCTGGAGAGAGAGGGGGAAAGTAGGATCTTGCAGGGTCTTGGGAGCCAGGCTGAGGTGTGTGTTTGCAATTCATCCCCAGTGCAATGAAGAGCCACTGGATTTCTCAGCCAGAGAGGAAAGGCAGCATTAGATGAGCAGATGATGCACATCTATTCTGTGTGGTGTGCAGAGTGGGGTGCAGTGGGGAGAACTGATGGAGGGATAGAACTGCAGCCATCCAGGTGAACCCAAGGGGTGAGACCACCCCCATATAGTCCAGAAGAGCCTCAGCCCCTGTGGTGAGCCCCAGGAAGAGGCTTGGTGGATGAGCTGGAAGGACCTCTGCAGCCAACACAGAGAGGAGGTTCCTCGTCTCAGTTCCCTACCAGACTCTCTTGGAGGAAAAGCAGTAGATTTCCTCTGACTCAGATGGGAGCCCCATAGGATCTGCCCAGAGCAGGGGCACAAGGGTGGAGGCATCAAAGGGAGGCTGCCCCAGTTCATCACAGGGGCTGAACGAGAATCCCACTCTGTCCACAGCCGCTCCCCAGAGCCATGCCCCGTCACGCACTCCCCCTGAACTCTGTCATCACCAGGTTCCAGATCAAACGTCAGCTTGACGCCCCAGCCTAGGTGAGGGGCCCTGTTGTGTTTCTTTCGAACACCCCAAACTTTGCCTTCACAGTCCTATCTGTTTTCGGTGATCAGTATTGCAATTATCTGAGCCAGGTAGCTCGTCCCAAATGGGGCCTCACGCGATCCCTCGAGAGACTGAGTGTGTGTTCAGCCCTGGACTCGGAGCTGCAGCTAACATCCAGAACAGTGGACTGGGGTGGAGTTGCGAGCTCTCTAGGGGTCTCTGGCCCAGTGTCCTCTCCAGGTGGGCAAAGAGACTGGGGCAGCAGAGGTGGCCCAAAGAGATGCCAACCCACAGAGTGGTGGCTGTTTCTATGTTGGTGCAGAGTGGATAAAAGGAACATGGAAAGGAGGCAGGAGGGAGTCCTCGAGGGGAGCAGCCTCACAATTTACATCTGAGACAGAAGAGAGGCTGGAGCCTGATGAAGGGCCTCCAAGAGATCCGAAAGGTCTCCTGCCAGGACAGTGTGGCTGTGATGATCATTCAGGTTCTGCCTTGAGTCAAAGGAAGGCCATTCTGTCACTGTTCCTGGGCCTGCAGGGTAACCCAGGTTGAGAACTGGATGTGTGCTGGGGAAATACACAAACATGAAATTCCCACAGGGCATGATCAAGGCTATACTATAGGTGACTCAGGAACACATGAAAGAGGGTTCCATGTGGACTGGGCTGGCAGAAGAGGGGTTGAAGAAGCTTACAAGAGGAGACAACAGCTGGGCCAAGTTGTCAAAGATGGAGGAGAGGTCACCAATGGGGGAGGTTGGGAGAGCATGAAAGGTACCAGAGATGGAAGGAGCGCCTGAGCAAAGGAAGGAACTGCAGAGCAGCATCCCTGTGAGGCTCCAGCAGCCTCCCATCCCTTGGGAGGCCTAGGATACTAAGGATGCTAGCCCCAGGCTGGCAGGCATGATCCTGAGGTTCTTCATTGCTGCATCCATCCTGCCCACTGTGAAGGGGGGGGACTCGACTCCTCCTAACCTGAGCAGAGACCTGCTTTTGATCTTACAATGTCTCTGAACTTTCAGGAGTCACCGAAGGATGGAGAGCTCATTTCACAGTTGAGGAAACCAAGGCCCAGAGAAGTACAAGGTCTCTCTCAGGTCACACAGCAGCCAGCGGAAAAGCCAGGGTGGGGACCCAGGACTTCTGCTTCTTAGTTCCTTTTCTGTCTTACAGGGTCTGTCCTTCTTCTGATGGGGTGATGAAAGTGTGTGCAGAAGGCAAGAACTGGATGAGGGACACAAAGCCAGAGATGAGTGAATGGCAGGTCATCCCTCAGTGATAATTGCTATGGAAACAAGAGGCAGAGACAGATGGGGGGCCCCTGAAATCAAGGATCAGGCTTTTTTTTTTATTCCCAATTCACATTTGTCAGAGGAAGATGGTATGTGTGGTTAAGAAGTAACTCAGAGTGGACAGCTCTGGAGGCAGGGAATATTCCTTGCTCCATCAGCAGAGCAGTGGAGGCTGGCTGCCTCTGCAGTTTTAGAAGCTGTGCTGGGGTCACAGGGCTGATGCCAAAGCCCCATGGAGGGCCTCACTCTCTCTGTTTGCAGGTCTGGTCTCTCCCCAGCAATGACTGGACACTGCTATTCCAGAAGCATCTCTTGCTCTTCCAAAGTTAACTTCATAAGAGATCTTAGAAGGTATAAGTTCCAACCTTTTTATCTTCCAAACAAAATCCCAGTGAATTCTCACACCTTCATAGGATACATGAGAAAACTAAGGTCGAGAAAGGGGAACGTGCTAAGCTGACACCATGAGAAAAAGACAGAAGGGAGTCTTGAAGCCAGAAATTCTGAACTCCAAATGACTTTTTCATTCCTTTATCAATCAGAATGGCAACAAGGAAAGGGATCGGTCTGTCCCCTCATGTCCCGAGGGAGGGAAAAGCCCAGGGAAAAAGCTTGATACCATAATGTGGAAACACACAATGAGGGCAGAAATCACCACTTCCTCACATGCCCTCCAGTCTCCAGCTCCTGACACCCCACACCCCACATGTCAGGACAGAAACGTAATGGGGTGAAGACAGAAGAAATGAGTTAACCTGGGCGGAGCGTTTGACGTTTGCGAGATGCACCCACCACCCTCACAGGTTCATCCTCAAACAGCCCTGCTCAACAAGAGAATGTGAGAAAATCACTGCCCCGATTGACAGATGAGCTTACCGACCCCAGGGGTGGATGGGCTTGAATTCAAATCTAAACCTCTCGACACCATATCCTGTGAAAGGTGAAAGTGAAAGTGTTAGTCCCTCAGTGGTGTCTGACTCTTTGTGACCCCATGAAGGGTAGTCCACCAGGCTCCTCTGTCCATAGAATTCTCTGAATAAGAATACTGGAGTGGGTAGCCATTCCCTTCTCCAGGGGATCTTCCTGACCCAGGGACTGAACTCCAGTTTTCTGCATTGCAGGCAGATTCTTTATCACCTGAGCCACCAGGGAAACCCTCATGTCCTGTTTTTATTTATCAGACTGGCAAAACACTTCATTTGGGGTTTCCTGCAACATCTTATGGAAAAACTGGAATGAACAATCCATTGCGTTTCTTTTGTCTGTACGTGAAGGTTTAGTGGGGAAAAGTCAACATTCATTGAAGGATGATATTAGGCAGCTAGATGGGAAAAAATAACCACAGCTGTCACTTCTCTCAGAAGCACCCTTCGTGCACCCCAGGCTGCCCCCACTTGCTCGCTTCCTCTGCATACCACCTGAGTGAGGGTGAGGCTATGATCCCATTTTACTGATGGGGAGACTGAGGTCCAGGAAGTTAAGTCCTTGCAGTGGTTTCCTCTGATTTGTTCTCATGGTGTCTTGGTCCCTGGTGATTTATTATGTTTTAATAATATGTGTTCATTGTCTTAGAATTTTATTTGTGGGAACTGTTTGCATCCTAGAACCAAGGCGGGTTCTAGATAGGATTTGTGTTCACTACTGACATTTACTCTAAATGCAATTCCTGTCTGGAGACTTTCAGATCACCCAAGCAGTCTAAATTCAATCTGAAAAGCTATATAAGAACATGCTGATGGTTCTAAATTTTCAGCAGCAATTTATCGACCCCTTCCACTCAGGGCCGATGTTTAAGATTGTTTATTTTCCTTGTACTTCCCATGAGGGCATAATACCCAATTCATGCTTACCCTGCAGGTGTGGCCCTTTAGGGTCTGAGCTTTATGGGGAGAGGAACGCCCATTAGACCACCCAGCCCCAGGCTCAGTGCAGTGACCGTGACAGCGGTTGTCAGAGAAGGAAACAGCATCAGCTGAGCAAGAACTTTCATATTCACATTCCATTAGGCTGAAGGAGAAGCTTGACGATTAGGAAGGCACTGTATCAGTGGAGAAAGCACTGATGCTCAGAGAGACAGGCAGGCAGAGCAGAGCTGGAGGTAATGAGGGAGACTGCGTAAGGAGGCAAGGCCATGGCAGAAGGTAGGGCTGGATCAGACAGGAGAACTTGCAGGGGAGAGGAAGGAATACCAGGTTCCAGTGGGTGTTGACTGTGTGTAGCCCCCCTCTCTGAGCCACAATTTCTTTATGTGCCAGTTGGGAATGGTTCTGCCCTGCCTGTTTCCCAGGGTTGCCCACAAGAGACATGCCCTGAGGGTAAAGATGACCTAATAGGGTTGAAAGTCCTCTGTACCCTGGAAAGTGCTCTTCAGACCCAAGGCCACCCCTTCAGGATAGAGTGATGAGGCAGAGCCGGGGATGGTCTCCGTCACTCATGGCTGATTGGCCACCTTTCTGCAATCCTGGCTCCGCCCTACATCTCTCCTGAAGATGACCGTCTTGGTTCCCCCAACAGAACGAGGGCACTGACTGTCAAGGGTGACCAAGTGTCCATTCGAACCTCTGAGCCAGCTCTCAGGGGCTCAGCAGATCCCTATTGTCCAAACCATCTGTGGTCGCTGCTGCCCAAGACAAGGCAACTCTGTAGAAGACAGAAGCCAACACCGAAGACAGAGCTTGACCTTGAAGCTCACAGGTGCTGCTTACCCACCTGGGGTCATGATCTCAAGTCACTTAAATTCCCGGAGCCTCATGGCATCATGATGTCTGTTTCACAGAATCGTTGGAAGCACAGGATGAGTAGCTGATTTACAGCCTGGCTCAGCACTGGTGGGAGAGTTTACCACCATTGCTGGTGGCCTATGGACTGGTGGGCTCCCTGGCATGAGAAACACTGAGGCAGTGGTCTGGGGGATTCAGGGAAGCCAGAGGTCCCTGGGGCTTAACTATTCTGGCAGAAGACAAGTTCAGGGCCAAGAAAATGGAATTAGAGCCTAAAGGCACAAGGCAAGAGAAAATGAAAATGGGAGAAAGGACAGCAAAGTTGCTAGCTAAGAAGCTCCAAACAAGTGCGGTCAGGCATGGTGAACAGACGCTATGAGAGTAACATGGAAAAAAGTCTGAGAATCCCACCCCAGCCATGAGCTTCCACATTAGGCCACATGTGGCAAGTATGGCAAGGAAGCCATGATGGACCTAGTGAACCCTTTGAAGCTTCTCCAGCTCTGTCTTGGTCTCTCTGAAAGTTTAGCAACAAGAAGTTCTCTGATCAGAGTCAGCTCCCTCTGAAAAACAAATTGAACTGCCATCCAGCGATCTGCTTGCTTTCAGCATGGGCCTCTGGCCTGAAGAGCAAGTAAGCATGGAAGCCTTAAAGTGGGCCCTGAAGGGTAGAATTCACACCCCATGGACTGCAAATCTCAAAGATAACAAGACAACGAGATTAGAACATAAAGATCCATAATTAGATTCTGACAGGGAAATCCCACTGGTGGCACCTGGGATGCATCCTGTAGCAGTGGTGATGAAAGTCAGACATCATCAGACTTCAGCCTATGACATGCCACCAGGCACGGGCAGCATTAACTGTGATTACAGTGCTACCTTCTGAGTGGTGAGTGGGAGGAAGGGGCCAGATCCTATTACCGGTTCCCTTGGTCTCTGCAGGTCACACCCGGGTGGATGCTCCCACCCGGGCTCGTGCACACAGACCTGCAAGACTGCACAGACTCTGACTGCAGAGAGTCAGAGGGCTGCTGATGTTGCCACCTGTCTGTCTTTCGACAGACTCTTTAGTCACCTCACCATGGATGGGAGATGACGGCACATGGGGAACGCGAGGCTGGAGAGAGGTCACAGGTTATTAGAAGTTCAAGGTGCTCCCTGCCATAGTCGAGATGCTAAGGACTTCCCTGGTAGTCCATTGGTTAGGACCCCGCGATTTCACGAACGGGTTTAATCCCTGGTCAGGGAACAGAGATCCTGCAAGCCACACAATGTGGCTATAAGTAAGTACAAAATTTAAAAATAAATGAAAGCTTACATAAAAATGCTAAGTAGTGATTCAGTCGCTAAGCCATGTCCAACTCTTGCGACCTCATGGACTGTAGCCCGCCAGGCTCCTCTGGCCGTGGGATTCTCCAGGCAAGAATATTGGAGTGGATTGCCAGAAGCCCCAAAATGCTAAGAGATGCTAGTATTTCTTTGAATTCTAACAGAAAGGGGAAACTGATCCACCTGGTCTTGCATCTGACATCCTCTCAATAGATCTAGACTTATTATAAGCATGGTCGTCAACACGTACTCATTTAATCATCAGTGGGTCTGCTATGTGACAGGCACAGTGCTCAATGCTATGTATGAAGTCATGTAAAAGCAGACACGATACACTCATCGACCTTTAGGAAACAACAGTCTAGTGGGGTCACTAGCAGGGAAGTGAGTGAGAAGAGCCGGAGAAGGACCGCCCATCCAGGGAGTGTAAATTAAGAGTCAACACGAAGGCAACGCTCACTAAAAACAGGCAGCTCCACAGCGGGCTACAGGGAAGGCTGAGTGGGGGGACCAGTTGCAGGGGTGCAGCTGGAAGAGATGGACCTACACACAGCAGAGGGTGGCAGAGAGGACCAAGTAACCAGCCAGGAACTGAGACTGGAGACAGCACAGAAGAATAGAAGGCACAGGAGTAGCATCTGGGGGAAAGAGGACGAGACGGGACATGCGTGCCCTCTCTACCCACACCACTATGCCCAGAGACCCACCTCTCCTGCACCCACACTCCAGAGACTGCAATGCAAAGTTCTGACTTCCACTGAGTGGAGGAGGAGAAGCAGGAGTTTCATCAGATATCTGATGAGACATGAAACATGAGAGGACGTGAAATCTCATGTGTAGATTGGAAAGCCATTCACAGTTTTAGCTGCCCTGCAGCAGTATAAACATCACATGTTTTTTAATCAGGACGGAAAGCAAAATCAAAGGAAATCTATGAGAACCATCTCATGGGGAGAACGATCCTTGCCGCTTCCCCTCTGTGCCTCCCTCCCCTCTGGCCTGAATACTGACAGCACTGCCTGACTATGGAGGCCACAGTCTGATTCTCCAGGAATAAGACGCTGCTCCATTGGTCTTTTATTCTGATTATTGCTGAGTTCCAGCATCAACAGTGAGCTGAATTACAGGGGACCAAATGCTCTAATAAGGCTTGTGTACAAAGCGTTTGTAGGACATGAAAGAGGAATTGATGAGGGTTCACAGAAGTGGTTATATTTGAGCTGGGTTTTGAAGGATGAATAGGAGTCGGTGAAGCAGAACAATACAGACACATCCCTCAGACCTAGGACATCCATATGCCAAAGTCACACAGAATGAAGGTGTATGTAGATCTAGGGGGTAGTTAGTAGTTCAATTGTTCAGGATCCATTGAAACTGGAGATGCATGAATGTTTCACCCACCTTTCAAAGAGATGAATTCTGAAAATATTTAGAGGCCTTAAATACAAAGACAAACTGTTGTGCAAGATTTAATTTTCTTTCAAAAGGGACCATTGGGGGCCTATATAGATGTACACAAACACACACATGCATATGTAACTATATATAGTCTGTTTGGTTGAAGTTCTGTTGGACAGAGATTTTAAAGCTATATGCTATGCATTTTTAGCACTCAAATAGTTTTGGTTGTTCATTGTTTTAAGTGTGAATAAAGTTATACTTAGAAGGCTTCCTACTGGCTTAGTTGGTAAAAAATTGCCTGGAAAGCAGGAGATCGAGGTTCAGTCCCTGGGTCAGGAAGATCCACTGGAGAAGGGAATGGCAACCCACTCCAGTATTCTTGCTTGGGAAATACCGTGGACAGAGGAGCCTGGTGGCGGGCTACAGACCACAGGGTCACAAGAGTTGGACATGACTTAGGGACTAAAATAACAACAAAGTTATACTTAATATTTGCAGGATGCTGTCACAAGCTAGGTGACAATTTATCCCATTTCACCTTTTTGATCCTATGTGATAAGTACTATTATTATTTCCATTTTGCAGAATAAGGACAAGGAGGCAAAGTGAATAAAGGTCCTTTGCTCCCAGGCTTGCAGACTCTAATTGGCAGGATCAGGATTTGAATCTGGGTCCATCTGACTCCAAAACCCATGCCCCTTCCACTACCTCATGCTAGGTGGGTATTGAAGGCTGAGCTCTGATGGGGCCATCGGGGAGAATTCTTCATGAGAGAAGAACAGAGGACATGGGCAAGTTTTGAGCTGATCTCGACCTCTGCTCTCTCCAGGTCACTTTACTTCAGTCTAGAGAAACAGATTCAACCCTCTGTGAGTCCCTGCTCAGAACTCCAGCGCTGCAGAGAGTCAGACGAAGCATGGGGAGAGAGGCCCCATCCAGAGATTCCTCTTGTTGCCGGAGCCTTTGGAGCCAGCATGGGGCCCCGGCCTCTGCAGGTCTGGCCAGCAACCACACAGCTGTGGTTCAGAGAGTTGAAAGGGACCTTAAAGGTCGCCTCATCCTCCAGATGGAAGGCTCCTGCCCTGTGATGCTCGCCCCCACCGGGATCACAGACTCACACCTCAAACATCATCTGGCCTCTGACCATGTGGTGCCGTGGCCTCAAATATACCGTGTGAGCCTCACAGACAAGGTTGGGGGGGGAGGGCGGCCTTGGCTTTAGAAAACCTGGAGCCCAGGGTGTATGTGGCTCCCCTGCTTACCAGTTATGTACTTGGACAAGCAACTTATCTCCTTGGATCCTCAGTTTGGGTATCTGAAAAGAGACACTGTTCAGGCCAGGGGGCAACTAGGCCTGTGCACCACAGCTACTGAAAACCGCACCCTAGAGGCCATGCTCTGCAACAAAAGCAGCCACTGCAATGAGAAACCCACTCACTGCAATCAGAGAGGAGCGCCTGCTTGCTGCAGCTAGAGAAAACCCGAGTGCAACAGCAAAGGCCACCCACTGCGGCCAAAAAATAAATAAATAAATTTCAAAAAAAGAAAGAAAGGAGAAGTACAAACTTAAAAATATTACATTTTATATATGTACACCAAGGTAAAGGACCGTGATGGAGACGATGACTTGCAGCAGAGACTGGAAACTTTATAAAGGACCCAAGAACAAACATTTTAGGTTTGTGCCTCTGCCGTCACTACCGCTATAACAGAAAAGTGGCCACTACAATTTGTAAATAAATAAGTGTGGCTGCGTGCCAATATGTCTGCATTAAAGGACACTTGAATATGAATTTCACAGAATTTTTAGGTGTCAAAAATATTCTTGCTCTTTTGGTTTTTTTCAATTATTTTAAACTGCAGGAACGATTCTTAGCTTGTGAACTGTGCAAAACAAAACAGCGGCCAGATTGTTTGACCTCCCTGACCGGCGGGTGAGTCTTCTTCAGCGTTACAGGAATCTTTGCTTGGGGGTGGAGTGGTCGTGTTATAATAATGTGAACATCCACGTGCTGCCTCCTCTGGGAAAATTTCCTTGGTGCCCCTCTCTGGCTCTAACCAGCTGGTCACTTCTCTGTGAACCCCAGTCAGCACAGATGTCAAATCACACAGTGGCCATTTGCCCATTTGCTGGCCACAGGCCAGGAACTCACCCAGGACCAGACCTGGGCATGTTAATTTCATATCTGCATAGCCTGGCACCATTCCAGACACAGGAGATATTCAACAAGGCTTCCATGGCGAATGTGTCCTTTTATAAACTTCATTTTCGGAAACAGTTAAGATACTTTACGTCTTTCCGACACTGCCTCAGATGTCTAGATTTTGTTTCCTATTCCAAGAGGCCCAGAGGATGAATGCTGTGTGTTCAGTCACTTTAGTTGTGTCCTACTCTGTGATCCCATGGACTATAGCCTGCTAGGCTCCTCTGTCCATGGGATTCTCCAGGCAAGAATACTGGAGTGGGCTGCCATTTCCTATTCCAGGGCATCTTCCCAACCCTGCATCTCCTTCCCAAGCCTGCGTCTCCTGCATTGCAGGTGAATTCCTCACCACTGAACCACCTATTTTAAAATGTACAATAGCTCAATTTTCACAAAACATGAATTAAATCTCTTCCTATGGATTTCTCAGACCTCCTCTCCAGCCTTACTGGACATCAGTGCAAATTTCTGGGCCAATAAGGGCCTCATTTTCCTCATCTATAAATAAGGGGTTGTATTTGTAGCAACACTGTCTATTTATTGTGTGAGCTGGAAAAGATAGTCATATAAAATTCTTAGCACCATGCCTGGCACTTAGTCAAGGCTCACGGAGAATTAGTTATTACTTTATGATCCTCCAAGATAGAGATTACTGTCCACATTTCCCTATGAGAAATGGAGGCTCAGAGAGGCTTGGAACGTGCCTCCAAGTCAGGGCATCAGTGGGACTTCCCTGCTGGTCCAGTGGTTAAGACTCCACACTTCCACCGCAGGGGGTGTGGGTTTGATCCCTGGTTGGGGAACAAAGATCCTGCCCTTCATCTGGCAAAAAAAAAAAAAAAAAATCAGAGCATCAGTGTCTAAACACTTCTGTTGGTCCCAGGCCAATCCCTGCTCCTTGCTCAGTGGCTGAATATAGATGTAAGCCAGGCCTAACTCTGCCCCCTGCAAATGTCCTGGGCCTCATGGAAGAGAAGCTCCCGGGGATGCCAGTGGCGAGGACTTTAAAAGGCTGAAACCCAGCAGGAAGTAGCTACTCCTCAGAGCACACGGAGGAGACCCACAGGGCCATCTTTCTTAGTCAGGCGTCCTGGCTGCGTGCCTTTAGGGACCTACAATTCCCCTCTTGGCTCAAGTACCCCTGGAAGTGATGACAAGGGAGGGTCTCCCCACTGCCAGGGCCCAGCTGAGGTGGGGAGATGTGCTGGGAAGCACAGCCCCTTCCTCCAGCTGAAACTGACCTGGAGGGCCAACCTCCTCCCTTGTACGTAAAAAGAGGTGACGCCAAAATGAAATCAGACTCTCTCATAAATGCAGACCACGTTCTCCCTGCCAATATCGAAGCAAAGTCTATTCTGCTGCCGTCACTTGAAAAGTAATAAAGTAATAGTGGAGTAAGTTATAAAAAATACACACACACGCACACAAAAACAGCGAACCCTGCTCCTGAACACCGAAGGGAAGGTTGGGTGGGGAATTGGTCAGAGATGAATGGGGACCTGGACCCCCAGCAGGCAGAAGCCAGTAGGGTCCTCAGCCATCACCCCTGCCATCACTCCCCACCCTCACTGCTTCACTACTTAGGGCTGGAGCCCAGAGAGGGGAGGGGAGGGACAAAGACACAGGATAGGACAGGAACCAAGTCCTGATGAGAAACCCAGCTCCACTCCTCGGGGGCCAGTGCCTTCAGGGGCATCTGCAAGGGCTGGGGCACAGGACGGCCCCGAGAGAATCTTGAGGCTTTGGTCCATCCCTGCTGCCTTTTGCATTTTCTTGTCGGGAATTAGAAAGTGCTGACCTCCTGGCACCCGCTCGCTGGCTGCTTGGCAATTACATCTCCTATTATAAAACTGTCAGTTAACAAATTGACCTTCTGAGGTATGATTTAGTCTCTCATTTGTCTGGGCCTGATCAATTCATGGAGAGGCAACAAGTTTAGAGTCCGAAAAACCAGATTGTGAATCTTGGCTCTGTTGCTTATTAGTTAAGGGTCCTAGAGTCCTGCTTCTCTTGGGCATCTGTTTTCTCAGCTATAAAATGGGAACAGCAGTAACGACTATCCGGCATGATTATTACTACAACAGGTAAGGGCTCAGTCACTCAGTCGTGCTGGCTCTCTGAGGCCCCACGGTTTGTAGCCCACCAGGCTCTTCTGTTCATGAGTTTTTCTATGCAAGAATACTGGAATGGGTTGCCATTTCCTACTCCAGGGGATCTTCCTGACCCAGGGATTGAACTGCATGTCTTGCATCTCCTGCTCTGGTTGGTGAATTCTTTACCACCAGTGACACTTGGGAATTTATTATTAATAATGGGTCCCAAGTGCATGCTATGAAAGAAGTACCATGATAAGTGATATAAAATCTCCTTTCATCCTCACAGAAATCTCAGGAAGTGGGTGCTATTATTATACCCATTGTATAGATGCATAAACTGAGGCTCAGTGAGCCTAAGTCTCTTGCTTGAGATCATACGGCAAGTTAGAGGTAGAACTGAGATTCCAATTTAAGCCTCTCTGACTACAAAGACCATACTGAACTGGAAGCTGTCATTTCTATGCTGGATATTATTACGGCCCAAACAGTATGTGACAAGTCTCTTTCTCCGGCCAAAAGGAGAAAGCAGGGACTAAGATGATATGACAGACAACGTGAGTACCTATCCTATACCTTTCTTACCAGATGCACTTCTATTTTATTCAGGATCACCCTCAATATATTTCAGGGGAGGGAAGCACTAGTTGCATAGATGTCATCAATTTGTAGAATTCCATCAAACTACATACATGAGAAACGTGCTTTTTTGCGCATGTATCATATTTCGATTTAGGAAGTTTTAAAAAAGAGAGGAACAGACTCAGGATGTTTTCAAATTACCTTCAGCTAGAAGATAAGAGAGGGAAAGAAACCAGAGGTGGCCAATGCTTAACAATTCATGAATCTAGGTGAAGGGAATACAGGCGCTCATTGGACTATGATTTCAAATTTCCAGTAGCCTGGAAACTTATCAAATCAAAAAGGCAGAGGAGATGTACAAGGAAGAGCTATACTGTCCCCAGCCCCTGGGAGGTGGTGTGAGGATTTGACATCTGGACCCATAGCAGTTCCTCCTCTATGTACTGGGGGATCTTAGGGAAGGGATCTCACCCAGACCCAGTTTCCTCATCTGAGGAATAATGAGGAATAATACAGATGAGGAATGATAACAGAACCCACCTTCCTAGGGTTTCTGTGAAGATGAAAGGAGATTTTATATATATACATATATACACATATATAAATCACCTGTCACAATACCTACTCACAGTGTGCATTAAAGAAAACAGAGGCACAGACTGATGGTAGCCACTGGGTCCTTGATGAGGTCACTGAGGAACTGAAATAATTATCCAGAAACAGCCCTACCTCCAGGCTTTCCATCATGTGAGATAATCGCCCGCCTTATAAGCCACTATAGTGTGGGTATTTTTTATTGTTTTTGTTTAGTTGCTAGGTCATATCCAACTCTCTTGTGGCCCCATGGACCATAGCCTGCCAGGCTCCTCTGCCCATGTGATTCTCCAGGCAAGAGTACTGGAGAGAGTCGCCATTTCCTTCTCCACGGGATCTTCCTAACCCGGAGATGGAACCCATGTCTCCTGCAGTGGCAGGCAGGTTCTTTACCGCTGAACCACCAGAGAAGTGTGGGCTTTTTTATTACTGATAAAAATTACACTCTCTTCTTCTTAATGAAATAATATGAAAATCAGACAAAAATTGCATTCATAATGGGAAAATATTAAAAATCCTAATTATGAAGGAATAAAGATAGAATTAAACAGACTAGGGTACATCTGTAGGGTAGAATATTATGTAGTCACCAAAAAATGATGTCCAAAAATTATTTCATGGCATAGGAAAACTCACTTAATCTAATACTGGTATCTGAAATATGGAAAAATGTAAATACAAAAGGTTGGAAGAAAATATAGCCAAATATTAATAATAGGCTAGATTTAGGTATTTAATTAAATGCTTCAACATTTTCTGTATTTAAAATAACTATTACATATTATTTTTATAATAATAATCCAAATGGTAGGCTTCTAAACCACATTTGTGACACTTGAATGTTGGAAACAAAACTATGTATAATATCATCCATATAAAATGCTTCCAAAATTGGAAGAAAATGTAACATCTTAAGAGTTATTACCACTGATTTGGGAGATTATGTGTGATATTTTTTCTAACTTTTTACACATACACATTATAAATTTTCTACAATGAGTACATGTTATTTTAGGGCTTCCCTGGTAGCTCAGATGGTAAAGAATGTGCCAGCAAGGCAGGAGAACTGGGTTTGATCCCTGGGTCAGGAAGATCCCTTGGAGGAAGGCAATCCACTCCAGTATTCTTGCCTGGAGGATCTCATGGAAAGAGAAGTCTGGCAGACAATGGTTCATAGGGTCACAAAGAGTCAGACACAAATGAGCAGCTAACACACACACACACACACACACACACACACACACACATTGCTTTATACTTTGAAACAAAAAATCCAGCTCTTTAAAATATAAATTTATAATATATAGTTCTAATATCATTGCCTTCAGACCCCATATCTAGTCCTTCAATCAATTCAATAGATTTTCATTGAGTGCTTAGCATGTTCTTAAATAGTATAATGATAATAATTATGAGTACCTCTTATTAGATACTGTGAGCATAAGCTTCATGGACATTGTCTGTAATCTTTTCAACAGCCCCATAAAGTACTGAGGGAGTAGAATCAAATTAGCCTAAAGCCACAGCTTGCTGGTGACAGAGTCAAGATTCAAATCCCAGCCAATTGTATTTACGTGGCTGGCTCACCCTTCTCCATCTGTACTGAAAGAAATATACACCACAGCAATACACAAGCCCTGCTTTAAACAAAACAAAACTCAAGGAAGCTCAGAGAAGGAAGCAGCAGTGGCAGATTGGCAAGACCCAAGAAAGTTTCAAAAAGCAGGGAGCAAGGGGCTGAGCCTTTGGGTGGGGTTAGAGGAGGGGGAGTCCGCCTTCTTAGATCAAAGCGAACAAAGCTGACGATGGACTGGATGTGGGAACGCCCATTTCTGGGGGCTGCAACGAAGCCAGTGTTGACTGCGGTAAACAAGAGGGTTAAGAGGAAGGAGCCAAAATGTAAGGAAACTAGAGGGTGTGGAGGGCCCTGAACGCCAAGCTTTGGGATTCAAATTTCATTTGCTGGGTGATGGGGGAATCACCGACCATTCTTCAGTCTACACGGAGTGGGGATGAGTTTAGGAGTCCTGCGCTTTGCTCAAAGTGTCTAGGTAGGAACATGAGAGTGAATGGGGAGATGGGAACCCAAGAGGCAGGGTTGGGAACACTTGGGAGGCACGGAGCTAAGCCTGTCCTCACAGATTACTTCTTTCGGGGGAAACTGACAGACAGAGGTTTAAATGAACCATCTGAAGTCACGTGACCAGGTGAGACCTGAGGGGTGTGTGATCCCAGTCCACCTCCCCCCTGGCCACCCGCCTCTGTGGAGATGGGACGCAGCAGTGGTCCATGGAAGGCAGTGCAGGACTGTCCCCTGGCCTGGAGATGGGGATGGGGAGAAGGCTTATGCCCCTCAGTGCCCTGCCTGAAGTCCGCAATCACGTGGGACCTGGACCCCAGTCTCGCCCCAAGGGGTTATTTCCCCACTTAACAGATGAGAGCACAGAGGCTCAGAGCGAGCAAGGCTGTACATTTGGAAGCCTCTCCCCTCTTGCCTGCTGCTCCACGGCAGCCTCTGCGCCTAAAGCTGGGAGGGAGCTCTCAATCTCACCCAGGGGCATCCCAGGAGGCTTGCCTCGAAGCAGTGAGCAGAGCTCCAAGGAGCAGAAACATCTCTGTTAAAGCAAAACATCATTAAGATGAGAAGAGGCAACATCCCCAACGCCCACGCGGTGCCAGTGGAGCTGTAAGTGTGCCTCCCAACTAGACGCGGGGAGGAGCCTCACCCTCTCGGGCTGTTCATCCCCGAGGACATGGGCAGCCTGATTCCCTCCGACATCCCACCCCCAGCTCTGCCACGAAGCTGCGAGTGTTTTGTCTGAGTCTATTTGAGGTGTCTTATGCAACAGAACCCCATCTCCGAGAAGAGACGGCTTGCTTTATGACATACAGCGTTCTCACTGTCAGGGAAGTTTCCCTGACACGAAGCCTAGTTTGTACCTTTCTTGCTGTAAGAATCTTGAAGGCTCCAAGGGACCTGTGCTTTAAGATGATGTTCAAAGCCCTAAGCAGACGGAAACTTTCTTGTGCCGGCAAGTATTAATCGAGCACTGATTCACTACCTTGTACTTGAAAATCGTCTCTAGGGGCAAGGTCCTCCCACAGACTTTATGATACTTATTTCCCTCCTCCCCTCAAAGGCAGGAAGGCCGAGGGTTATTTTCCCACTTCATAGATGAGAAGAGGGAGGCTCAGAGACACTGCTGACTTGATCATTAAGTCACAGCACCGTTAAGTGATAGATCTGGGTCCACGGACTCCAAATTCAGTGTCTTTCCAATACCACCTTTGGACCAGCCCTGCTCTAGGCACTGTGAGGACCACCGTCAATGAGAAATCATGGGTCCGCCAGGTGCCAGTTATTAAGTTACTGTCTCAGAGTTTCAAACCCGTCCTTCTCTGAGACACTTTATCTTTCTGGGGCTGCAAATTCTATTTCTGCTTCACCACCTGGGTCCAGGTGAGATTCTGCCAATAGGGGGCGCTAGAGGAAGGTTGAAAGGCTGGAGGGGGAGGGACTTCTTCCAGCTGTTTCCCAGTGGCTTTCTGCTTGCTTCTGCTCCTGCAGAGACATCACTTTGCTGACAAAGGTCTGTATAGCCAAAGCTATGGTGTTTTCAGTAGTCATGTATGGATGTGAGAGCTGGACCATTAAGAGGACTGAATGCAGAAGAACTGATGCTTTCAAACTATGGTGCTGGAGAAGACTCTTAAGAGTCCCATGGACAGCAAGGAGGTCAAACCAGTCAGTCCTAAAGGAAATCAATTCTGAATATTCATTGGAAGCACTGATGCTGAAGCTCCAATACTTTGGCCACCTGATGTGAAGAGCCAATTCATTGGGAAAAGACCCTGATGCTGGGAAAGATTGAAGGCAAGAGGAGAAGGGGGCAGCAGAGGATGAGCTGGTTGTTTGATATCACTGACCTGATGACCATGAGCTTGAGCAAACTTCAGGAGATAGTGAAGGACAGGAAAGCCTGGTGTGCTATAGTCTGTGGACTCTCAAAGAGTCAGACATGACTTAGTGACTGAACAATAACAACAAAGCATCGCCTTAGCAGCACCTCTTCATCCTGGAAGCAGTGGTTCCTTCCTAAAGCAGCAGCTGAACCCAGCATGCAATTTTCCCAACACTTGGAGAGCTAGTTGCAGGCATCCCCCTCCCAGGACACCAGCACCAGCCTGTAGATCCCCCGTTCTCACTGGTCTGGGCCCAGTCCCATGGTGTCTGAGCTTAGAGACACCAGTGTGACCCACACAGCACCTGCCCAAAGAGATCTGAGGTCCAGCCTCATAGCATCCCAACTCCAAATTTCTACATTTTAGTGATTCCAATGATTTTCCTTTCTTCTTTCAGCCCAAGAGCTGGTGGCTGCTTCCTACAGTGACTCCCTCCCCCATACCTTAGTGTTCCATCTTCCTCTTTCACTCACAGTTAACAATTTTATATCTAGTTAAATTTTCTTCTATTAAATTCTCTCTGCTCAAAATGATAGATGTAGTTTCTATCTCTTTAGTGGCCCCTGAACCCTTCAAGGATAGCTCCTTGATGGGCTGTCACTAGGTTATAATGAACAAGGGGCCCATGAAACTAGGTAGAAACAAATTACAGGCAGAGAGCCTGGCACATAGTAGGGCCTCAAGAAATAGCTCTGGTATGAAAAAAAAAAGCATAACAACAAAAAAAAAGGAATACTAAATAAAGGAGGGCCTTGGTGTTGAAGGAATGCTTGGGTCATGACCCAAGTAGGTAAGACAATCAGAGAAGTAGTTTTAGGAAAAGAGCTCTTGCAGAAGAGTTTCAGCCACTTGGAAGATGAAGAGGAGATGTGAGTAGTGAGTAGCATCAAAGGAATTGCACCAGGAAGGCTGGCACAGGGCCAGGCTGGGCTAGAGCACAACTCTGAGCCTCTCTGCTAGTCGGAAGCATCTGAGACTCCAACAGCCTGTGACCTTCCCCCCCTCCCCCGAGCCAGGAGAGCTGCTCACCTTGGTCCTGATGGCTCCACCTCACCCATCCTGTGGTCTGCTGAGAGGGGGAAGGCCATGGGATGGTTGCCCGCCCCTGTAAGTAGAGAGGCTTCTGGAGAGAGGGAGGAGTGGTCATCTGCAACTTTGGCCACTTTGCCACAGATCCGGCAGCTGCCAACTCCTTGCTTGGGTCTAGCAACCAGAATAAGGAGGATATGTTGCCTCCCCTCTCTGCCAATCCCAGAGAGAAAGAAAATTGAAAGTGTTAGTCACTCAGTCATGTCTGACTCTTTGCGACCCCATGGACTGTAGCCCATTCAGAGGCAGAGGGAGAAAGAATGAGCATCTGAAAAAGTTAGGAAAATGCCCTGAAGCTAGTTTGGATTCTGGAATGATCTCCGAGGAAGCCAGCCACTGTTCTACAGCATCTGCCACGTCCCTGCTCTCACATCCATCTGTCCCTATGTATCTGTGCACCTGAAGCTCTGAATTTGATCCATCTGGAGACTAAGACTGTATCCTCTGGCCCAAGTGCATTCTGGCCAGGCAACCTCAAGCACAGAGGTTAGAGACCCCCACAGAGGAATCTAGCCTGGCCTATGTTGAGGAATTATGAGAAACCATTTCACTGCACTGGGGCTCCTGCGATTCATGTGTGTCCAGCATCCATTCCTCGTCTTCCTAAGGATGGACCCAGTGTTTCCTTTGGGGAACTACCACTCCTTCTCCTCTTGGGAATGGGTTCTGCTTGGGCAGATCTAGAGGCTGGTTATGACCCAGCCTGATCCATCAGCTGTCTCACTGCCTGGCTTCAGTCTTTGATTCAGGAATGAGCAATTAACATAAGGGCCCAATTAAATTCAGAGCCCAATCCTATGACTCTTCATAAAATTACTGGGGGAAGATTGCTCTCTTTACACTGTGAAAACCAAGGCTGTGCAGCAGTCACCTGCAGCTTCTGGCAGCTGATGGAGTCAACATGGAGGACAGCAGAGTCAAGAAATGGAGAAGGGCACTTGAGCACCTAGATCCAGCCCTGCCTAAACACATCAATCCTTGAACTGACTTTTCCTTTGTTCTCTAACCACTTTGAGTTGGGTTTCCATCACTCGAGACTGAGTCCTGACTCATATACACAGAAAGGTGAATAAGTTACTTTCTTTAATATTTAACTGGAGAGTAATTCTGGATCATTAAACCAATGGAGAGACACTGCCTCTGATAAAGCCCCTCACAAGCCATCTGTTCTCAGGATAAAACCCCAGTTCCCTAACTGGAGTTTCAGAGTCTTCAATGATCAGGCCCTTGCTGATATTTCTGGTCCCATCACACACCACTGCTCCACTGAACCTCTATCTTTGGCTGCACTGCACTTCAAGCTTCCAGAATGAACCATGGTCTCTTGCCTTGGGCTTCTACACACATTGCTCTCTTCTTTGAATAGGTTTTACTTACCTCCTACAAATCCTTCAAATATCTGCTCACACCCACATCTTCAGCGGGGCATTCCTTAGCCTCCGGAGGAACTGCCTCCCCTCTGTTAGGGCCTCTCATGACCCAGTCCATCATCAGGACCAGAGTAGATGCCTAATAAGTACTATTTGCTGGGTATCTGAAGGAGATCAGTGAGGCAGGCAGCCACAAGCACAGGCACATATAGGACCTCAAAACCAGGGCTGCAGAGAAGGACCAGGGTCAGGCCAAGCCAGTGACTCCAGCAAGAAAAAGGGGAAGAGAAAGGAAGGAAAAGATTATATGGAAAGTGGGGAAGGAAGCACCAGAAGAATCTGACCACCTTTGATGACAGCTGCAAAAGAACATTTAAAGATACCCCTGACCATGAGCCACGTGGATGAGGGGAATGTGTAACTATTGGCAAGGGGCAGGGTCATTGTTGAGAGGGGACGCTGCCATGCTGCTATGCAGAGAGGTGAACAGAGACTCAGCACTGTGCAGGACCTGGAAGAGATGGCCAGGGCGGAGGGCAGTTCCCCTGGCAGGTATGTGCAGCAATTAGACAGTGGCAGAGGCCAGGAAAGGGCAGGGAGTTCATGGGCTTGTGTCCCTAGAAACTAGGAGGGAGCAGGATGGGAAATTCCATCTTCTGACCCTACCTGGCTGAGGCTGAGCCGCACAGTAATGATATCCAGGAATAAGGTGCCTGCGTCATCTTAGCCTTGCAGAGGCAGCTGAATGGGTGTTTACACTGCTTGCATTTCTCCTTTGGAGCAGGCCTGAGGTTCTGAAAAGCTCACTGGGTGGTTTGCATAATTGCCTGCATAGGTGATGACTGCTCAGATCTTAGCTGAATTTCACAAAGCCCACCCTCCCGATCCTGTGGGACATAATAAGGGACATATCTGGGAGGAGGAAAAACCTCAATCAAAGGGAACTGGGGACCCCCTGCTGCCCCTTCATACAGGGTGGAGTCACGGAACCTCAGCCCCAAAGTCCCTCCCCACATCTGCTTTCCAGCCTCCACATCCAGGAGGGGGTCAGAATCAGGCAAAGGGAAGCCAATTTGGGAAACAGAGCCAGTTCTGTGGGCCTTTCAAACACCTATTAAGCTCCTACTGTTTGGTGAAAGAAATAGAGGAGCCAGCAGTCAAATAAGAAAGCAGAGAGAGAAACACAACAGGCAAGATATGCAACAAACATGAGGTGTTTGGGGAATATGAGGGAGGGACTTTGAGCCCAGAAGAAACAAGGGTGGATATCAAGGAAGGCTGCCTGGAGGAGGTGACATCCAAGTAGAGTCTTGAAGGAGTGTAGTGCCTGGTATACAGCGCATGTGTGTTAAGTCACTTCAGTCGTGTCCGACTATTTGTGACCCCACAGACCACAGGCTGCCAGGCTCCTCTGTCCACAGGATTCTGGAGGCAAGAGTACTGGAGTGGGTTGCCATTCCCTCCTCCAGGGGATCTTCCCAACCCAGGGATTGAGCCTGTGTCTCCTGCATTAGTAGGCAGGTCCTTTACCATTAGCACCACCTGGGAAGCCCCCTGGTACACAGTAGATGTTCACATACCCATGAACAAAGGACCAAATGGAAGGCTGGATGGGGTGGGGGTGGAGGGTGGGATATGTTCCAGGGAGAGAAAAGGGCTGGCTCAGTTTGTTCTTGATCCCAGAGCCACAGTGAATTCTGTAGCTTTCCTAATGTCTTGTAAACCATACAACATTTTGCAGGGTGCGTAGATCACAGGGTGTATCCTCTGCTATCATTTTTGGGTCAGGAATAAAGCGTTAGTGTCAGCTTGTTCTGGGGGCTACTGAGAGAGAAAAACAGACGCAGCCACCTCCCCCTCAAACCAACAGGATGCTCTTTAAATATGTAAGAGATTCACCGGGGCACTGCCAGCCCTGTCTGGCTTTCTTCAAAGTGTATGAAAAATGTGCTTAATATTCACGCTCTATTCCAAAGAGGCACGGATGGGGGCTAGAGGAGAGAACAATTTGGGGTAAAAAATGACTAGTGTCAGTTCACATCTTCCAACGCAAACTAATATATTCCTTGAGGCTGACCTTAAGCCACCCCCTACAGGAAGCCTTCCTCAACTGCAACACCCCTCCCCCTCCCTCCCAAATGCCTTTCCACTTCACTTGTTGCCACATCTGGACTGGGGTGCCAGGCATTACACTGCTCACTGAGCCTGCACGTCTGAGCCCCCTCCACCCTCCCAGGTTCCCTGCAGCAGCTGTAATAAGAGCTCAGTTTTACAGATAAGAAAGCTGATGCCCTGGGGTGTGGGGTTGGGGGTGGGGATGGTCAATGACTACTAGCCCAAGGCTGCACAGCTACTAAGTGGGGATTGAATTGATGCCAAACCTCTGCTCCCCACCACACCTCCAAACATCCCCTCTCCATGCCTCACTGCCTCCCTGTCTCATTTCTGGTCCATCTCTCTACATTACAGCACTGCTTTCTGGGGGAATCTGGGTCATATCGTCTGGTTCAGTGCTTTAAGATAGTGGTCCCCAACCCTTTGGACACCAGGGACTGGTTTCTCACGGAAGATGATTTTTCTACAGACTGGGGGTGGGGTTGGGGGATGTTTTAAGGATGATTCAAGCATGTTCCATTTCTTTTGCACTTTATTTCTATTATTACATCAGCTCCAGCTCAGATCATCAGGCATTAGTTCCTGGAGGTTGGGGACCCCTACTTAAAGAGCAGAGAGCCAAGGATTCATATTTTGGTCTCTGCCCTGAGCCATTTCCCCATTTCTGGGCACAGAGTAGGTGCTGACGATGTGAAACACAGAGAGGAAAATGTCAGCACAGAGAGGAAGCATCTGTTCTTGTGCTTTCATCACTCAGATTAAAAAAAAGTGAAGCCCAGAGAGGGAAAGTGACTTAAATACGCATAGCACAGAATTGAGCACGAGGCAGGCTAGCCCTGCCACTGTACACATAATAGGTGCTAAAATTATGTAATTACTATATTATGTATACTACACATAACATATGCATATTATAACATATAGCATTTTCTGTAATATATATCACCATCATCTTCATTTTTCAGTGTCTAAATGAAAACATTAACACAGCACATCTTGGTAATGGACATTCTGAGGATTTCACAAATGTGGGTCTCTGAAGCCAATCAGGAAGACTGCAGATGACCGACCTTCAGGCAAACAGAAGCCAACAGAGAAAGACAGTAAGACATCATGACATTTGTGTAAGGTTTTATAACTGACAGCTTTCCTAATGGAAAGTTCACTGAATTTGGCACCAGAAAATGTGGGGCATGGCCCCTTTCTGTCACTCAAAAACAGGGTGTTTTGACAAAATCATTCATTTTCTTTGAGCTACATTCTCCTTCCTTGCAAAATGCAGCAGTGAGATAAACTCAGAAGAGAAAGTTACAGAGCACACAGAACTCAACTCTCGATTACTGCGCCCATGGCCGCCGTGACTAATCGATCACCGGTCCCCTGGTGCGCCCAGCTGCGGCCTCGGAACACTGCCCGTGGCAGCCACCACCCACTGGCTGGAGTGAACATGTCAGATGAAACCAATTAGCCATGTTGGAGCAGATGTTTCTAGAACTCAGTCCAGCTCTGACCTGATGCCGAAAGTCTAGCACCGATAGAGCAACCCGGTGGGGTCGGCAGAGCAGGTATTTCCCCTCCCTCCACTGCACAGCCAGCAATCAGAGGTCAGACAAGTTCAAGCTGAGACACTTGGTGAGTGGCGGTGGCCCAGGAACACTAGACCTCTCTGAATAGGCCTGGCGGGAATAATCCATAGTCTTGCATTATCTCCAGTTGCAAAGGACTCCCAGGACCTCAGTCAGTGACCAGAGAGATGAAGCAAACACTAGAGCATCATTCTTTCAAGATGGTCAAGTGAGACCCTCTCCTTTGGACGAGTGGGACTGCTCTACAAAACCAGGAAATGGGTGAAAAAGGTAAAATGATTCCTTTTACTTCCACCTACCCTTGATAGAAGCCCAGCTCCCTGGACTGTGTTGATCAGCCACCACCTTCTCTCCTGCCACACACACTCCTCAGATCATTTTCAGAACCTTCTTTCATTTGAGAGGGGAACATTCTGATAGCAGCTTAGAGTGAGAGCTCATCCTATTCCAGGCAGACACTCAGGAAGGCGGGAAGAAGACTAAGGCTTGAGTCAGAACACGGGGTTCCCGTCCTGCTACTGTGGCCTCGGGAAGTTCTGTCCTTCTCTGGGCCTCGGTTTTCCTCCCTGCTTGACTTTCTATGACCACCTGCTTGTAATTTCCAAGAAAGAACTCTGATTCCTTGACTAAAAGAATGAAGTACTGATGGATCTTATCCCTGGGCTGATGGTTAGGTGGGTATTAAGCAAACAAGTGTTCCCGGAGCCTCTGAATTCCACCTCCACTTATGCACTTAGTGACATAGTGATCAATATGCTCTGGGGAAGAAAAAAAATGAGAAGGAGCAATGGAGAGTAAGTGGCTTTCATTGAACGCCTATTATACGTCCAACACTATCTCACACACACCCATATGCTAGCTCATGAAGAAAGTGCCAATGGACGTCTCTACAGATGAGAGAACCAAGGCTCAGAGAGGTTCAGCAGCGCTGGGAGTTATACTGAACAAATACTTCTGCCTCTAAAGCTCACGTCTGCACACTCCACTGTGGAGCTTCTCACACAGTATGAAACATGGAGATAAATGAGGCACCACACCAGCCCTGCATCACAGAGCTCTCAGATGATCAGGGAAACAAGCCAGTCACCCAAATAACTGTGCTCAAGGCCAAAAAAAAAATGAAAAATAAAAAATCCAAGAAGCACAGATCTGGACAGATGTCACCGAAGAAGCAGCCTTTTTTTCAGGATGGTCAGGTTTCCCTGACAATAACAAATAATAATAACAATAAACATTTGCTTGTGCTAATTCACTTACCTATGAGATCAGGTACTATTTTTAGTCCCATTTTAAAGAAGAGGCTACCAAGGCACAGAGAGGCTAAGAAACATGTACAAGGTCACACAGCTTGGAAGGGACAGAGCCTGGATGAATTCCCAGGCAGGCTGGTTCCTGAGGTCACACTCTTAACCGGCTCACTCTGTCACTTCTCACAGCATTTCTTCCCACCGACTGTTACCCAAAGTGGCAGAAGACCTGGGGAATCACTGAAAGTATTTAGGTCATCTTCCTTTCTTTTTTAAAAACCATTTATTTATTTGGCTGCGTTGGGTCTTGGTTGAGGCATGCAAGATCTCCGTTGCTTCATGCGGGATCTTTTCACTGCAGCGCACGGACTCTCTAGTTGTAGCGAGTGGGCTCAGTAGCTTGACTTGCAGGCTTAGTTGATCTGTGGCATGTGGGGTCTTAGTTCCCAGACCAGGGATCAAACCGGCATCCCCTGCATTGCAAGGCAGACTCTTAACCACTGGACCACTAGGGAAGTCCCTCACCTTCCTCTTTTAAGGGGGTAGTGACTAGCCCAGGAGGAATAGATAGTCTGGTGGAAGAGGGTTCAGTTCTTCTTCTCCAAGCCCACCAGGACACTTGCCTGCTACCAGTCCCCCTGTGCCCCTCCACCCGCCACGATGCTGTGAGATGCTGACCTCGCCAGTCTCTCGGGGGGCGGGCTTTGCAGGGAGAAGAAGAACCTCAGCCTCTGTGAGTGGCCCATTGTTCAAGGCGCTTTGGTGACATGGGGATAGTAAATTACCTACAACGAACTATTCTGTAGAACAAGGTGTTCACTGATCTCCATCTGGGTACCTGTGCAGATGGTACTGTTAGCAGGTGGGCTGGAGAAGAGCCAAGCTTTGTTGGGTGAGGTCTTGTAGGCTGTTTGTCCTGTCTGTCCTGCTCCCACTAAGTAATGAAGATAGTGTGAGCTTTGGAATGAGCAGCCCTGGATTGGAGTCCCACCATTCCCCGGGTTAACTGTGTGACCTTGGGTAAATACCTAACATCTCTGAACATCCCATTCTTAAAGTGGGATGGTGATAGTCCCCTCAGATTGATGTGAGGATTAGAGATAGTATATGCAAAGCAGATTGTATAACACCCAAACCACTCTGAAAACAAACACATCTTAACCATCATAAAGACCAGTAATACAATAGAATGTAGCTCACTAACAAGATCCAAGGATTGGAAGCTAAAGTAGGAAGGGAACTGAACTGTGTTGCTCATTGACACAGATGCAATACTATGAAAGATAGTCACAGGCATTTTCTCATTTTACCTTTTCAACAATGAACAATATTGTGCCCATTTTACAGATGCAGAAATGAAGGATCACAGAAGCTGAAGATCTTCCCCTACAGGAATGGCACTTTCTCGACTCCTCCCCCTTTCCTTAGATCAGTTCCAAGCTCCCAGATGCACTAGCTAATTTTGTAAAGAGTTGATTTCTGGTTCTATTTTAGCCTTAATCCCTACACTTGGGAAACAAGTTCTGTGCTGATCATGTCATCTATTCTGTTCCATCAGCCACTTCCGTGTGGGTCTCCATGACAGTCTTCATTCCAGCCATAGTGGGAACCCTATTTCTACTTCTAAAGGCCTGGTTTTCTTTTTTATTTTAAATTGGAGTATAGTTGATGTACAATGTCGTGTTAGTTTCAGATGTACAGTGGACAGCAAATTGAATCAGTTATACATATATCCCCTCTTTTTTAGATTCTTTTCCCATATAAGTCATGACAGGGTATTGAGTAAGTCCCCTACACTATACAATAGATCCATATTAGTTATCTATATTATATGTGTGTGTGTGTGTGTTCAGTTGCTAAGTTGTGTCTGACTCTTCTGCAATCTCATGGACTGCAGCCCACCAGGGTCATCTGTCCATGGGATTTTCCAGGCAAGAATCCTGCAGTGGGTTGCCATTTCCTTCTCCAGGGCATCTTCCCGACCCAGGGATTGAACCTGCATCTCCTGCGTTGGTAGGTGGATTCTTTATCACTGAGCCACCTGGGAAGCCCATGTTATATACACCCTACTCGTAAATCTCCTTTTTCTGGTTCCCTATTTTTGTGAATAACACCTTCTTCTGATCACCCAGCAGGGATGTCTTGGGTGTCTCTCATCCCCTTCTCTCCCTGGACATGCTCCAGGAGATGCTCTGACTAGAACTCTTCAACATACTTTGCAGATGATCAAATCATCTTTTGCAACTCCCTAGTGTTACCCCAAAATTCCCAGTGCTGGAAGCTTATAAAATCTGATCCCAGTCCATGTATTTATTACTATAATATGTATCACAGCAAAATGGATAACTTACTGCTCCCATAATATATCTTATGCATAATTAGCAGTAGTCATAAATGCCGTCTGTGTCATAAGCACTTTACATAATTGTCATTAACTCCTGTATAGTCGCACAGGTCCCTGGATTCAGAAGGGTCCCTTGCCTTGCTTAATACTCTGCTCTCATTGTGTTTTTTGAATAGAGGACCTCACATTTTCATTGTGCCCTGAGCCCTGCAAACTGTGGAACTGGTTCTGAAAGCAGGAGCTGTTATGGGTCCATTTTACAGATGTGAAAAACAAGGTCGCACAGTCAATAAACCCAGGGACTTGCCAACAGACCTCTGGTATTGAGGACCTACTATGTGACTGGCCCACACTAAGTGCTTATCGTGTGCCATACATCAAGTCCTCTCCCTTCACCCTCACACCTCCGCCCCCTCCCCTTGCGGTAGCAGGTGGCACTTCCTGACTTTCTTGCAATCACAGAGCGTTGAAGTGACAGAGCCAGGATCGCACCCTAGGTCTGCCTGACTTCAAGCCCAAGGCCCTTCCTACTGTGTTGTTCAAAATAAAAAGGGTGGTCCTGCCATTTCAGAGCCTGTTCCAGCAACTGGCAGGAACTGAACAGGGGGCAGAGGCTCCAAGCAGACCTCTAAAAATAAAGCCCCGGCTGCACTGTATGCGGAGCGCCTCAGAAGCCTGCTTCCCCGTCTTAAAAGCTGTTCCCACCGCCAAACACAGCCTTTCACCACGGGCTGTGGCTACTGCTCTTCCATGCACTGCCAGGAAGAAATAGAACAGATTGCCAGAGCAGTTAAACATCACATGGGAAGCCCAGAGAGATTGGGGAGGGGGAGGAGATGCAGTTTCTTAATGGCCTGCCTCTATATTTAGCCTGAAAAAAACCTCAGTCTCTAACCCTTCCGGGGGGCAGGCAGAGGTGAGAGTAGAGTTGGGGGGCTTCAGTGTCACTGGACTTTGGTGCCAGGGAGCAGCCCCATCAGCTCCATGCCTTACGGGGGCTCACCATACGGCAGGACAGGAAACCCCAACCAGAAAACAAGTCAAGCAAACCACAGACACAGCCTGTCTAGGTGAAATTTGGCAAGAGGATTCTGCAGGGATGGTAAATCAACAACAGAGAGCTGGCCTGCCCCTCCTTCGTACCAACTTTGCTCAGGGCTTATGGGGAGGCATGCTGGGTAATGATCTCTGGTCAGCCTTGGTTTTAGTCCCAGTGATGGAAGGGGCCTCCTTCCTCTCACCTTCCTTTTTCTGCAGTCATTACCCCCAAGTCAAGCAGTATGGGGAGTGCACAGCCTCCCCGCCTCTGTGTGCATATGTGCTTTAAAAAGGGCCTTTACAAGTACAGAAGCCAGAGTCCCACTCCTTTGAGACAGTGATTCATTCCAGAGTGGGGCTCAGACATCTGTGTTTATATAAAGCTCTCCAGGTAATTCTGAACACAGCCAGCTGAAAAGCAACTGGCAGGTATAATGGGTCTGAAATGCCCTGAGGAGTTCTGGCCTTCTAGTCTAGTTTGGGTCCTTTACTTTTTGAGGGCTTTGAACTAGTGTATGTGCATTTGGAGCCTCCGTTTCCCCATCTATAAATGGGAATCAAATCCTCAATCGCTGGCACATAGGCCATGCTTAATACATATGGGTTGACCAAGGATGGATGGATGCTGTAACAAGATGGATAAGCACGTCAGCAAACAGTAGGGTTTATACCTGCAAGTGCTCACAGATTATTACCTACCTAAGGTGCGGCTGACCCCAGAAACAAACTCTGACACAGGAATAAAGTGGTCTATTTGTGAGGTGGTCCCAAGAAGCATCAGCAGAGGAGTTGAGAGATGAGAACAGGAAGGGAAGAAAGCAGAAGAAGGTTCATTAATGAGCCCATTATCATTGTGGACAACTGAGGCTCAGCCCCGCTGGGATCTCTGGAAGTACTGAAAGACACGCTGCATGTTTATCCCCCAACTCTCATCATCAATGACTGGGGGCTGCTCCCAGGGGCATGAGCTCCAGAGCGCCTCTGCCCTGTCCTGCTCGTGAGCTGAGAGAACGCACTCAGCAGAGAGCTGGAGAGCTGCAGGTGTTTGCTGTAAGATGCCACCAGCAGCCAGTGCAATGTGGGTGCCAAGGGGACGTGGGCGAGGCACCAAAAGCATCCATCCCACTGATCCACTCAGAAGCATCTTCTTGCCCTGAGCTGGGGAGGGGAGGGAAGAAGGGAGGGAAAGGCGCCAGGTGAGTAGTGGTCCAAGCAAGCTCCTCTGAACCACACAGCTGCCAACACCACAATGAGGGTCTAGCCATGCCAGGTCCAATTTATCTCAGTCTTGCCTGTTTCCTCAACCATTCTTAGGAAAGATCAGCATTTCTCAACTTTGGCACTATTGACATGTCAGGCTGGTGCATTCCTCACGGGGGGAGCTGTTCTGTGGATCAGAGGGTAGTTAACAACATCCCTTGTCTGTACCCCCTAGATGACAGTAGCATCTCCCATTATGACAGCCGAACTTGTCTGCCGACATTGTCAAATGTCCCCTGGGCGACAAAGCTGTCCCCTACTGAGAATCACGCAGGTAGATGGATACCTTTCTTCTTCCCTGAGAACTCAGTGACTCCCCACGAGGACTTTCTGAGCTCTGGTTTCATCCTGACCAGACCCTGCCTCTGCAGAGTTCAGATAGATGTTGTGCCCCAAGCACGTCTCAGGTAGAGCCAGAACCCAGCTGGGAAACACATGGTGCTCCTGCTGAGCTGAGCCCTGAGCCCAGGACAGGGAAACAAAGCAGCAGTGATGGTGAGAGCATCACGGTTGGGCTGCAGGGACCACACAAGGCAGGGAAGTTGGGCAGCTTCTGGCTGAATAGACTACACAGTAGTTGGTCGCATCGCATCCTGGGGACCAACCTGAAGACAGCCCCCAGGAGAGTTAAGGCTGACCTGACCAGGAATATTGATGAAGAAGAGTTCTAAGTGCTCAGTGAGGCTGTGCAAGTCTCCTGAAGTTACAGAAGGAGCAAGTGCAGAGCCAGCCAGGAAAGGAGCTCAGGAGGGCTGACTCCAAATTGCTCGCTCTCTTGCCATTAATCAGGTCGCATCCTGGTTACAGGGGACGGTCTGAGATCCACTCCCCCAACAGGCCAGGAGCAATGCACCCAAGCATCCTGAGTCAGTGGTGCTGACAGCGGGCTTGCTGGCCCTCAGTCCTCAAAGGACATAGCCAGCCCCTCCTCTGGTTCATCAATTGTCCATCAAGTCTCAAAAGCCAAGCTTGGGCTTGAAGGGTTTAGTTTCTCTCCTAATCTGCCTGCTTCATTCACTTCCTTGCCTTTATGCTTCTCTCCAGGATGCCTGTGCAATGTGAATGCCACTCAAAGGGCACACACTGGCATCCAGTCCTTGGGCAGAAATAATTCACAGCTAAACACTGAAGCTAGCTGAGCGGAGAGTCCAAAGATGGACAGTGGGGCTCCAAGCCAGCTGTGCTACCAGCACCCCCACTCTCCTTGCCTTTGTTTCCTGGGTTGTCCAGGCAGCAGTCTGCCTGGTCCGAACAAGGTCACGCCGGAGCAGAGAAGCCTCTGTCCCTGGACCTGGCTCAGGTCCAGGAGGCTGCACCTTCAGGAGGCCTGAGCAGGGGTACTTGGTGTCTGGGGAGGATTTCTGGCCAGTTCAAGGGCTGCAACGAGTACGTTTCACACGCGTGCTTGCACACACACATACACATGCATGCAAGCACACACTAGCTCCAGAAAGTGGCTCTTTTGTGCACTTCTGTCCCTGGCCGGCCATTCACATGCATAATTAAAATTCTCCTGGAAGATAAGAGAGATGAGGAGGAAGCAAGGGACCACACTGGCTGGAGTTACCTGTCAGAAGTGCAAGACTGTGTTGAGGGATTTCCCTGGAGGCCCAATGGTTAAGATTCCATGCTTCCACAGCAGGGGCAAGGGTTTAATACCTGATCAGCGAACTAAGATCCCAAACGCCATGCAGGACAGTGAAAAAAACAAAGAAACAAAAAATGATTGTGTCAAGACACGCCTATAGAGATGTACAGACACCCAAATAAGCAGAGAACTCAAAAGTTGTCTATCCATAAATCCACCTATCTTGTCTGTATTAAAGAAAAAAATCATATTCTAAAGTCATTAAGGGGCTTTGATAATAAAGCACAGCACTGGGACTCAAACGTGGGCCATCAGACCCAGACCTTGCTACAGTGTAGAGCAATCTGCATCCCTGGCTTAAATCGGGAAATGGGGAAGGGATGGGAATTCTTGGTTACCCTTCATGTAAGTGGGAATTGTGATCCCATTGACGTTTGTAATAATTCTGATCCAAGACTGAAAAGAAAAAAATCAACAGATGTGACAACAGCCAGACTCATGGCACTTAGAGTTACCAAACGCTTTCACATCCGTCTTCTCACAGGATTCTTGTAACAACACGGGGAGGGAACAGATGAGGACACTAGGGTCAGAGTGGTTAAGTAATGCTAGAATCTACAAACTTCAAACCACAGATTTACAAAAGTTAAGATAATATTATCCTTCTTGTCATCAGCACTATGCCCTTTATTTAATCAAGCATGGTTTGAGAAATCTTAAAGGCAAAGAGTCATGCCTTCCCAATGTGTGAATCCCCCACAGGTCCCCACCATCAACTCGATATATAGGAGATCAATACACACTTGACAGTGTTTTCATTTACACAGTGGAAACCCAGCAGGAGGGAGAGGAAATACTCATATCCCGTACATTTATGGGCTCTAAACTCGAAAAGAGTAGTTTCTCAGTCTTTAAAAGCAAATAAAATAAGTCAGCTGATACTGCAAGAGCTCCAATGATCTCCAGGCTCAGAATAACACCCTGCAAGTCCTTTTACGTAGGACTGGTCCAGCCTTTGTGGTTTCCAACTAGACAGCATGAGTCCATGGGCACCAGAAGCATTCCCTTTCTGAAAAATGATCTCCTTCGTTGTCTGAAGTTTGCATCTTCCACCCCATCAGACAAAGGCAGTAGAAATTTCCATTAGATGTCTGTGATTGGTCCACCACAGTTTACCAAGGATTAGTTTATAAGACTAGTTAGTCCTGCCTCACAGCTGTTTCTAAAGAAGAGAACACGGATCTGTTCTGATAAGGGGCAAACATGTTAACACTGGAAAGCTTTAGGGACTGGGACACTTCAGTGAGGGACCAGGGCCTCCCATGGATAGTAAAAGGGTCCCAGCCAGCTGGAGCCGAAGAAAAGGAGAATGCAGATAACCCTTGTGAAACCTCTTCCTTCTTGGAGTCAGAACTTCCTTTTGCACGGATTAGGAGTTGAGCCTCATGAGGGATGGTCCAGCAAAACTAACCCAGGTCAAGTGTTGAGCATCAGAGTTATGCCCAGAGTCACCCCTGGATAAGACTAACCCAGAGAAAGAGAGAGGGACTCTCAAGCCTGAGGGAAGGATGCTCTTAATCTCTGCATCCTCTCTCTGGCTTGGCCAGTGAAGCTTCCAGGCTTGAAGCTGGACCAGAGACCTTCCCAGCAGAGACCAAGGCAGAACACATGGAGCTCAGCACTGAGTTGGAACTCAAGTCCCAGAAGCATCTAAAGAAGAGCCAGAGGGTGTTAAATTGGCTAAATTAATTTTTAATTAAAAAGATAAAGAGCCAGAAGGAGTCAGACTCAGATACTAAATGCTAAGGATCCAGGGCCCAGGGAATGGGTGAGCACCAGCCAGGATAGCCGTGAGTTCAGGTGCTGAGGTCCCAGACTTTCAGGCTGCCACGGCGGAGGTGGGGGTGGTGAGAGGGGCCAGCTGTGCCTACAGAGCCTGGGCAGGATGGCCAAGCTGCAGCACTCCCTGTACAAGCAGGACCAGATTTTCAGTCATCAGGTGTTTTTCTGTGATGCCCAGCAGGGCATGCAGGCATGAAGTCACTTCAGTCATGTCCAACTCTTTGCAACCCCATGGATTATATCTTGCCAGGCCCCTCTGTCCATAGGATTCTCCAGGCAAGAATACTGGGTTGCTCTGCCCTCCTCTGGGGATCTCCTTGCCCCTGGGATTGAACCCACGTCTCTAATGTCTCCTGCATTGGCAGGCAGGTTCTTTACCACTAGCGCCACCTGGGAAGCCCATCAGGGCAGGGATGCAAATTCCAGACTGAAGACAGGGATGGCAGGGAGCGCTCTAATTTTCAATTACTGTGCTCACACCAAATGGAGCTCGGCGGCTCTCCTCCACTCCGGGGTGTGTTTAACTTTACATCACACGACCTCCTGAACATATAGACACAGAGCAATGGCTCAGCCCTGCTCACTCATCCGACCAGGCTGCCACGGGGCGTGAGCCACAGCCCAGCGTTTACACACGGGCTTACTGAAAGCAAATAGGATTTGGCCTCGGTTACAAATAGGCCCTCCTTAGGGTAAGCGCATTTGCTGTGATCATGGAGGCGTTTCCTATGGAGCACGTGCCACCAAGATAGGGCACTTTGGGCTGCGCTGAACTTCAGAGGTAGCTTGCCAGCTCCCAGTGCCCAGAGATCTATAAATGTTTGCTTAAGACAAGGGAGTTTTCTGTGCATCCTCCTGCCACCCAGTCCAGGGAAGGAAAGTTCTGATTTTCCCCATCATCTCCTACAGCGACTGTACAGTCTTTTACCAAAATCTACTCACTGCTCTCTCAATCTTCTTCCTGCCTTCAGTTTCCCCATCAGAAAAATGGGAAGATTTGATGAAATGTTTTCAAAAGCTCCTTCCTCCTTAGACATTCTGTGCTCCTTAGGGAGCACTGGGAAGCAGGGAGCATTCTGGGTTGGGAGTCAGGAGCCCTGCAATCCAGTCCCAAACTTTCCTCAGTCAGTGACCTTGAGTAACTCCTTCCCAATTCTTGAGTCTCAGTATCTCCAACAACAAAAGAAAGAAAATGTTACTTGCTCAGTCGGGTCCAACTCTTTGCGATCCTATGGATCGTAGCCTACCAGGCTCCTCTGTCCATGGGATTCTTCAGGCAAGAATACTGGAGTGGGTTGCTATTCCCTTCTCCAGGGATGATTGAACCTGGGTCTCTGGCATTGCAGGCAAATTCTTTACTGTGTGAACCACCAGAGGTTTCCAACAAAGCCAGGGGGCGAATTCAATGATCTCTGAGCTTTCTTGTTTTGCATGCTTTTCTGTGTGTGTGTGTGTATGTGTGTGTGTGTGTGTGTTGGGGGTGGGGTATGTGTAGGCGTATTTAGGTGTGTGAAGAACTTAATAACCTCAGCTGTCCCTACTGGCCTGCACCCCATCTCCACATGCCTGGATCTCCTTATGAAAATCCCACTCCTGTGACATGTCGTCTTGGTGATAGTGTCCATCAATGTGTGCTTCCTGACAGGTGGGCAGGAGGCCCAGGCAAGCCCCAGCCAGTTTCTCTTTTCCTAGTAGCTGACTTGACCTGAGCGTTCCGAGGGTACAAAGATTGGAAACGATCCATCCACAGAGCCCTGAGGAGTCTTGCCCATGAATTCTTCCTTCCAGGGTACTTGGTGGTTTCCAATTCCTCTCCTTCCTGAGGCCACATTTTCCAGCCTCCGTTCTGATTTTGTGGGTTGCCTTGTATCCACCCATACATTTGTGTGCCTAAATCCTACAGCTCTGCTCCAATGTCACCTTCTCAATAAATCCTTTCCTGGCCTCCCTATTTCTAACCACAGGCCCACGAGTGTTTCCGGCCCTCCTGTCCAGCTTCATTTTGGCTCCATGGGACTTTATCTCCTCTCTAAAATTCTACTGTCTAATATACTTGTGTGTATTGTGCAAGGTCACCTCTCCTCCCTAGAGCATAAGCATCATGGAGACAGGCACTGTGTCTGTTTGGCTTGTTACTGCATTCTCAGTGCTCTGGGCAGTGTCTGGCATGTGGTAGGTGCCCGATAAACACTGGTTCAATGAATCAATGGATGAATTGATGCTTGAAAGCTAGCCACAGTTGGTTTGCGTTCTAACTCTAATATTGACTCTCTGGATCCTTATCTGCTCCCTGCCTAGAAAGCCTGTTGCTGATACGGGAACATGAAGCCTGAACAAAAATCAAAGACCACAGTCCATTTATTGAGGAGGAGGGTGGTTCATTTCTTCAGGGGGGAGATCCCAGCAGTGTAGCTCACTCTTCTCCCTCCGCATCAACTTTCTCATCTCCTCTCTCAGCCCCGTATCCTGGAACAGCTTCTGGAATCTGAATCACCTTCAATCAAAATGCTTCAAAGTCCTGATCTGTTTACTAAGAAAGTCAGAACCAAAGAAGAGAAAAGAAAAGAAGAAAGAAAAAAAAAAAACTGCAGACAGGTCTCAGTGGGCCAGAACTCAAAAAATCAATTTGATATACCAATTTTTTGGATTTAATAACTCATGATCCTGCGGAATCAAGGTCATAAATAGTAAAGAGAGTTTCAGGCAAGCCCACCAAAATCCATTTGACTCAGCTGGAGACCTTGATCCCATCTCTCTGCTCTGCACTCTCCCACATGCTCCATTTCTTTGGCTTGGGCCTCTCATCACTGTCCTCTCAAGCTGCCTCTACATTTCCAACTCTCTCTTCTCAGTATCCCCTGGCTGGTTCTTGGTCTTATAGCCTTCAAGACCCTGTCCTTAGTCCTCTGGGCTTCTCACCACACATGACCTCCTCAGGGACTCTATCCTCTCCCTTGATGTTAAGTTGAAGATTTCCCCCGGTCCTTGACTATCACCAAGTCTCTGCCTATCTGATGGCCACCCTAACTTGAAATTCCCGTTGGCCCTCTAATAATATCAACTTCTCTCTTCCTTAATTTCTCTGCACCCCATACCGGATGGTCCCTCTTGGGTCATCTGTAAAGTGGGTTATTCATCCCTCCCTCAAATAACTGTTCGGTGAATCTAATAATCTAATTCAGCTAAAGGAGCTTTGTCAAGGGTACTGATGTTACCTGGTCTAATTCAACCCTGGGCTGAGAAATGTCTCTCAAAGGCTTGTAAAAGACCTGGATTTTATTTCCAAAACCTCATATGGTGGGTCCAGCCACACATTCAGTATCACACCTGGGTGTCCCCATCCTCCCAACAGCCTTCCCAGGCCATGGCCTCATGATCCAACCTTTGGTTTTCATCTTGCAAGGACTCCTGGTACAAGCCCAACCTGCTTTCCCCTCTCATATGAGTGGCATATTTCTGGTGCTTCCTTTTGATGGAAGAGTCCAGGGTGGACCCAAGGAGGATGGCTGGATGGGAGAGCAGCATGGCTGAGCCCCAAGCCTGGTGACATCCACGTGTGATTCAATCCAATCCCCAGTGGTTCCAGGAGGAAGGTGTCATTACCCTCCATCATGGACAAATGTGCAAAGGAAGGCTCCAAGGTCAGGGACGTGTCCAAGGTCACCACCTCATCAGGAGGTTGCTTCACTCTCCTTCCATCGGGCTGCCCGTGGAGAAGGTAAGTAAGACAGTGACGGTCCCCAGGCCAAATTTGCTCTTGCTACTATATTCTTAAAAGCCAAGCGGTGAGATTAGGTGGTTCTGGGGGCAGAACTAGGCTGGGGAGGGAGAGGCGAATATGCCGAAGGACAGGTAGAGGGAGGAGGGTGCCCAAGCTCGGTCATGCTAATTTTGACATTTTCCTGTGTGTCTGCTTGTCATCATCAACTTATAATTTAACCTCGTTGTGCCGATGCCTCTGGAATGTCAACAAGCCTTGCTAGAATTTCATTACAGCCCGGCAGCTGGCCCTGGTATTTTGGATACAAATGATGCGCAGCTGCATTCTGGCCCTGCTGTCTTTATCCCCCATCTAGCAAACAATGGCATTAGGCACAGTTAATCCCGGAAAGATATCCCATACACTGAGAAGAGAGCTTGTGGGTGCTGCCAGAGGCATTTCCTATGGACTCTCTGCCTGAGCCAATTAACCCAGAGTCATTGCTGAAAAGCAACAGCTATTGATGATGGATCCAGAGGGCTGACCCTGGGGCTGAGGGGGGATGGGAGGGAAAGTAGTAGATGATGCAACTTCCCTGTATCTGCCGTTTTCAAAGCCCTTCTGCCTGCATCGTCGCAATGGGGCAGTGATGTAGGCTGGGGAGCTGGTGTGTGTCCATTTCATAAAGTGAAAGCTAAACCCCATAGAAGGAAATGATTTCAAGTCCACTGGAATAAAGAAACACAAAGGCACACACTCTGTGTCCAGATTTTGCATTTTATTTATTCATCCAACAGATATTTATTGAGCACCTACTACAAGCCAGGCATTATACTTGGCAGATGAGATGACTTCTCCATCCCTTATAGCTGAGGCATTTATTTGCCTGTAGCATCTTCCCCTTTGGGATCTTTGCCTAAGGAAGGTGTTTGCGTGCTTAGTCACTCAGTTGTATCCAACTCTTTTCTGATCCCATGGGCTGTAGCCCACCAGGCTCCTCTGTCCATGGGATTCTCCAGGCAAGAATACTGGAGTGGGTAGCTATTTCTTTCTCCAGGGCATCTTCCTGACTCATGGATTGAACCCAGGTTCTGCATCACAGGCAGAATCTTCACCATCTGAGCCACTAGAGAAGCCCCACCTAAGGGACATCCTTCCTCATTTCCCTACATCCTACACCCATTGACTCCCCTTCACCCCTCTGGCCACATCAGAGTCTGTGCTCAGAGGAAGCTGTGATGTCCCTTAATTATACCTGAGTGTACCGAGGTTTCAGTGTCTACCTCACAACACTGGTTCTTCCCAGGAAAAAGGAAGCCCCATTCAGTTACAGGATTCCAGGATCTCCACAAGTGAGATGGAGAGCCATTTGAAGCCTGGGGACCTTTAGGCCCTGGAAGCATACTATCAGCAGGTGCCTGGTAGGATCCAACCTGGTACCTGGTGGGGAGGGTGGTCATGGCAGAGAGAGCTGGTATTGGCTCCACTTGGCATGGTGTCCTTGGGCTGCGATGACTCTCCTTGGTTCCCCAAGGGATTCTGTGTATGGAGAGGATGCCTGGGTCAGAGGACACCATACCAGGTTGGCTCCTACCTGTCTCCTTGGCATAAGAGGGGACCACAAGACCCCTCATGTCAGAGAAACGATGCAAAAGCACACCCTTCCTCCAAAAACTCCCCCACCTGTTCCTCCTAACAGCACCTGTGCAGCATGATGGCCAGTCACAATGGCCAATGTGAGAGCAGGTGCTCAGGGATACCAAGGTCATTTCTCAAGATGACATAACACAAATGGCCAACCACTGACTTTCAAGCTTCCGGACACACGAGCCATAGCCTCTCAGTATTCCTGGGACTCTGAGCTGAGCCCCAGCTTCAATGAGTCTTGCAGAGTCTCAGACAGCAGCAACAAGAGGTGTGGGCTCAAAGCCAAGTCAGATAACATGAAAATAAGAATAACATAAAACAGAGATGTGAAACACAAGGATGCTGAGGACAGACATTAGAGGTTAGATCCACAGATGCAGAGGCAGATAGGTACCAGAGCGGGGGTGGAAAGCCACATCTGTACCTGCAGCCACATATTTTCAGGACAAGAGCCCAAGGACAGATAGAGCTGGAGCAAAGCCCTGAGCAGGAAGGAGGAAAGGTGGCTGAGGGCGAGGCTGGTCTTCACCTCTGTTCCTGCCACTTGGCTAGAGTGGGAGGTGCTTTCCTTGAAGTAGGCGAGGTAGGAGTAGGTAGGCAAGGCAGCACATGGGCAAGACACAGTGAGACACTTCCCAGGTCCCTCTTCAGGAAGGAGGGACTTACTCCCAACGGCTGGGGGCACTGCCTGCAGAAAGCCCTCAGCTGCCAGATCCCTCCATGTGGCTTGTCTCAGCTGCAGACAGCTGCTTCCTCCAAGATCATGCTCCCCCTGCCCCTGCCACAAGAGCAGTCCATATCTAGGGCCTGAGAGATGAGAGGGTATAGAGGCTTGCAGCTCTTGTCTGAAATGCAGATGATTCAGAAGCCTCATTCCGTATTCAAGCCTCTTTTTTTTTATTGGGGTGCAGTTGCTCTGGGGCTTCCCAGGTGGCTCTAGTAATAAAGAATCTGCATGCCAATGCAGGAGATGTAAAATGTGTGGGTTCGATTCCTGGGTCAGGAAGATTACCTGGAGGAGGGCATGACAACTCACTCCAGTATTCTTGCCTGGGAAATGCCATGGAAGGAGGAGCCTGGTGGGCTACAGTCTGTAGGGTCACAAAGAGTCAGACATGACTGAGGCGACTTAGCATGCACATAGTTGCTTTACAATGTCATATTAGTTTCTGCTATACAACGAAGTGAATCAGCTATATGTGTGTATATATATATAGATATATATATATATGTGTGTGTATATATATATATATATATATCTCCCCTCCTTCTTGGGCCTCCCTCCCATCCACCCCAAATCCCACCCATCTAGGCCACCACAGTACTGGCACAGAAACAGAAAAATAGATCAATGGAACAGGACAGGAAGCCCAGAGATAAATCCATACACCTGTGGTCATCTAATCTATGACAAAGGAGGCAAGCATATACAATGAAGAAAAGACAGTCTTCTTAATAAGTGGGACTGGGAGGGACTTTCCTGGTGGTTCAGTGGTGAAGAGTCAGCCTTCCAATAAAGAAAAGGCAGATTCTCGTCCTGGTCTGGGAACTAAGATCTCACACACACTTAGGTAACTGAGCCCACGTGCCACAACCAAGAGACCTTGGGATGCTTCAAAGACCGAGCACAGGCAAAAAGAAAATAAGAAAAGATATGTATGCAGTACTGGGAAAACTGGACAGCCACATGGAAAAGAATGAAATTAGAACACTCTCTAACATCATACACAACATTAAACTCAAAACGGATTAAAGACCTACATGTCGGTGTGTGTTCGTGTGTGCGTGCGTGTGTTAGTCATTCAGTCAGGTCCTACTCTTTGCAACTGACTCCAGCCCACCAGCCTCCCCTGTCCATGGGATTCTCCAGGTAAGAGTACTGGAGTGGGTTGCCATTTCCTCCTCCAGGGGATCTTTCTGACCCAGAGATCGAACCTGGGTTTCTCATATTACAGGCAGATTCTATACTGTAAAACTCTTAGAGGAAACACAGGAAGAATGCTCTTTGGCATAAGTCACAGCAAGTTCTTTATTGACTCAAACCTTTTTTTTCTAGCGCAGGCTAAGGCACCACTGAGATTGCATTGCATCTCAGCTTCTCCCTCTGCCCATCCTGCTTTCTTCCCAATCCTTCCACGGGAGTGCTCTTAAAGAGTGCTCCCTCATATACCTACTGCAAGTCAATCTCCTTTCAGAGTCTCAATCCCAGGGGACCCACTCAGGGATACAGGGTTAAACTCTAAGCAGGAAACTGTCTTCCTGCCTGGCTGCAGTTTACAAAGAACATTCAGAGCTCCAACCTCATTTGACCTTTACAGTAACTTGGTGGAGAGGTGTTACTGCTCCTACCTAACAGGAGAAAACTGAGGTCCAGAGAAGCTAAATAACTGTTCAAAGGCCAAAACAGCAAATAATGGGTGAAGCCAGGACTCAAACTCAGGTCCTCTGTGCTCCAAAATGCATGTTCCTTCCTCTTTTACACAACTGCCTTAGGAAGGAAAGGAGGGATGGAAAATAGAAAGGGAAAAAGAAGGAAAGGAATGGAAGGGAAAGGAAAGATTACTTAACATGTAGCACTTACTCTGGGCTGGGCAGCATACTCAACATTTTACATGCATTATCTCATTGAATCCTTCCAACTTCACAACATGTATTATTATTATCATTTTAATATTTATTTATTTGACTGTGGTGGGTCTTAGTTGTGACACACCAGATCTTTGTTGCAGTTCACAGGCTTCTCTCTGGTTGTGGCACAGGGGCCCCGAGCATGCAGACTCAGTTGTGGCAGCACACGGGGTCTCTAGCTGTGGTGCATGGGCTTAGTTGCCCCGAGGCATGTGGGATCTTTCTTAGTTCCCCAACCAGGGATCAAACCCACCTCCCCTACATTGCAAGACATATTCTTAACCACTGGACCACCAAGGAAGTCCCACAATATATATTAATTTTATCTACTTTTTACAGATAAAAAGTGTGGCTCAGAAGGGTGCAACAAATTGTCCTTAGTCATATAGCCAGTAAGTGGCAGAACCTTGATACAAACCCAGAGTTAGGACCAATCAGAAGGCCAAGGACCCCCAAAATGTAAGTGTAGGTTAGAGTCCTGAGGAGTACAAGGCAGCCGATCAAGGCCCTGGTCACCTGAGCAAAGGAGAAACTTGGCTAGATCAGCACCCTGGTTCTCCTGGGAGCAGATAGGGCCTTCATGAGGGCTGACCCAGTTCAGGCCTAGAGCTATTGCTTAGAAATTGCACCAAGCCAATCCTCAGTCGTAATTACAACCATGCTCACAGCACTGGGCTGAGAGCTGGAAATAGCTCTGTATTTATTTACCCTGCAATTACATGCTACATTAAATGCTCGGCAAGAACATGGCGATCACCCTGCAATTAACTGGTCCCTGCTTCCTGGGCAAGAGAAGGCTGGGGACAGTCACTGGGTGATATCAAGTGCTGCCTGGTTTCTTAATGGGCCTGGGGGTCACCTTGTAACCTGCCCTATTGGGCCTGGCTGGAGGCCGGGTCTCTGGTGGGAGCTGTCCAGGGTCCTGAAGGAGGGAGCTTGCATGCAGGTCAGGTATGAGCCAAACTGCAGTGGACTCTTGCGAGGGGCCTGGCAATACAAGACCCTCCTTGAGCTGAGCCCTGCCCAGCTTGTTTCCTCCAGTCCCTCTCAAAACACCTAGTCATCTCCCTATTTACTTCATTCTTGGAATTCCTCAATCATCACTCCGCCAGCCTTTGGATAAACTGTTTCCTTCCACGTTTATCCAGTAAATACCTACACTTACCTCTCAAAAGTCAGCTCAAATATCACCTCTTTGGGCAAATATTTTTTGAAAGAAGGTTGTATAGAGGAGTGAAAATCAGACAGACCTGGATCAAATACCACTTTTATTACTTAGTAGCTATGTGACTTTTGGCAAGTTACTTGATCTCTCTGAACCCTATTGTATACATGTGTAATGTGTAGAACTCCACCTGCCATCACATTTATACTATGTGTCTAATTATGTGGAAACTTGATGGCTCATAGTAAAGGACAGATTTTGGCAGCATGGAAATAGTGTGATACCTGACATGCAGTAGGTACATGCTAAACCTCTGTTGACTCAAGGAATGAATCAATTATATGAACAAATCAATCAATCAACCAAACGCCAAGTAGGACCCAAGACTACATGTGTGTCCATGTTTGTCTTTGTGGCTCCCCACTTAACTTCCCACACACAAACATGTGTACATATTATTCAAAAACGCAATATGCAAACATGATGGTAATTGGTTTCTAGTTGCCTGGAGATTCCAGAGAACCAGTTTCTCAGGCTGTGTGGCAAAACGAAGAATGCCAGCAAAAGGCATTAAGAAAAGAGTTAATTATATATTTACTACCTCTGTCATTTTCTCCTAATTATGTCTTGGCAAGTACAGACTCCTGGATGAGTCTTAAATCTCAGCATCTTTAAAAATATAATAATAAATCAATGTGAAATGGAATGCTCCCAACAGCCAAAGACGCCCAGGAAAGTTTTCAATCAGCGAGAGTCCCGGTGAGCCAGGCTGGCACCTGTTCTGACCGTGTTTGGACTTCTGAGACCAGAAATGGGGCCAAAAAAGCAGCAGGAGAGCAGGGAGGTATCTGAGCTTTGCCACCAAGGCACCTCCCAGTCTCATGAGGGTCACCAAGAGATCCTGTGGGTATCATTGCTGCCAATTTCCCCTGAGGCAACAGGAAGAGGGTGCTAGGCATGAAAATGGATAAGCCTTCCTTATGGCATTTTGACGTGGTTTCTGGATTGAGATGACAGGAACCATTTACTGAGGACCCCCTATGTCAGTGGTTCCTGACTGGGGTGAACTTGCCTTAGGGGACATTTGGCAAGGTTTGGAGGGCTTTGGGTTATTACAGCTTGGTGCTAATGACACCCACTGGGTAGAGCCAGGAATGCTGCTAAACATCATACAATGTGCAGGACAGAGTCCCACAGCCAAATACAATCTAGCCTCAAATGTCATAGTGCTTGGGGCTGGGTGCTTCCATACCATCTACAACTGACTGCTGCTACTCAATTTTCAGGCTTCTTTATGTACTTGCATTTTCTATTTTGGTTTCTAATGAAGAGGAATTTCTAGGCACTCACACACACTCAGAACAAATACACAGGCTTCCTTCTTTGTAACCCCCACGACCCTCTGGTCACAATCACATTCATCAAAAATCAGTTGAGGACCTCCCTGATGGTTCAGTGGTTAAGCATCTGCCTGCCAACACAGGGAACATGAATTTGATACCTGGTCCAGGGAGATCGCACAGGCCTCAGAGCAACTAAGCCTGTGAGCCACAAGCCACAGCAATGAGGAGCCCATGTACCACAACCAGGAGTTGCCCCCACTATCCACAACTAGAGAAAGCCCACAGGCAGCAACAAAGACACAGCACAGTGGAAAATATTTTTGATTTAACTAGTTGGCCTAAACAGAAGAGGGGACACTGATAGCCAATGGGCGCCTGAGGTGCTGGCCCTTCCTCTCCTCTTGGGGAAGACACCATGCTTCTCTCACTGGCTCCAGTACACACGGCAAGGGCAGCAAGGCTGGGGAGCTTGTTGGCGCCCATCAAGCAGACCTAGGCAGGAGGCCAAGTGCCTCTCCTGCCCATGAGATGACCAGGAATCACTGTGCTTTTCATCAGGCTCCACTACTGTGCCCAGCAACTTCACTCTATTTCATCTCAATCACACCTATGTCATCCAGGCAATTGCTAGACCCAGCGTCTGTAACTTGAGTCTCTTGTATAGGAGCCAAAGGTCTCAGTACATAAAAGACTCAAGAGAGATTGTCCTAACATGTTTTCATGTAGTCTTCACAACTACTCTACAGGGCTGATACCTGTACATCCCTTCTACAACCGGGGAGAAGAGGCTTTAAGGAACTGAACGACTCACTTAAGTGGAAATGAGGAAACTGACATGCAAACACCAGTCCTTTTAACCCCAAGGCACCTGTTCTTGCCAATGCAGCTGACTGCTGGAAAGGGACAAACGAAGGAGGCACAAAGAATAGAAGGGATGTTTTGGAGCTTTATAAGAATGGAGGGAATAGGAAAAAGTATGGGTCACCTCTCCCACCCTGACCTGTGCTGTAAACACTGACCTAGTTCCTAATATCCACATGTCTGTCCACAGGGCACCTGGAACTCTGGACACTGAAAGGAGGCACATTTTAAGAGGCAGAGGAACAAGTCATTTGGGGGCTATCAATAGGCAATATGGGGCTTCCCAGGTGGCGCTGGTGGTAAAGAGCCTTCCTGCCAATGCAGGAGACACAAGAGATGTGGGTTTTATCCCTGGGTCAGGAAGATCACCAGGAGGAGGGCACAGAAACCACTCTAGCATTCTTGCCTGGAGAATCACATGGACAGAGAATCATGGTGGTCTACAGTCCATAGGGTCACAGAGAGTCAGACACAACTGAAGTGACTTAGCACGCATGCACACAATAGGCAATATGAACCAAGATGTGGGTGATATATATAGGGGGCTCACTACTCCATGAGGAGGCTAAGGCTTCTTCTGAGCAGATGTTGGGAGGATTTTAATAAAGGCCTTGAGCCATCATGAGCTAGCAAAGGCGTGTAGGGATGACAGGAAGACACTCCACCTCAGTCAGCTTTAGGAACATCAGAAGAGTCCACACTGCTCTGGAAACGGTCTATAGAGTGCTGTAACCTTCTTCATGTTATCCCTTTCACTGTTTCTCTCTCCAGCATTTCTCAACATGTATCCCATGGAGCAGCACTCTGGAACTGCAACACATACAGGAATTTAATGTGCCAACTCACACTCTCTATTTCCAGCAAGCTCCCAGGTGATGCTGTTGCTGCCAGTCCACAGGCCACACTTTGACTAGAAAGGCTTTAGGACAGTGGCCCCCAAACTTTTTGGCACCAGGGACCAGTTCATGTAAGGCCATTTTTCCATGGACTAGGGAGGAGAGGATGGTTAAGGGATGATTCCAGCACATTACATTCACTGTGCATTGTATTTCTATGATTATTACATCATCTCCACCTCATATCATCAGCTATTAAATCCTAGAGGTTGGGGACCCCTGCTTTAGAATATTGGCTAAGCAAGATGATAAAAAGTCTTTCAGTTCAGCTGAGTCACTCAGTCGCATCTTACTCTTTGTGACCCCAAGGACTGCAGCACGCAGGGCTTTCCTGTCCATCACCAACTTCTGGAGCTTGCTCAGACTCATGTCCATTGAGTCGATGATGTCATCCAACCATCTTATCCTCTGTCATCTTCCTGCATTCAATCTTTCCCAGCATCAGAGCCTTTTCCAATGAGTCAGTTCTTCACATCAGATGGCCAAAGTATTGGAGTTTCAGCTTCAACATCAGTCCTTCCAATGAACACCCAGGACTGATCTCCTTTAGGATGGACTGGCTGGATCTCCTTACAGTTCAAGGGACTCTCGAGAGTCTTCTCCAACACCACAGTTCAAAAGCATCAATTCTTTGGCACTCAGCTTTCTTTATAGTCCAACTCTCACATCCATACATGACTACTGGAAAAACTATAACTTTGACTAGATGGCCCTTTGTTGGGAAAGTAATATCTCTGCTTTTTAATATGCTAAGTTAGTCATAGCTTTTCTTCCAAGGAGCAAGCATCTTTTAATTTCATGTCTGCAGTCATCATCTGCAGTGATTTTGGAGCCCCCCAAAAATAAAGTCTGACACTGTTTCCCCATCTATTTCCCATGAAGTGATGGGACCAGATGCCATGATCCTAGTTTTCTGAATGTTGAGTTTTGAGCTAACTTTTCCATTCCCCACTTTCAATTTCATCAGGAGGCTCATTAGTGCTTCTTTGCTTTCTGCCATCAGGGTGGTGTCATCTGCATATCTGAGGTTATTGATATTTCCTCCTGCAATCTTGATTCCAGCTTGTGTTTGATCTAGCCCAGCATTTTGCATGATGTACTCTGCATATAAGTTAAATAAGCAGGGTGGCAATACAGCCTTGATGTACTCCTTTCCCGATTTGGAACCAGTCGGATTTTCCATGTCCGGTTCTAACTGTTGCTTTTTGACCTGCATACAGATTTCTCAGGAAGTAGGTAAGGTGGTCTGGTGTTCCCATCTCTTGAAAAATTTTCCACAGTTTGTTGTGATCCACACAGTCAAAGGCTTTGGTGTAGTCAATAAAGCAGAAGTAGATGCTTTTCTGGAATTCTCTTGCTTTTTTGATGATCCAGTGGATGTTTGCAATTTGATCTCTGGTTCCTCTGCCTTTTCTAAGTCCAGCTTGAACATCTGAAAGTTCACAGTTCATGTACTGCTGAAGCCTGGCTTGGAGAATTTTGAGATTTACTTTACTAGTGTGTGAGATGAGTGCAATTCTGTGGTAGGATGAGCATTCTTTGGCATTGTCTTTATTTGGGATCGGAATGAAAACGGATCTTTTCCAGTTCTGTGGCCACTGCTGAATTTTCCAAATTTGCTGGCATATTGAGTGCAGCACTTTCACAGCATCATCTTTTAGGATTCAAAATAGCTCAACTGGAATTCCATCACCTCCACTAGCATTGTTTGTAGTGATGCTTCTTAAGGCCCACTTGACTTGCATTCTAGAATATCTGGCTCTAGGTGAGTGATCACACCATCATGGTTATCTGGGTCATGAGGATCTTCTTTGTATGTGTATCTTCTTTTTTGTATATTCTTGCCACCTCTTCTTAATGTCTTCTGCTTCTGTTAGGTGCATACATTTCTGTCCTTTATTGTGCTCACCTTTGCATGAAATATCCCCTTAGTATCTCTAATTTTCTTGAGGAGATCTCTAGTCTTTCCCATTCTATTGTTTTCCTCTGTTTCTTTGCATTGATCACTGAGGAAGGCTTTCTTGTATCTCTTTGCTATTCTTTAGAACTCTGCATTCACATGGGTATATCTTTCATTTTCTCCTTTGCCTTTAGCTTCTTTTCTTTTCTCAGCTATTTGAAAGGCCTCCTCAGGCAACCATTTTGCTTTTTTGCATTTCATTTTCTTGAAGATGGTCTTGTTCACTGCCTCCTGTACAATGCCATGAAACTCCATCCATAGTTCTTCATGCACCCTGTCTATCATATCTAATCCCTTGAATCTTGTCACTTCCACTGTATAATCATAAAGGATTTGATTTAGGTCATACCTGAATGGTCTAGTGGTTTTCCCTACTTTCTTCAAATTAAGTCTGAATTTGGCAATAAGGAGTTCATGATCAGAGCCGTAGTCCTCTCCCAGTCTTGTTTTTACTGACTGTATAGAGCTTCTCCATCTCTGGTTGCAAAGAATATAATAAATCTGATTTCAGTATTGACCATCTGTTGATGTCCATGTGTAGAGTTGTCTCTTGTGGTGTTGGAAAAGGATGTTTGCTATGACCAGTGTGTTTTCTTGGCAAAACTCTGTTAGCCTTTGCCCTGCTTCATTTTGTACTCCAAGGCCAAATTTGTCTGTTATTTCAGGTATATCTAGACTTCCTACTTTTGCATTCCAGTATCCTATAATGAAAAGGACATCTTTTAAAGTCTTTAAAGACTCTTTAAAAAAAGTCTTTAAAGGAAACTCTAAAGATTCCAGAGGTGAACTGTTTGTGGAGTAACTATATTAAGTTGAATGGATATCTGAAATTCCAAGAGAAGGGGATAATATATGTAAAGATATTAAAAGGCTTTACTGGAAACAAAAGAGGTACTATTGTCAAATATTTGGGGAGAAACTGGGTTAAGTTCAAGGAGTCTCACTACTCCCGGACTTCTCAGTGCCTTTACACTGTACAAGTCAGATCATGTCACTCCCTCATCTGAAGCTGGTGATGTTGAAGCCTATACAGTGGCTGACAAGACCCTTGAAACTTTATTTCTTCCTTTTCCCCACCTTCAAGATCTCCAGGCCCACAGGCTTTCTCTGGGAAAACAGACAAGCACTCTCCAGTCTCAGAGCCTTTATCTCAGGGTCTTTCCTCCAACTTCCAACTGACTAATTCCTTTGCCTCCTTCTTTGCTCAAATGCCACCTTCAAGATGAGACTTCTATGACCACCCTATGGAATTTCACAGTATCCTATCCCCAACGTTTGCAATCCCCCTTTAACCCATTTAATCTTTTTTTCCAATGCATGTTCACCTTTAAACTCACCATGTAATTCCATCATTTACTATGTCTCTATTTGGTTACTGTTTATCTTCCTCACTAGATTATAAGTTCCACGAGGGCAAGAATCATTGTTTTTTCATTGCTGTATTACAAGTGCCTAGAACCGTATCTTGTAAATATCTGCTGAATCAGCAGTTGAATAAATGTGAATGCAAAGATCCTGGTAGAAGCGGAATACAAGAAGCGTAATTCCCCAAAGGTTTCTAACCACAGAAGCTATTTCTTATTTCTTTTCCTACAGAGCATCTCAGCATGACCACGATTCCTAAATGCACATTTTCTAGGAAATGCTGCTGTCATAACTCATGGAGGATCCAACCTTCATCCGTTTTCCTAAACCCTTCTGGGCCTATTCATATTCATCTCCTTCCAGGTCCCAGGGTGATGAGTCCCATAAGTTTATTACCCATGGTACAAATTTATCTTTAAATCTATGAGAACAACGTCATGGCAGGGACCTTACTGCTCCCCCTCCGTTGAAGCCCCTGGGCATTGCTGGTCGAGCAGGGGCTCCATGTTTCACACCAGACTTTTGAGCAGTAGATGTTTCACAAACATATTTAACCCTCAAGGTTATCCTCCAAGGTGAGTCTCAAACTCTCATCATACAAATAAGAATGGGAGTCTCAGACAGATTAAGTGGCTGTGAAACTGGGATTTGCTTCCCAGGTGGCTCAGTGGGTAAAACATCTGCTTGCAATGCAGGAGACGCAGGAGACTTTGACCCCTGGGTTGGGAAGAGGAGGGCATGGCAACCTAATCCAGTATTCTTGCCTGGAGAATCCCATGGACAGAGGAGCCTGGCAGACTACAGTCCACGGGGTTGCAAAGAGTTGCACAGGACTGAAGCAACTTAGCATGCACGCACGACTGCCTTACCTTAAAGCTCATTCACTCTCCCCCACACCCTAGTGGCAAAGTCACACGGCAAATATTGACAGGCAGAATCAGAGATGGGGGAGCTGTGTGTCCCTCCAGAGTGCCCTCCTGATTGGCAAAAGCAGCAGTGGCAGCAATGATTAAGGCTCCTTGAGGTTTTGCTACACACCTACTAGTATTCTTAGCACTTTATGTCTATTAAGTCTTTTAATTCCTATAACACTCTGGACCTCACTTTACAGATCAGACAATGGAGAAGTTATACAGCGTATTCACTTCCCAAGGTCACACAGCTATGGAGCAGCAGAGCCACTTGTGCCAGAATCAGGAAAAAGCAAGAGCCAGGCCGACTGCAGTCCTGAACTGAGCCATTGCTCCTCTAAGCACCACATCCCTCTTTGGAGCTCTGAGTGACAACTGTAACTCATCCTTTCCTCTTCCCCAAGTCCCTCCAGTGCTCTGTATCCAGCAGGAGGACTCTCCTATAGTGGGAATGCAGTGTACAACCTTCAGTCTCTGCGACCCGCAGCACCCCTCTCCCACATGGCCTTCCCAGATGATCCCTGCTGTGAACGATGGCCTACCCTCAGGAAGGCTTCTCAAGCCCACCCAAGCCCAGGTGGGGAGCCTGAGTCCCAGAGGAGCTGCCGACTTGCCTGAGAGCACACCGAGTCAGTAGTGAACCTGGACAAGGATGCGGGGCTGGGAATCCCATTCCAGCATCCTCCCATCCATTCACCAACCAATCAGAAAGCATTTACTCGGCACCTGCTACCTACCGGTGCCAAGGAGCGACCCAGGGGATTCCGCTCCACCTTCAATGGGCTTATCATTTGTGCTCATTCGTATTTACTGATCTCTTCATTCATTACATCATTAGGTTCCAGAAATCCAATGAGGAAAAGGCAATCACTTCAACTGAGCTTTTTAAAAATTGTCCTTTTTTTTTAATGTATTTTTGGCTGGACTGGGTCTTGATTGCTTGTGTGGGCTTTCTCTAGTTGAGGCAAATGGGGGCTGCTTTCTAGCCACAGTGCACTGGCTTCTCGTTGTGATGGCTTCTCTTGTGGAGCTGAGGCCCTAGGGCTCACGGGCTTCAGTAGTTGTGGCACACGGGCTTAATTGCCCATTGGTATGTGGGCTTTAGTTCCCAGACTGGGGATCAAACCCAGATCCCCTGCATTGGCAGGCAGATTCTTAACCACTGGGCTGCCGGGAAAGTCCTATTTTTAATTAGCCAATTTATTTTCTGGGCTTCACTGAGATAAACGTATTGAAAACTTCCTGGAGGAAATAGCATCAAAAGTGAGATTTAGAGACTAGTAATTGTACATTAAGCAAAAAGGTGATTGAGAGGAAGAGGGTGCATGAAGGAAGGGCCTGTGACAGCAAGAATACAACACATTTCAGATGATTTACATGGTCTTAGGGTAAGGTATGGAATATACATATGAGATAAAATAGAAGGCTCTTTCCAAGGAAAGGAACGAACATTAACTAAATGACTACCATGTGTCAGGCACTTTGTCCTGCCGTGAAGTAGGTATCAATTCCATTTTACAGCTGGAGAAACTGAAACTCTAAAGGGGATAAGACACCTGCCAACCAGGCCTGCCAGCCTGAGCAGACACTGTTAAGGCTCCACTCAGGTTATTCAGATTCCTCTCTCATTTCTGTGCACCTTTCCTCCAGCCATTGTGGGTTTCATTGTTGTTCGCTTCTAATGATCTGCTCTTACTGTTCCCTCACAGAGACCCAGTCTGGGGCTACGAGATCAACTGCCTTTGCTCCCAGAAACCGAAAATGGACTGAGAGTTAAATGTCCTGAATGACCCTTAAGATGGTCTTCCCAGGCGGCACTAGTGGTAAAGAACCTGTCTGCCAATGCAGGAGACATGAGAGATGTAGGTTTGATCCCTAGGTTGGGAAGATCCCCTGGAGGATGGCATGACGACCCACTCCAGTATTCTTGCCTGGAGAATCCCATGGGCAGAGGAGCCTGGTGGGCTACAGTCCATGGGGTTGCAAAGAGGCAGACACGACTGAAGCGACTTGGCATGTGCACACGCATGGCCCTTAAACAATGGTGGCTGGAGCAGGAAGGCCCAGAAAGCTTGCCTACAACAAGGACAAGCTCTGAGCTATAGTCTACACTCCAGGGCTCCCCCGTGGGATGAGAGCGACCCAGTGCTTAGCCCCAAATTGTTCCCTTGCCTTGCTTCTCCCTCTGTTCTGTCCTGCCTTCCCCATTTCCTTACGATTTCTCCTGGGATCCCCCTTCTTAATGAATCACTCAGACAAGAATTTGCACCTCAGAGACTGCTTCTAGGGAACCCCACCTAAAACATTATCCCCGTCTGTCTGAATGGGAAGCCCTTTCTCTTGCTAGTAAGACAGAATGATTAAACAAATCTGCACGAGTGAAGGGAAAATGAGTAGTAATGATAAGAAGTTCAAGATCAGGAAGAAGTTTCTTTGAGCTTAGGGAGGAAGGAGAAAGTCTCAGACAGAGAAATACTAGTTTAACATCAAAGAACATGTAAGTTATAAACCCAGTGGGAAAAGTTGGCATCCAGGGTTGGGGGGTATGATGTTATTATAAAGAACGACATCCCAAGGGTGACAAAGCTACAGAACAGAGGGAATCATGCCATCTGGGTGGAAGAGTGGGAAATAGCTCAGGAGAGGAGACAGGGCCAGACTAGGAAGGATTTCTTCAGTATCAGGCTAACGAGGGGTAGACACACTTAAGTTCTATATTCACTCCTTCCTATAGTTAATTGGCCCTGATACAGGCAATTCAGTTCACTCAACAGTGAAATGAAAGGACCTACTTCAGATGTTTATTCTGAAAATTAAATAAGAACGGCACAAGGAAAATCTCCGGCCCGTTACTAAAGATACAAATGATGCCTTTCCCCTCTCCCCCTGCATATTGGGAATTTTGGCTCAATTTTGTAAGAGGAGTCACTGAAAAGTTTTTGATCAAGAAAGTAAAATATTCTGAACTTCCCCGGTGGTCCAGTGATTAGGAATTCACCTGCCACTGAAGGGGACACAGGTTTCATCTCTCTTCTGGGAAGATTCTACTTGTCTTGAGGCAACTAAGCCTGCGAGCCACATAACTACTGAGCCCACACATCCGAGAGCCGATGCTCCACAACAAGAGAAGCCACTACAATGAGAAGCCCACACACTGCAACTAGAGAGTAGTTCCTCACTCATTGCAACTAGGGAAAGCCTGCACACAGCCGTGAAGATCCAGTACAGCCAGAAAGAAATAAAAGTTTTTGAAAAAGTAAAGTGAAATGTTCAAACTACATTTTAGAGAGACCATCATACAGCAGAGAGGATAAACTAAAGAGACAGGTGGGTGATCAGGAGACGGATGAAGAAATGTCAGCAGGAGACCTTTGGGTTTGGTGATTCAATCCAACCTAGGAACATAGTGGTAGACATCAGAGGAAAGAGGCTCTTCAGAGATACTGACAAAGGGCTCCCCCGGTGGCACTAGTGGTAAAGAACCCATCTGCCAACACAGGAGACATAAAAGACACAGGTTCTATCCCTGGGTTGGGAAGATCCCCTGGAGGATGGCATGCAATCCACGTCAGTATTCATGCCTGGAGAATCCCCATGGACAGAGGAGCTTGGCGGGCTACAGTCTGTAAGGGCGAAAGAGACGGACACAACTGAAGTGACTTATGCACGCACACATGATTGAGCAGTTGACCTTGAAGGAGGGAAAGAGAGCCAGGGGCCCAAACTATCTTGGAGGTTTTGACCTAGTGTCCGAATGAACAGGGATGAGAAAAGAGGCACTGGTTTGCAGGTGAAGGTGGGGAGTTTGATTTAATGTCTTTTGAGCTTGAAGTTATATCTGGACATCGAGAGAGGTGACAGCATAGGGTCAAAAGAGGCAGAGAGCATGTGGGTTCAAATCCTAGCTCAGCCACTGACTAGCTCTGAGAATCTCTCCGAGTCTCTGTTTCTGTTTCCTCATCCACAAAAAAGAGAAAATGAATGCAGGTTGCTCTAAGGGTTGAGGCACGTGAAATCGTCTGACAACATATAAACTGACAGACGCTTACCACATGTCAGGGCTTTTTAAAGCATAAATCAGACAACTGGGATTGGGTCTCGGGGCTGGCCTCAGAGCTGATATTGTAGATATGGAAAGCTCTGGACTAGAAGAGATGGCTTAAGGACAGTGAAGATCAGGACATCCCGGTGATCCAGTAGCTAAAACTCTGTGCTGCCAGTGTAGGGGGCTCAGGTTCAATCCCTGATCAGAGAACTAAGATCCTACAAGCTGCAAAGGAAAGCCAGATTAGAAAACAACACCACCAACAACAAAAATGGTTGAGACCAATTACCTTCTGGATAAAAATGTCCTATCAAAGACCAACAAGCACTGAAGGTAAATTTTAAGTTAGTTAGCTACTTACATTTCCCCCTAAAGAACACAACTCAATTTAGTTCTATAAACCTTTATCAGACAGGCACATTGGAAAGGGGAGCCCTGAGATGGATAAGACTCAGTTCCTGCCCTGGGAGGATTCACAAGTTCTTGGAAGGAACGGATATACAGGAAACCAAATAAAGTACAGTGTGAGAAGAGTTATGTGAGAGGCCTGAATAAAGAGTATTAGGTATACCAAGGAGGGAGCAATCAATTTTATCTAGAGGGTTTGAGAGGAAATAATTGGTACACTAAGATCCAAATACACATAGTTTTTAAAATAAATTAGTGATGAATAATGATATTCATTCCCTTGTGGCTCAGATGGTAAAGAATCTGCCCACAATGTGGGAGACCCAGGTTTGATCCCTTCCTGGGTCAGGAAGATTCCCTGGAGAAGAGAATGGCAACCCACTCCAGTATTCTTGCCTGGAGAATTCCATGGATAGAGGAGCCTGGTATGCTACAGTCCATGGGATCACAAACAGTTGGACACAACTGAGTGACTAACACACACACACACATAATATCAGTTTAAAGATAATGGGTGAAAGACAAGAACCCTACCAAAATCCTAACCCCAAATTTCTAGGTCATTATGGTAAAAAGAGTAGGGGAATGAAAAATCTAGTTCTGGAAATGTGGCATTCTCTAGATTCCAACTCAAACAGCTTCTAAGACCCATGGGTGATCTGTGATGTAGTTAACTAGGGTTGACCATTATAACAGAAACATTCTTCCGTGTTTTTATAAGTTCACGGAGTAAAGCTAGGTGTTGACATAGGAGAAGAAATACGTTTTCATATTATAATAATTGAATCTCAAGTGGCCACTGCAAAGACCAGAAAGATGGAGCTGGCAAGAACCTCACAGGTTCTGCTCAATTAAGCCCCTCTTCTGCTATCTTCACAAAGACATCAGAAAGGGGAAATGATTCACACAAGGTTGCCTAGCTTGGGAGTGCCAGGACAGGGTCTCAGAGTTCATCATGAATCAGCAACTCTAGATCCACCAGTCCATACACCAGGAACTGCATGTATGCACACATTTGTTGTTCAGTTGCTCAGTTGTGTCCAACTCTGAGACCCCCACGGACTGCAGCATGCCAGGCTACCTGCCCTTCACCATTTCCTAGAGCTTGCTCAAACTCATGTCCATTGATTCAGTGATGCCCTCCAACCATCTCATCTTCTCTCATCCCTTCTCCTCCTGCCTTCAATCTTTCCCAGAATCAGGGTCTTTTCCAATGAGTTGGCTCTTCACATCAGGTGGCCAAAGTACTGGAGCTTCAGCTTCAGGATCAGTCCTTCCAATGAGTATTCAGGGTTGATTTCCTTTAAGATTGACTGGTTTGATCTCTTTGCTGTCCAAGGGACTCAAGAGTCTTCTCCAACACCACAGTTTGAAAGCATCAGTTCTTTGGTGCTTAGCCTTCCTTATGGTCCAACATACACACATGGTACACATACACTCTAAAGTGACCCTAAGCAAGTTACCACCTCCTCTGAGTAGAGTAAGGATTTGCAATATTCCACAAGTGGGATATCCCTTGTTAATATCCCACAAGTGAGGTGCCCAGAGTCTAAGGTCTGACTTCCAGGGAACAATGACCCAGCAGGGAAGAATTCTCTAAGGCAATGGACTTCTGGCTTCTCTAATGTTTAATCAAACAGCCTCACCTGATACTCTCTGTCAACTGAGGCAGGAAGCGCTGCTCATTTCATTAATACCTTAATGAGATAACCACCACCCAGTGGGGGCAGATTTGGTCTTTCCTCTTGGTGATGAGAATTCATCCATTTTTCAAACAATTAGAGCCTGAGAGGATCATCGCTGGGGTTGCAATTGTGGGCTTATTAGGAACAATTTAGATACAAGATTGGATTTCTTTTCTGCACAGAGCCTTTTGTTTGAAGCAAATGAACTGACGTTCCTCATATTAGTATATTAATAAAATGTTGTCCGGGAGGTGTCTGATCTTTAAGAACAGCCCTGTGGCACAGTCCTGAGAATTGAGCTCTTGGAGGAAGGATATAAACTTCTCCTTCCAGCCCCAAGCCCCCAGCACAAGTCACTCTGGGGCTCCGGGCCTCAGTTTCTCATTGTCTCCTGTGATTGGATGACCAGGTCTTGATCTAGAGGCCCACAAGCTATCCACAGTACAGTAGAAAACCTGGCAGAACTCTGTATAATACTGATCTAATGCCTCACTGACTGACTTGTGACTTCTCTTAGGCAGAATTACATCTTTTCAGTGTGACAACCCAGTTAACTCAGGCCAGTTGGATGTGCTGATTGACTGTCAATGACATCGTGAGGATTCAGAGGCCATTCAGGACAAACAAAAGCAGGGACAAACTGAGGAAATTGATTACTAAGGTCTGCCTCTGGTCACCTATTCATTCACTGAAACTCAACTCCCTTGACCCTGCCCAGAGGAATTTACCTCCATCTGTCCAGCACTCCAGATTTGAGATTTCTGTTAACTGTGTACACTGATGTCTTCTCCCAACTAGGCTCAGCCTACCTTAAAGATGTGGGATGAATTCCACTTATCCCTCAACCTAAGGGTGCGCTAGAGCTCAGTCACACTGGCTCGAAAAAGCCAATTACAATCCATTATTCCTAACTCCACATTCAGTGACCATGAAATGGGTCATGGTGGGAGTATTTATAACAGGGAAATTAAAAAAAAAAAAACCACCACAAATTAGACCTTCGCTTCCTCCCAGAAAGCTGGTTGTTAAATATTTACCCACATATTCACTGACAATATCCCCAGCGCTTAGCTTTTAGGGTATAATGGCCACATAGTTGAATCTGGGTGAACACATGAATGACCAAAAGCAGCAGGCATGGGGACAGACAGGTCTCGGGAGGGCCGAGCTCTGTGTATGACTGAGGTAGAAAGATCCCCAAGTAACTTGCAGGAGGAGGGGGACAAGTTACAGCAATGGATTTAGACCTTAGCTGTTCATTAACATCACCTGATGCTGAAGCCATCTCCCAGTCCTGAATCCCTGGGTGGGCCTAGGACATCAGGATTTTCTAAGTACTCTCATATGATTCTCAAATATAGCCACATATGAGAACCTAGATAAAATGCCTTGTCTTACCCCCATCATGTTATCCATCTTCAGAACACCCCAAAATTCCACCACCGCCATTTTAATGCAGGAAGATTGGGGCAGGTAGGTTACCATGATATTTCCCTGAAAGGTTAACAGAGATTGCAGTAACAAGGGATGGGCTTACAGAAGGCTCTCTCCCCATTCCACCCCCACTCGGTATGGTTTTGACTATTTGGCTCATGTCCTGTGTGATGATATAGGTTGGAGGCCATTTCATAAAAAGCATCTCAACTCCATCCAAGATGCTGCCATCCTCAGCCTAAAGACAGCTTCCCTACAAGTCACCAGCACTTCCCCACTTCCCCCACAGCCTCACCCTCGAATGCCACTGCCATTTCCTTTCCCCCCACTGCCACATGCCTACTATTCTTTTCTCCTTAAAAGAACAGCACATATATCACCTCTTCCTTGAGGCTCTCTTTGACCTCAGGCGCCATCTAGAAGCCACGATGGCAAAAACATGGGCTTTGGAGTGAAACAGACTCTGAGTTCAAGCTTCATTTCTGTTTAACCACAGTGGAATTTGGTGAGCTGCTTAGATTCTCAGCCATACATTCTGCCTGTATAAAGTGAGGTTGACAACACTTAGATAAATCAATAGAATATATCTGGATGTCTAGTATTGTGTACCAGGAAACAGAAGTGAACAGAAGCTTGCTATTTCAGTTGAGTCTGTTCTGGCCCTCCCTGGCCATTCATTTCATCACACCCCTCTCCGATCCACGATTTCCCTTCTCTGAAAATAACAGAGTCTAACAAGATGCTCTGGAAGGGCCTTTTCAGTTCCAGAGGGACTTTGTGTCTCTGCCTCTCACTCGGCAATTTTTCCTGCCTTCCATGGTGACTGATCTTTTTCTATATGCAACCTGTCTCCCTAACCAGATTAGCAGACCCCAGAGAGTAGTGAGTGTGCTTTTATATGTCCATGTATCTCTAGAGCCCAGAATAGAGCCCTAAACTTAGGACATTTATCACATTAGGCTTCCATCACCTTAGCTGCTTCTGCTTTTAAGTATCTCATCGCATGACAGTGTCAGTATGAAACTATTACAGAGCTGTCTGATGCTCTGGTTTCAGGGCTTTGCACCCAGCAGACCTAAAGCTGCTGGAGCCACTTGTAAATTACTCAATAGTATCAACTGTCAACTACGACTTGTGGATAAGTTTCCAAAATTCTAAGAAGAGCGATGTAGTAAATGACCAAAGGATTTGTCATGGGATTTGGATAATGTTCTTTCTGATGTCACCCACCTATAATGATGCATAAAGGACCCTGTGCCTGGAAGGTGTCAAAGTAAAATACTGGAAGTCACACCATGCTTTGAGACCAAAGGAATTTCTCAGTAGCTCTGCTGCATTCCTCCCTAGATCCCTAAGTCAGGAGTTACACTCAGAAATCTCCACTCGGTAATTGCTTCTTTCTCTAAGTGATGCCAGAACCAGTGTGTTTTCTCTTTCTCCTTAAATGAGGATTTGCTAGCAGGACTGTATTTTTTCTCGCCTAATAGCGAGTGACAGCAAAGTGTGGAATTAGCTATAACAAGTACCAAGGACTGAATTTTTTCAACTCCCAAGCAAACTGAGAAATCAGTAGCTGGCCCTGAAGATCCAGGGGTATCTACTGGTCTCCTTGACCCTGAACTCAGTTAGAAGGGGCCAGGTAATCTTCTGGTTCCAGATAATAACAGATCTTAGAGATGGGAAGCTGGTAATTCTGTAACTACTGGGAAGTTTTATTGATGTTGACATTGGCTCATTGGATCTAAGCATCCCAAAAGGATGGGGCTTCTTGAGATGGGACTTCAAATATGGCCCCCTGGAGGAACTGATATGTATGATTTCAACAATTCCTATTCAGACTCTTTCTAGCACAGGAGGCATAAAAGAGATCCTGGATGTGTATGAGGACTCTACACTCCTTATAACTACCCTGCCCACTAGCTGTGGGGTTTTGATGTATGAACATCCCCTGTAGCCATGATGGTGAAACCTCTCACACTGCCAGGCTGTACCATTCTCATAGCAACCATACCAATGACTCCCTCTGGGGCTGTGCAACAGAAATTTTCTCTGAGTCCTAATTTCCTCATTTGTAAAATAGAGACAATAATGTCTTAATCACAGAGTCGTTGAGAGGATGAAATTCTGCAAGTGTGAATTAGGTCATTTTTTTCTGTTCTCATCTCAAAGTCCAATTGTGATGCTCTAACCCCTCAAGGCTTGAGACCTAGGGATGGCAGAGTGAAATTTGCCCCTGCCCATCCCATGTCCACCTCTCCACCTCATCTCCTCCCCTCTGGCATGTACCCTGCCTCTCTGGCTCAGACCCACTCCAACCCTCCAAGATTCAGAATCTCTTCCGAAAATGACATCATGCCTCCTAGGAACCCTTCTATAGCTCATCCAAGATTCTGGGTCTCTATTTTCGTCCATGATTGTCCCTCAATTTCAAATCCACCCTCCTGTATACTGCTTTATGATAAGACACTGCAAACTCCATTTCTGCTTTGCCAACTAGATTTCCATTGGACTTTGCGAAAAGGGGGAACTAGAGAAAGGCTTCAAGGAGGGAGGAGGAAGCATCAGACCCATCTTCCAGCTTGCTTCCTGTAGGCATCCTGTCTGCTTCTTCTCCCTGTCAGCAGCAGCCCAGTCTTGCTCACTCATCCCTAAAGTAGTAGTCTGGTCCAGTAATACCAATTGGATCCAAGTTTCAGTTTCTCCCAACAATTTCAGAACATGCTTCATTGTACTCCATCAGAAACACCAGCATCAGCTGGATGGTGGTCCCTCTTCAGAAGTCCCGACGCTATGTGTTTTCTCGTCCAAGCTTAGAACCACCAGCACCAGTGGGAAAGGGCTCCCTCCACAGAAAGCTGAGTTTCAGCTCTAAAGGCCCCTCTCTCCAAGCTAAGTTTTAATTAAGTTAAAACTAAGTTCCAACATCTACATTTTCTTTCCCTAGTCCTAAGATTGGTAACTGCCTTCTGCAGTTGCTCTGTGATAACTTATTCTCTCTTTGTACTTCAAGTTATCTGGTTAACAATGCACTACTCTCAGTTAAAGTCCTTTAACTCTAATGGTTTTTTAAAAACTTTCTTTTTATTGGATTCTGATGGACACATCTGCATATGACCTACGACTTACAACTACCAAAGTGCACATCAAACAAACAAGATGCTGCTACCTACCATTCATCTCACTGCTCTTTCTAGCCTTAGGGCCAAAAGTAATGTCTGGGTCAATGAACACTGGTGAACTTGTGCATAACAGAATAAATGTAGGAATGAATGATGCTTATGGAAGTCAATCAAGTTTAAGGTGTGATTCTTGGGACTTCTGGGCTTCCCTGTTAGCTCAGCTGATAAAGAATCTGCCTGCAATGCAGGAGACCCTGTTTGTGAAGATCCACTGGAAAAGGGATAGGCTACCCACTCCAGTATTCTTGGGCTTCCCTGGTGGCTCAGCTGGTAAAGAATCCGCCTGCAATGTGGGAGGTCTGGGTTCAGTCCCTTGGTTGGGAAGATCCCCTGGAGAAGGGAACAGCTACCCTCTCCAGTATTCTGGCCTGGAGAATTCCAAGGACTGTAGAGCTCATGGGGTCACAAAGAGCCATTGGGACTTCTGCCCAGGCCCTCTTGCTGGGATGGTGGCAGGGCAGATTTCATCCAAGAATGTTCCAATGCAAAAGACATTGAGAAGTTTTGGAATCATGTCCTGATGAGTTCATGAGAAACAATAAAAGACTGAGCCTCGGAGTCTTGGGATCAACTCTTAGCTCTACAACTTCATCACTGTAAGAATTCAAGCAAAAAACTTAACTTCTTTGACCTCAGTTTTCTCACTATCATAGATTTTCTCCATATCATTAGATATGGAATGCAAGACATATTTCAAAGGATTATTCTGAGGATTAAATGAAAAAGAAGTGTGCAAATGAGCCTATTGTAATAGATGCATGAAGTAGGAGCTAAATATTTATGGCCTCCCTCCTCCTCTTCCCCATCCATCTCTTGATTATTTCTGGCCCAAAATTTTAGTATCAAGGAGATTTCATTTTCCAAAGAAGAAGAGCAGACTGTGATCAGTCTTCATGGTCATCATGATCATAACCATTATCATCACCAAAATCATCACCATCATCTCTATCGTCACCACCAGCAGCACCACCATGATGAGCATCACCAACATCATCATCACCATCATTCTCACCATCACCACCACCATCACTACCATCCTGTCATCACCACTACCATCACCAGCACCAAGTGAAAATTCAAATAAAGCATGGTGCTTTTCTCATGTTTTCCTTTATTTGCTCTTCAGATCAATATTTTCCTTAGCATTTATAGGTAAAGAAACCTTCAGAGGTTAAGTTGCTGCACAAGGTCCCACAGGAAGTCATTATCAGTGCTGTAAACCAAACACACGTATATCTGGATTCAAGACCACTGCTCTTCCCTCACACCACCTTCTAACCACTGCGACCAAGGGTCAGATCTTTCCTGTGTCCTCCTATTAAGCAGTCACTGGCCCCAAAGCCTGCAGGTTTGGTTTCTGTATCACTGACACTTGCCCTGACTTGCAGCCCTCGCTGGCTTCCCTTTGCCTGTCTATATCCAAGGCAATACCATCTCACTGCAGCCAAGATGCAATGGTCAACCTCATGGCTGACCCCCTGCAGTAGACAGAAATAAGCTAGCATCTGTGGTCTGAGTGCATGGACATGCATCTTCCTGAAAGACCTCCTTCTCCCATTCTTTCTGGCTCAGGTTAATAGTTCAGGCAGAACTCTTTGTGTCAGACTTTACTGAGCACATTTTCTCTCACTCTCAGCCCAGATGCCCAGTTGGCAAGTGGAGATAGGAGAAAAGAAAGGAATGAAGATGCCAGGTTTTCATCGTTTTGACACCATCTTTGAAGACACCTCCTTAGGAAGAACATAAGCTCTCTCTGGGAATGGGAAAACAGACTTTTTGAGTCCTACAGTCACCACTCTCTTCATGAAGAACCAACCACCTAACAGACATTGAAAAGAAAAAGTCCAGGAAGCAGTGGTGGGCTGGAAGGGGTGAAGACATCTGATCTGTTCCTCCCCTACAAGCCAACCTCCATCTCTCTGGATTTTAGTTCTCTCCCCTGAAAAACAGCTGGTGTGCCAAGGAAGACTGGACATGAGCTGGAGAGTCAGGAAGACTGACTTTGAATCCAAGCTGTGATGTTTTTCTGTGATCTTCCATGAGATACTTCATCTCTCCTAGGCTCAGTTACTTCCACTGTAAATTGGGAACAGTAGGAACATCTACTGTGCAGAGTAATGATGAAGACTAACTAAGTGCCAGGCCTGGAGTAGGTGTGAGCTTCCTGCTTCTTCCTGGATGAGGCAAGTAGATTAGGTGATTCCTGAAGTCCCTTCCATACCTGCTCTTCTGACACATGGATGGGATGTCAGGTCCACATGGCACTAATAGTGTTTCTGCACACAAGAATGAACCCTGCTTTACAGATAATCCTGAGCATGGAAACACAAGAGATGGAAAGGGGTTAGGGAGACAGAGTTCCCAGGGTCACTGCATTTCAACACCCCCTGACCAGGAATTACGTTCCCGTGACATGATATGGGACCACAGGAGGAGTCCAGAGGAGCCATCAAACATCCATGTCTGTTCTTGATGCTGATAAACAGGATGCTTGGCCCCTTTTCAAGGGATGAAGTGTGTGGCCACAGTGCCCTTTCCCATTCACCTCTCCCAAATCTCTCCCACAGCACAACATCCATCTTGCCTAAGAGACTCATCTTCATGAAAGGGTCCATCAGTCATTTACATAATGAAGCCAGGGTCAGGATAATCATTCAGACCCCATCCTCTCCCCAAGACCTACACCCAACAGGTCCCCATATCTTTCCTTAATCTTCCATTGGTCGCCTCTTTTCAACCTCTGTCTCCTCTGTCCAAGTCCAGCCTTCATCTTCCCTCCTTCCTTATTCATAACGGGATCCTGTGCCTCCAGTCCCAGGCAGCTCCATTCCCTCCCCAAGCCTGCTGCCAGACAGCACAGCCTGTGTAACCCCCCTACACACTGGCCAGAGCTCTCCTGTTTCTTGATGTTTCTATTACTTTCATTTTATTTTCTATAATGGATATGTATTACTTTAATATTTTTAAATGATTTTAAAAGTTGTTAATAAAGAGACACAGATGTAAAGAAGAGACGTTTGGACTCCATTGGAGAAGGTGAGGGTGGGATGGTGTGAGAGAATATCACTGAAACATGTATGTTGCTATATATGAGATAGATCGCCAGTCCAGGTTCAATGCCTGAGACAGGGCGCTCACGGTCGGTGCACTGGGATGACCCTGAGGGATGGGATGGGGAGGGAGGTCAGAGGGGGGTTCAGGATGGGGAACACATGTATACCCATGGCTGATTCATGTCAATGTATGGCAAAAACCACTACAATATTGTAAAGTAATTAGCCTCCAATTAAAATAAATTAATTAATTTACAAAAAATTTCAAAGCCAATCATTTCTCTCTTTAACATCCTTTTCTCATTTCCCACTATCTTCAATATGTCATTGAGTTTCCTGAGCTTAGAAGGGGCCACTACTGCCTCATCTCCTGAAGCTACTTCCAAGAGCTTCTGTGTATACATCACATGAACACACTCACTTTTCCCTAAATGTCTCATTCCTGTTTGCTGGAAACACCGCTGGATCATTATTCATACCTAGCCCCTTGCCTGGAAAGTCTTGACCTGATAAATCCATACTTAGTCTTCAAGATGTCAGGTAAACATCGCTACCCCTGGGAAGCCTTCCCTGACTGCAGCACGCTGGCCCACGACTGCAGTTAGGAATTGTGTCTTCCGGTGCCAAAGCATCACACATACTACATCTACTAGAGAAAAATTGGATCTTGACTGTGATCATCTCTGTGTGTGTCCCTCTGGGAATAGATCATGAGATTTTGGAAAGCAAGGACCTTCTTGTCAGTTACCTTCACATCACTGGGGCCTTTCAAACATGCCCACTTTCCACATGTGCATGCATGCACTGTGTTAACTTCTGTACATCTAGATGAATAAAATTATGGCTCTGCCTTCTTGAAGCTTACTGTCAAGTGAGAAAGACAGACATTAAAAAAAAGGAAAGAAAGAAAAGAAAAAGAATGAAAGCAAGTAAATAAGAAATTTAAATCATGAAACGTATTAAGAGGGATTGACTGTGGTCGTGGATACATGAAATTACACACGTGATCAAATTGAATAGGATACACACACACACACACACACACACACACGAGTATGAGCAAAATAGGAATTCTGAGTAAGATCACTGCTTTACATCATTGTCAATATCCTGGTTGCCATACTGTGATACTATAATATAGTTTTGCAAAATGTTACCATTGGGGGAAGCTGAGTAAAGGGTATGTGCCATCTCTCTGTATTATTTATTACAATAGCACATCTTGCTACAGTTATCTCAAAATAAAAAGCTCAACTTAGAAAAAAAAAAGAAGAAGAAGGATACAAATGGGGCCCTGTACAGACCAATTGATAGGATTGGATTACTTAAGATTCTCCTAAGAGGCCTCTCCAAGGAGATGGCTGTCAAGCTGAAATCTTAAGGATCCGAAGGAGCCACCCAGCTGAAGAGCTGAGGAAAGCTTTCCAGAAGGAAGGCTCAGCATGTGCAGGGTTCATGAGATAGAAAGAGCCTGGCACATGTGAGGCTCTGGCAGAAGCCAGGGTGCCTGCAGTATAGGAAAAAGCAAGGCTGGGAGCAGGGAGAGGTGAGGCGAGAAGGGCGAGAGTGCGGATTCACCTGAAGTGTAGGGGGAAGCTGCTGATGTGTTTTAAACTGGGAAAATGACATAATCACATTTAAGTTTTAAAGGGTTCCTCTGACCTTTAGGCTTCCCACCGGAAAGTGGGGCTAAATTGGGAGCCCTTCTAAAGATGTTCATCTCTGAGCCAAGTCCTGAGAGCTGAAAGAAGACAGTCCTATGGAGACTGAGGCCAGACTTTTAGTGCTGGGCATATAACAAAACTCAATAAATGGGTTTCTTTTTTGGTCATTTTTCTTTGATAATTTTTGTTTGTATGTTTTGCAAATACATGGCTGAACAGTTTGAGATTTGCCTGAGGTCTACTCTGTAGGAGTGATCTCTGTTCATTCTGACAGCTAAAAATGCCTGACCATTCAGTGCTGAATTTTTGCAGAGGTAAACAGGCTGTCGATGGACAGAGGTCACATATCCCCAACCTAGTTTGACTTTGACTCGCTGAAGGAGATGACATGGAAGGTCACTGTGCTAAGGACTCAGATCATCAAAGCAAGGTGTATTGTCTCATGGAAAGTAAGCCAGAGCCCAGAGAGAAGAAATCAGAATAATCAGTACCATGGTGGATCTTAGAGGTCTAGACTCCCAACATAAGCCTGGAGTTCCTTCTACATCAACTCTCCCACAAGGGTGGCTCTGAGATTGGAAGATTAATCCCATTGGGAAGCCTCTGAACTCATCTTGGACCAAACTGAAGCTTCAGCATCTTCACTGTTGCTAAGTGACTTGCCCTGGGGCAGAGGATGAGTTTATGAATTGAACGTAAATCAGTAAGATCCCATGGAGGAGGGCATGACAACCCATTGCAATATTCTTGCCTGGAAAATCCAATGGACAGAGGAACCTGGTAGGCTACAGTCCATGGGGTCACAAAGAGTCCGACACTCTTTGAGACTAACGGACTGAAGGATTAATTCTTTATTTCTTTCCTTCCCTTCAACACCAAGCCTGGCCCCTAGTGCTGCTCAGGGGCCAGGTAGAATCAGCAGGTAGCTGTGATATAGGCTGGAAAGGACTGGGATGAGCTGTTTCCACTTACACTGAAGGTCATGCTCAAGGGGTCCGAAGATATCCTCTGGGATCTGAAATGCCAGCTTTCACTCTCTGGTTGAGCTCTGGTCCAGGGCTCTCTCTTGTATGTTGTGCCAGTTTCCCTGCTCAAAGTGGCAAGGGGGATGCTATGAATCTACATACTGACCTCCTTCTAAACCACCAATGTCTCAGGGCTGGTATCACAGCTTCTCTATCTTTTTCTCCTCTCCCCTCCTCTGGGGGCAGCCAGAAGCACCCAATAAAAGCTTGCTGATTCTGAGGGCAGACACACTTTACAATAGACCAATAGGAATTCCTAGATAAATGTCCAGTGAAAGGGTATTTGGTGTATCTCACATAGGAAGACCTCTCAATCCCAAAACACACACACACACACACACACACACACACACACACACACACACACACATAAACACTCATAGTTGACAGGATAAGAAAGGTGAGACCTTCTATCCAAGACCTAAATTCCTCTCCCACCTCTATATTCACCAGGCTCCATGATTTTAGTTCAGTCTTCAACAATCCTGTTCTTTTGAAGGTAAGCTTCTAAATAGCCAATATGTTAATTTCTCTTTTAGCTGAAAGGGGCTTGGAAAGCGTGTGTGTGTGTGATGTTTCCTCCATCAGCTCTCAGAACCATCACATGAGGCAGGTATTACTACTCAGCCCAGATACATACATTTCATAAGTCCTCAAATATTTATGCCACGACTATGTGCCAGACACTGTGCTCAGTGGGACCCCTATCCTCCTGGAGCCCACACGGCATCAGAATAGAGAAATTGAGGACCATAAAGCAGAAATTCAATAAGAAGTCAAGCCTTGGACTGGAGTCCCTTTATTCCAAATCTCATATTCTTTCTATGGAACTGAGTTTTTATCTCGTTAAGAATAAAGATTGAAGGTGGGACAAGAAGATCCCCAGAGAAGAAACTCATTTGTCTTCTCTGTCCTTCTGAATCTTACAGTGATTCTAGGACAAGAGTCATCTCCCTTTGCAGATGACTGGCATGCAGCAGCTCTCTGGAAACCATGCCAGGAACAGGCAGAAAGGAGGAAAAGATCAACAAGCTGAACTTGTGTGTATGTGTGTGTGTGTGTGTGTGTGTATGAGAGAGAGAGAGAGAGAGAGAGAGAGAGAGGGAGAGGAAGAGAGGAGAGAGGGAGAGAGACAGTGGCTCAGCCCCAACTTGGGCTTAGACCCAGACTACCTTGACATTTCCTCCAAAGAATGAAGAAATGGGCCAGAGGAACCACAACTATCTAGAAACTTGCTATTGGCACCGGGAGAGGACCTCCCCTTCCTGCACACATGGACTTAGTCCCCAGGGATCCCTCTTTCCAATTTTCCATGCTTCGAGAGTTTCAGAGTGTTCTGAGTGGAGCACATAGTGGACCTGGCCCTAGAATCTACTCAGAAGCAACCCTCCAGTACCCTTATTCTTTCTTAGCAAATGTGAAGACCCCACCTCTCCCACCTACCCAAAGCCCGTGTACTACACTTCACAGTTGGCAAAGAACTTGGATATTTGTTTTCCTCTTTTTCCAGCTGCCCTGTGGGCACGCAGGATCTTAGTTCCCTGACCAGTGATCAACCTGGGCCCCTGTAGTGGAAGTACAGAGTCCTAGTCACTGGACCACCAACAAAGTCCCCATATTTATTTTTCATATACTAAGAGCCTATCCTTGGAGAAGGAAATGGCAACCCACTCCAGTGTTCTTGCTTGGAGAATCCCAGGGACGGCGGAGCCTGGTGGGCTGCCATCTATGGGGTCACATAAAGTCAGACACGACTGAAGTAACTTAGCAGCAGCAGCAGCAGCAGCAAGAACCTATCCTAGTGGGCCAAGGAGAGGAGTAGCAAAAGGAACATTCAGCTGGGACCTCATCTTCAGATTTAGCCTCAGATGTAGACTTTTGCTTTCCAAATGAGATTATATAAACACATTACTATTTTAGGGTGCTGGAAACATTAACTCACTAAATGCAAATATTTAACACTGTCCACCATTCTGAAACCCTGCTGTATCATTTCTCAGAAGAAGAGCTCTAAAACCGGGAGTGCTCAGGGCACTTGACTTCAAGAGACCTTAAAAACAGTCCCCGGAAGACCAAAGGAAAGGGAATACCACCTTCACTTCACAGATAGGAAAAGTGAGATTCAGAGCCCCCGGCTCAGAATCGTCTAGAGCAACCTCGTTCCCCATGGCTGGCAGCATCAGAGGCTCGTTGGTCCAAACTGGGAGCCACCAGCCACACGTGGAGACTGAGCCCTCGCGAAGTGGCTGGTCTTAATTGAGAAAGGCGTCAATGTAAAATACATGTCAATTTCCGAAGCTTTAACACAACAAGGAATGTTCAATACCCCAAACACCTCAGTAACAATTTTTGTATTTGTTACATGCTGAAATGATATTATTTTGAATACAATGACTAAATAGAATACGTTATGAAAGCAAGTTCTGCCCATCCCTTTCACTCTTTTTATTTATTTATTTATTTATTTATTTTTTACTTGTTTTTGCCATACAATGTCATGATATCACCATGGGTTTACATATGCTTCCCCTCCGGAACCCCCCTCCCTCCTCCCTCCCCCCCGGGAAATCTCGCTGCACCAGTCCCGAGCATCAATCCTGGGCTGGCT
>ML664177.1:38043603-38139165 GCA_007570785.1 Antilocapra americana
CCGAGCATCAATCCTGGGCTGGCGATTGATTAGACACATGACAATTATCATGCTTCAATGCCCTTCTCCCATAACATCCCACCCTTACCCTCATCCACAAAGTCCACGAGTCTATTCTATACATCTGCGTTCCTTTTGTTGTCTCCTATGTTGGGTTCTCGTTACTGTCTTTCTAAATTCCATATATATGCGTTAATATACTGTATTGTTGTTTTTGCTTCTGGCTTACTTCACTCTGGATAATGGGCTCCAGTTTCATCCATCTGAGTAGAATTGCTTCAAATGAATTCTTTTTTAATGCTGAGTAATATTCCATTGTGTATATGTACCACAGCTTTCTTATCCATTCATCAGTTGATGGGCATCTAGGTTGTTTCCATGTCTTAGCTATTGCAAACAATGCAGCGATGAACATTGGGGTACACGTGGCTCTTTCAATTCTGGTTTCCTCGGTGTATATGCCCAGCAGTGGGATTGCCGGGTCATATGGCCTTTCACTCTTTTAAATGCAGCTATTAGCGAATTTTAAATTACACATGAGGCTCATATTATATTTCTATTGGCTGACACTGCTCTGAGGGAAGTAAGGATGTTTATCCCAAGTACCAAGTACATGCTGGCTAATTTTGCAGCAGGGGGCTTTCCTGCTACTCGTTTTAGAAACAGCCTTGAGGATTTTAGATCTGCTCTTGCCCAAGGCAACGGAAGTAACCTGAATCTGGGGGCAGGGTGGGTGAGGGCTTTCAGACACCCCACCCCATTGTATTTCTGAATCCATGGATATCCACTGAGTGAGGTCAAGGCAGTAATGGGAGGGTTCAAAACGGGCCAGCATTTGGGATGAGAATGTCACACTAAATGCAGGCTTGCTCCCTATAAATCACCTTGATTTGTCACCAAATTAGATGGCAAAATGAAACATCCAGGCAGAAATGAAATTCCAGCTGTAGTGGCAGTGTAAAGCCACTCTGACTGACTGTGTGGAGAGGGCTCATTTCACATGAGCTTGGAGCACTCATGTTTCCAGGAAGCTTCATGCACCCGATTCCTTCCCTGAGTAGGTGGGAGTCAGCCCTCTGTGGCTGGGCTAGTGGACAGAGGGCTGGGCTCTGGGGCACTGGTCAACTGGTCTTCCCATTCAAGTTGAGCATTTCTCAGTGTCCAGGCCAAATGAGAATGGGTACCCAGGCTGGGCCTCCAGGTTCAGACTGGAGGACAATTTTTTTATTCAATACCAGTAAGTTCTGGGGTGCCAGGAGCTTACAAGGCCTCTGGGGGCCTCCCCTTCCCACGATCCTGCTTATGGGCCCCCATCTTATGAGCATACGATGTGCAAATTCCACATGAGACCAGGGTCCGACTGATTCTGTTTTTTGCTCTCTCTGACCTTGAGGATGTTTCTCTAGTCTCTAGTCTCTAGTCCCTCCTTTTGAGTAACTGGGCTGATTTTGGCCTTGATGATGTTTCAGGGTCTAGCTCTGACACATGCCCTAAGACCTCATTCCAACACACATAGGTGACACATAAGCACACACACAGACACACCCACAGATGAACACACACAAGCACATACACAAATAAATGGATACATTAAAGCATACGCTTTACGCAACAGAATGTAGAGACACATGGACAGACACACAGACATGCTGATACAGGCACAAAAACACACTGGGGCAGACACACAGACACACCCACATAGACACGTACAAACACACACACAGACCCATGCATAAATACATACATAAGCATATACACACAGAGACACAGCACACACAACACAAAGACACACGCATACACACACATAAACACCGCCATCAAAACAGACAAACATGCACAGATACACTCCTAAGGACCGAAGCATTAACATACTCACAGACACACATACACACAAACATACATCACACTATACAATCCATTTCTTTCAAATGATGACAGACACCAGAACAATTTACTAATGAAACAATCTGGACAGTATGGGTTTGAAAAATCTACCACCCGTCTACTGCCAGAAGGATGTCGTGATGCTTCCAGTCAGACACACACACACACATATACATCCACACACAGGTATACAGACACCTACACAGACACACAGACACATATACAAGCACGCACAGACACACCATAGTCCCTTCTGTCTTGCAACTCTCTATCTCCTCATACCTGCTCCCCTCCCATCTCCCCGCGACCCTCCACCCTGCTGCCATGGTTCATACTCTGCACCCTAGCTCCCTCCCAAAGGCAAGTCCGACTTCCTCTGCCTGGCTAGTGAATCCACAGCAACAGCTCTGGGTGGCTGGCAGTGCTGCTCCTTCTCCAGCCTTATCCTCAGCCCTGAGGTTTCAACCTCTGCTCCAGCACACAGTTTCCCGCATATCAGAAATCCTCGCACCCTGCCCTCCTCTCTAGCCCGGCTCTCCTTCCCCAGGCGGACTAGTTCCTTGAACGAGAGTTAACAGGGTGCCCCCACCAACCCACCCTCCCCTCTGCCCTCTGCTTCCACCCTTCCCCAGAAGTCTCTCCTGCAGAGTCGCCCAGGGGCTGTCTAATTGCCGAATCTAATGCACTCCTTTTAGTCCTCATTTTACCAGCCTTTTCAGTAGCATCTGACCTCGCAGCCCACTCCCACCCAGCTCCTATGACACCACTCACTCCAGTCCACCCTCCTGCTCTGAGCAGGTCTTCTCAGCCTCCATCTGCTTACCCGTGACCAGCTCTATGGCCCAAGGTCCTGGCGTCAGCCCTCGTGCACAGCTGGGCCTCTCTCATCAGCCACCGCAGCTCCACAGCTCTCTGCCTGCATCTTTCCCAAGCATCTTGCAGGCACCTGTTTGAGCCCAGACTAAACTTACCGCCTCTTCTCTACTGGGCCACCACCTCCCCACCTTCTCTCTCCCCTTATTTCAAGAGTTCACACCTGCCTGGCCCCAAGTCAGGAATCTGGAAGTCAGTCCAGATTTTCCCTCTCATTTCCTTCAACCCATCGTATTCCAGTGGTCACAGAAACCTGCTCACTCTTCCAGGGAACCCTGCAGGCCCCACCCATCCATGTGGCCCACGTCCAGAGCTGTATGTCTGCCTCCAAGTGTAACCTGCCACTCCCTCCTCTCAGTTCCCACAGCAGCTTCTCTTGCCTGAAGGATACAGTCCCCACAGCTTAGACACTTGGCGATCCAACTGCTGCAGACCATCCCAGCCTTCTCTTTTGTCCCTCCCTCATACCTACCTAATATCACGAATATTCCAGATGACTTTTACCCCCAAATTCCCAAGCAGTTGCACACCTCCAGGACTGGCCGAGTATTTCCAGAGATGGAGCAAGCTTTCCTCTGGTTACTGACTCTCTTGAAATATTTGGCCCCAGCATCACCCCCACTATGAGGCGCTGCCTGATGAGCCTGCTCAGCGTCCAGGAGGGAGAGCCACCCCTGCCCTGCTCACTTAGTGCCCTGTGTACATTTTCCATAAAGCCTTTACACAGTCCGTTATTATCCTCTGTTTGCATTTTCTTCTCCCCCACTGTTTGTGGACAGAGACTAATTTATTTATGAATTCCCAGAGACATACATAGTCGCCATACATAGACGGTAATAAAAGAATATTTATGAAATGAATGAAGGAATGAATGAATGAGGCAGACTAACTCAGCCCAGAGAAAAGAGTTTAGGTCCTGTTCAAAGCTCTGCCTTTTTCCCCAGGGGAAGGTCAACCTTTAGCGTGGCTTCTGGATGACACCTAGCAACTGTTGCCATGACAACTAAAAAGCACCATTTTCCCAGGGCAATCCTCCCTCCCCGCTGCCTTTCCCCACCTGGCTCAGTAGATCAGAGGAGGCAGTCTTCCTGCTTCAGGAAGCAGTAGGGCGGGGGATGAGGAAAGTGTCCTCCCTGAGACAGCTGATCAGGCAACCTGGCTCAAATCCCCTGGGGCAGGGGTCCTGATGGAGATGCAGAAAATCAGATTTGATGGAATCAGCTGTGCTTGGGCAATCTAGGAGGAGGGACAGATGGGGCCAACTGGCAGTGGGAATGTGGGGGCAACCAGAGGGAAAGCTTATTAGAGGGGTCTCCATCCATCAGAGAGCTGGGGGGTGGGGTGGATGCTTCCCAGGGTGGGGAGGGGTGGGTGCAGAAGAAGTTGGCCTGAGGGTTCCATCCAGAACACAGACTGTAGGGCTGAAGGAAATGTTCTGCCCTCCAGACCCACTCCCTTCAAGGACTGTGCCAGGTCCCAGATGCCCTTTCTTAGTCAGCTCTAGGCCATGTATGCCCCTATGTTCCCAATACCACTCCCCATCCTTGGACTTAGAGTTCAAGGTCAGTGTGATCCTGAAGGGAGAAGCTGCATCTGTTTTAATCACCATCACATCCCCAGAGCCTCCCAGTGCCTGACACACAGATGATCCATAGGGGTTTTACGAATGAATGAAGAGCTACACTGAGACATAAGGGGGGCAGTCCCAGGGCTGGGCAGCCAGGAGAAGAAACCCGGGGAGGCCTGTTCTGTGCCAGCTGCACTGCTTAGATGGATGTCCTTATGGAAGAAGAGGGAAAGGGGGCTCCCAGAGGGCTGGCCACTTGCCAAAGTCACGCAGAGGAAGGGGCAGAGTTGGGATTTGAGGAGGACTCTGGCTGCAATTCCGGTGCTCATTACTCTGCCCAAACCAGAGCCACTGGAGCAGAAATGACGCCTCACACCTTGTGGCCACTGTCCCACCGCCACCCCCTTCTCCCACACACTGTCCAGGCAGGAAGCACCTAACCCTGTGGCTCACTCCCATAGGTCATAAATCCTCAGGGTATGGTCTACAGCCCAAAGCACCATGAACACTCCTGACCTTGTCTGGTCTGGGGAACTAAGTGGGGACAATCCTGGCTAGTACTTGGAAGTGAGAAGTCCTCCAGGTGTAGGGAAAAAGGAACCCTCTTACATTCTTGGTGAGAATGTAAACTGGTACAGTCACTATGAAAAATGTTCCTTAAAAAACTAAAAATAAAGGTACCATACAATCCAGCAATTCTACTCCTGGGCATGTATTCAGAGAAAACCATAATTTGAAAAGATATATGCACCTGATGTTCCTTGCTGCACTATTTATAACAGCCAAGACACGGAGTCACCTAAATGTCCATTGACAGATGAATCGATAAAGAAGATGTGGTACATTTATACAATGGAATATTACTCAGCCGTTAAAAAGAATGAAATGGTGCCATGTGCAGCAACATGTATGGACCTCGAAATTATCATACTAAATGAAGTAGGTCAAAAACAGAAAGACAAATATATGATATTGCTTATATATAGAATCTAAAAAAAATGATACAAATGAACTTGTTCACAAAACAGAAACAGACTCACAGGCATAGGAAACAAATTTATGGTTACCAAAGGGGAAAGGTGGTAACGGGATAAATTCGGAGTTTGTGACTAACATACACACGTGTGCTTGCGTGCTCAGTTGCTTCAGCCATGTCCAACTCTTTGCAACCCTGTGGACTGTAGCCCTCCAGGCTCCTCAGTCCATGGGATTCTCCAGACAAGAATACTGGAGTGGATTACCATGCCCTCCTCCAGGGGATCTTCCTGACCCAGGGGTCCAACCCTTGTCTCCTGCTTTGCAAGTGGATTCTTTACTGCTAAGCCCCTGGGACAGCCCCTTAACATACACACACTACAGTCTGGGTCAAACAACCACGACTGTGTTAGTCCTGCTACTTTAAGACAGTGTCTTGGCTTCCCAGGTGGCACCCATGGTAAAGAACCTGCCTGCCAGTACAGGAGGCATAAGAGACAGGGTTTTGATCCCTGGGTCGGGAAGATACCCTGGAGGAGGGCATGGCAACCCACTCCAATATTCTTGCCTGAGAATCCCACTGGACAGAGGAGCCTGGAGGGCTACAGACCGTAGGATCACAAAGGGTCAGACAACTGAAGCAACTTAGAACACACACGCACTATATCTAAAGCAGATAATCAACAAGGACTACTGCGTGGCACAGGGAACTCCAGTTAAAATTCTGTAATAACTTACATGGGAAAGAACCTATATGTATATATATACATATATATATATATATGCATAACTGAATCATTTTGCTGTACACCTGAAACAAATGCAACCTTGTAAGTCAACTACAGTTCAATATAAAACAAAAAACCTTAAAAAGGAAAATAAATCCTCTGGGTGGCAGGATTTATTGCCCTCTTTGCCCTTGCCACACTCAGTGTTTGGCCCTGATGAATCGAGGTGCTGAGTGCATTATTGCCAGAGGGACCCTAGGCAGGCTCATAGCAGAGACAGTGACAGGTCTCCAGTTATGAGACTTGGGACAGTCTCCCCCACCCCCACAGAGAGGAGAATCAACTTCATTAAGGTACTCTTCCTTCCCTTTCTCCCCCAGAGCTGTCTTTCTCCGTCCCCGGCATGCCTGATGGGGTCGGGCAAGTAATACTCATTTACCAGGCACTCACTGTGTGCCAGGCACTGTTCCCAGGTCTTTATGTGCATTAACCTATGTCATACTCTCAATAACCCAATGAGGTAGGTGCTGGCCTCATCCCCTTTCCAAGGAACAGGGAGGTTACTTTGGCCAAAATCACTATAGCTACCATGTGGCAAAACCCCGGGGGTGAACCCAGGCAGTGCAGCTCGAGCCTGGGCTCCAGTATCACAGCACCGCAGGGTTCATCTAGCAGAAACATGGGGCTTCAGATTCAATCCTGGCCTCTACCTTCAAAAGAGATTGGATACATCACCTGACCTTACTAAGCAGAACTCAGGGCAGTGGGTAGAGGAAAGAAGAATGTCCTGAAATGTGGTCAGCTTGTCTCAGGGGTTGGTTGGTTTCCAGTCTCAGCCCAAAGGGGCCGAGGTGCAGGCTGTGGGTCCTTCTACTCCGAAGGAGCAAACACAGCCGCAGATAGGCAGGGGTTAACAGCTGAAGCTCAGAATCCCTGAGCAGAACACCTGCTTCAGAATGAACGTTTGTGTCCTCCTAAGTTCACACACTGAGGTTCTTACCCTCAAGGTAATGAGTTTGGATGTGAGGCCTTTTGGAGGTCATTAGGTCACGGGGGTGGAGACCCCATGATGGGATTAGTGCCCTTATAAGAAGAGACATGGAGAGATGATGCCTTTCTCTGCCATGGGAGGACACGGAGAGAAAGTGGTCATCAGCAATTCAGGAAGCAGATCCTCACCAGACACTGAATCTGCATCTTCTTGATCTTGGATTTCCCAGCCTCCAGAACTGTGTGAAATGAATACATGCTGTTTCAGTCACCCTGTCTCTGGTATCTGTGATAGCAGTCCACGTTGACAAGATAACACCCCGCTGCCAACTTGGCCCAGACCTTGAGACAGAATTCTAAAAACTGGGCTCTTGAGCCTCAGCCTTCTTATCTCTGAAATGGGATAATGATCACTCTTTGTGCTTGATGTGAATGCATGTAGAACTCTGGACACAAAGCAGGTACTTATCATTAGTAGTTCTCTTATCCCCATATATCCCTCCCCCTGGTCTCCCCTGGTAAGAATATCTCTGCTCTTCACCCAGTTAAATCTGGGGCTGGAACTGGGGTGGCAGAAAGGCCCTGATTCCCAAAGAGAAACTCCAGTTTAAACCTTTATCACAGTCCAGTCCCCTGTAGAGGGCCTAGGCTGCCCTGCCAAGGCCTGAGCTCCCAGCTGTACCTCTCAGGGGAAGCATTTCCTATAACTGAGCCCCAGCCCGAATCCAGGCCAAGGAACATTGGGAGATGGCTCCTGCAGGAGAGCCATCTGGCCAGATCTGCGTGGTTCATCTCCGCTTTGTGGGGCCTAGGGGCAGGGCTCTTCCATGGAGCATCCTCTCCCTGCCTCTTCAAGCCTGCTACTCTCATCCACAATGAGCCTTGTTGTTGTTGCTTGGCCACTAAGTTGTGTCTGATTGCTCACAATCCCATGGACTGTAGCCTGCCAGGCTCTTCTGCCTACATCTTCGCAATTTCAGAATCTCAAGTGTTGGAGAGATCAGCTTTTCATTTATCAGAGGACCAAGTGGATGAGACACTTTTAACTCGGTACTCCTTTTGTGGGCTTTCCAGATGGTTCAGTGGTAAAGAATCTACCTGCTAAGCAAGTTCGATCCTTGGTCAGGAAGATCCCCTGGAGAAAGAAATGGCAACTCGCTCCAGTATTCTTGCCTGGGAAATCCCATGGACAGAGGAACCTGGTGGGCTACAGTCCATGGGGTCGCAAAAGAGTTGGACACAACTTAGTGACTAAACAACAGTAACAACTCCTTTAGTAATGAAAAATTAACTTAGTATGTGTTCAGTTTGGATTTTACCAGCTGCTCAGGTCCCTGTGGAAGGTTACCGCCTTTAAATTAAAAGAAAAAAAATTACTAACTGTGTGACCTAGGGCATGCACTCAACCTCTCTAAGATTCAGTTTCTCCTTCTATGAAGTGTTAAGATGACCAACTCTCATGCTAGTGTGAGACTCCAATGGAACAATACACTTGTAAGCATACAAAGATAGATATTGTTATAAATGGTCAGAAAACTCTTTTCATATGGCTGTTCAAAAATAAATGTACCTGTCAAAATGTCAAATGAACATGCTCTTTGATCCAGAATATATAAACAATATCTGTGGATATTTAAGCAAAAGTACATCAAGATGTGTGGATTCAAAACTAGAAACAGTGCAACTCCCCTTCATGAATCTATCTTTACAGTGAGACACTAAGAAATAGGCCTCCAGTGATGAAAGCGTGTTTGAGATTAATCATCAGCAGAGAAAACAAAGAAAAAAAAAAAACAATCAAAATGTACCCAAATGCAGAACAGTGCATACAGTACAGTTGCTGTAAGTAAAAAAAAGGAGATAAGCCTAGATACTGCCTTTAGATACTGCCTATAGCTGTATGCTAGTATACATATAATCTATCTTTACTGGAAGGGCTCAGAAGAAACTGCTCACAGCTTTTACCTTAGAGGAATGGATTGGGGATTGAGATGTGGAAGACAACTGTGGCTTCCCTATTTTCTGTCTTCCTGAATGTTGGAGTATTTGCAGTATGTCTATATGTTACTTTTAAATAAATGGAAGGCTGGACCACAGGTACATAAAAATTGTAAGTGCTTTTCAACATTTCCAGAGCCTAAGGTACTTATCAGAAAGTTTAACATTTTAGTTTACCAGAAAAAAAGCAAACCCTGAAATGTAACTCATTGTTCCAGTTATCTATTCCTGTACTGCAAACCCCCTCAAAACACAGTGGCATGAGACAACAGCGGTTCATTATTTGTTGTGCTTCTGCGGGCTGGCTGGGCAGTGCTAATCTAGTCTTGCTCAAGCCACTGTATTCAGCTGAGGATTGTCTGGGGCTTGGGTTCAGCTAGGGCCAGTGAGATGAGCGGTCTCTCTCTGTGATAGATCATTTCTGACTTCTTCATGGTATGGACTCCGAGTTCCAAGAGGGTGAAACAGAAATCGCAATGACTCTTAAGACCTAGACCCCAGAACGTGTCGCTTCTAACATGCTTTGGTCAAAGCCAGTGACAAAGCCAGACCAGATCTAAGGGATGGGGGAGAAAGAACTCACCTCTTGATGGGAGAGTTTTGTAAAGAATTTGTGGTCATACTTAATCTATTGCATTAATATTATCAGCACCCTTGCAATCTGCATGACCAAAAGCACTATTTTTATCATTTTATGCATTTTGCCTTGTTTTCCAGTGTCTAGTAGGCGTAGGGTCATTAGATCTGACTTTTAAAATATTTGTTGAGGAATGAATGAATGAACGAACAAATGAACAGCTTCAGCCCCTTTGGCAGTCTCTTTGCTCTAACTTCTTGGACATCCTAGATCTTCAGGTGTCATCAACTCTTGGTAAGCCTTCCATGAAGGACCACTGCCCTGGGTCCCCATTCAAGAGTGGCTGAGCTGGGCTCTGTGATGGGTGAGGTGGGTCATGGGGATGTAACTTCCACTGAATTCATCACCACCTGCCCCCCTTCACCACCCAGATTGCAAAGAATTCCTATGCATGCTCCCGGCCTTGGGCTCAGTCTATGGAACAATCCTTGAGAAATCCCCAAGGCCATGAGTTCTTCACATTGAGTCTCTTCTGTCTCCCCTCCTCTCCAGGTCTCCCCAGGTTCCACTGGTCACCTTCCTCTCCCCCTTAAATGAGGAAGTCACTCCATTTAAGGGAAAGACTAATATACGAGGAGTCTGGAGATAAACCTTCTGGTCTAGGATCAGGCTTTATCTGACAGTATGACCATAACAATAATTTGAAACAAATTTTAGAGCACTCACTAGAAAAGACAGCTTTTAATAACAGACCTTTTAGCATGACACATTGGGGTCTGTGCGATCTCTGAGGGTGATGGGAGGTGGAAGGGGAGAGTCCACTGGACGTGGGAGCTAGGCTGGGTCCTGCGGGTGGGGGAGGGGATGCCAGACTCTGGGAGAAGAATCAGCTGCTTGGCATGCCCTCTGGTGATGAGGGGGCGGCTGGCCCTCCTAAGGGCAGCCGCAGCAGTGGCAGCTGCCAGAACCGGGGTACACACACACACAGCCTTCTTTGCGAATAACGTTGAGTGATTAAACCTCCCTCCCATCTCTCTCCCAGGACCCACAGCCAAACACGATGTTTGTCTCATGTATTAAATCTGGAGAAAACCTATCTGAAACAGGCTGAAACAAATCAATGCACTGACAGACTTGGTTACGGAGGAACAGAGCTCTCTTGTAGCCAACCGCCCACCTTCCACACCATCTCGGAGCCTCAGATCAGCACCAAGGAAAGCCACGGGGTGGGGGAGCACCCCGGCTATATGCTCTCTCTTCTCTCTCAGGCAGCTGGCGACTGGGCTCATTTGAGCACCTACGGTGGAAGGCGGCACACTGCCGCAGAACGAAGTATCAGCTGTGTTTGCAACTTGGCTTTGCAGCTTGCTAGCCCTGTACATTTCACAAGTCTCACACTGTAACTTGCATCACTCTACTACCAATGCCATCACCACCCTATCTGTGCCTTGGTTTCCTTGATATGAAGTAGGCACAATGGTGCACAGAGCAGGGGAAAAAATATATTAATATAACATGCCTGGCACATAATAGCACTCAACATCTATGAATTCCCCATCCTTTTTCCTCTACTAAGAGCAGGCTCTGAGCTCAAGGCTGTGAGGAAGGATAACATGAGAGGAATCTCTGTCCTCAGGAGCTTGGGGGAAAGGGAGACAGATGCATAAAAACAATCTTCCAGGGTGAAGGTAAAGGACAAGAAAATTGGTGAAGGTCCTAAGGATGGCCAGCATCCTCATGCCTTCCTGCGTGGTTTCCCTACTCCCAGAGCCTGCAGCCCAGTCCTCACTAGCCAGTGATGTTCTCTAGTGCTGTATTGCCCACAGGTGCACTCAGGCTCACCCCTGAGCCAGTGAGAATCTGATCCAGCAGTGGGGTAGGGATGTGTTTGTCAGAAGTGAGAGGACCCACTGTACCACCATCACCATCACCATCATCATCACTGCAGAATTCTCCCCCAGTGATGCCCATGCCCTAATCCCTAGAACCTGTGGTCATATCACCTGGCAAAAGGGGTCTTGCTGATGCAATGATAGTTACAGACCTCAGAATAGGAAGAATAACCTGGACTATCCACATGGGCCCACTCTAATGATATATGCATTTAAAAGCAAAGAACCTTGTCCAGTGGGTGTCAGAGGTATGGCAGGAAAAGAGAGGTCTGAAGCAGGAGAAGAACTCAACGTGTGCTGCTGGAGGGGATGCTATGGAAAGCATGAGAAGGGGTGCTAATGCCTGTAGGAGCAAAGAGCAGCCCTGGCTGGCAGCCAGCAGGAAGTGGGACCACAGTCCTACAACCTTAAGGAATTGTATTCAGCCAACAACCCAAAAGACCTTGAACACAGATTCTTCCCTAGAGCCCCAGCAAGGAATCCAGCCCTGCCGGCCCCTTGTGTGAGACACTCAGCAGAGCCTCCTGGCCCACAGAAACAGAGACACAAAGTAGGCATTAAGTTGCTAAGTTTATGGTAATATGTTACTGTACCTAGAAACAGAAAGCTAATAACATCATCACTCCACTACCGGTACCATCACCACCAAATTACTATCACCCAGTATTATCCACAACACTTGCTAAATACCTTTTCTTTCACTCCTCTAGCCCTCGTCAGCCATGCCTCATAGCTTCCTGTAGCCTCTTTCTACCCAGGTCAACTCCTCAGCCCAAAGTTTGCCCCTAATGGGGCCCTTCTCCTCCATCCTTGCTCCCGTCTCCTTCTGCTTCCTTTCTCTTTTCTGAGTAATCCTTGGTTGCTGAGATATAATTTTCATACTTTTTGCCTCCCCCACCCCACAATCACTCTCTCTCCCTGCCCCTATCCCTCTCTCACACACACATTCAAGTCAGTTTCTGATTCTGAACCACTGTCAAAGTTCACAATATGAACGGGTAGACTGCAAAGACAATTTCTTTAGTAGATAAATGTGGGCAGAGGTGGGTGGGGGGATGGAAGACTGCAAACACATAGTTTAATGCATTAGTTTCATCCCTATAACATGTAAATATCATCTCACTGAACCCCCATGACAGTCTGTGAGGTAAGTGCTACCGTCCTCATCCCACAGGCAGGGAAACTAAGGCAAAGGGAGACTGATCAACGTAGTGGAGGCTGGATTTGAACCCAAGCCCTGCCTTCTTCTTCATCTTTAGAGACGGATTTCAAAGACTCTGGGCTTGGTATGTAAAGAGCTAGAAACCCACTGGGACTGCATTGCCCAGCACCCACCAGCTGTTTCTCTGATTTCTCTACTAAGAAGCAAACTGCCAAAGACAACACCTCCCTGCGCCTTACAGAACAGCCTCTCAACCCCATCCAAAGCATTGCCAGAGACTGTGGTTAATCTCAGCCTGACTTAGCAACTAATGAAGCTGAAAGGGTTAACTCCAGATCCTTGCACAAATGCAGTACTTGCACAAATGGACTGCATGTAATTCCCTCTTTATACTTACAAGGACTTTATTTATTTCCTTCCTTTTCTTCCTTTTAGGCAGACCACAGGCAGGTAGGTGGCCCCAGGGGAAGGGGTTCCTGCATCGTGGTTACTGTCAATAGCATTAGCAACTTCGGGCTGTTTTCTTTCCATTTGCTTTCCCCTCCTGGCACTGAAAGCTCATTAGGGCTCTGACAGAAGAGAAATGGCTGGAGTAGGGAAGAGAAACTCTTCGTTTCCCAGAAATTCTGCTCTGGGCTTCCGTTCCCTGTTTCCTAGCAGGCTGGACCTGCAGTGACCTCCAAAGACAGCTCAAAACCTGGCCAGAGTGGAGGGATGTAGGCAGTGCAGGCCCAAGGCCCATCCAGACCCAGACTGTGTCTTCTCCACGCAGCACCATGAGCTTAGACCCGGATCTGCTGTGGTTTAGAATCATTCACACCTGGATGGGGCTGAGATTTACCCAGAATCATCTGAGAAGCCACAGTCTGCTGAGCAAATGAAGAGTGTAAATGAGGCTGGGGAGTGGGGGTGTGTTTAACCTACTTAAGAGAATCTCTTTTCTCAAGCACTTTAGCACCTTCCTTTGCAAGGATAATGTATTGCTGAATACAAGCCATACCAAGCTGGCCAAGGAGGGGCCTCTGGGGCCTCCAATGGGTAGCAGTTCATTCTTACTGCAGGAGACCCTGGGAGGGGGCAGCACCGCTCAGAGAGAAGGCCCCCTCCCCAAGGAGACTAAGCCCAGCTCCTAGATCCTGCTCTGTCCCAAGTGTACCCCAGGCTACCGCCTGGCTCATTCTAAGCCCCAGGGTCTGCATGTGGAAAGGGAGAAAATTGAACAGATGATTTCTGATATCCATGGCTACCCTTGAATGCACTCAGTTATTTTGTGGCATCACAGAATTTTTTTTTTAGCAAATATCACAAAATGCAAACAATGTTATTATGTAAAGTATTATAAAATTGGTAAGGAATACAGCAAGATATCAAAGAATAATAGACAAAAGACATGGCCTTACAATTTCCTGAAAGAAAACTACTAAATGGTAAGAAAATGTAACCAAAAAGCTGGTCTTGCTATTATTCAAGGAAATGCAAGCCGAAATAATGTGTCACTTTGCTAATTAGCAAAACTTTTATATTTAGTTCGAACTGAGGGCCTAGGAAAGCTATGTATTTATACGTTTTATACAAAACTATATATAAAACAGAATGATTTGAAAAAAGTTGACAATATGTATCAAGAGCTATGAGTATTAAAATAATTAAATCTAGCAATATCAGTTTTGAATATTTGGGAAATAACCTCAACCATCAAAAAGCTATGTAAATGAAGTTATTCATCCATCAACAAGCAACTTATCATAGCAAAAAATAAATAAAAAGGCAATTAGACACTGCTGTGCTTAGTCGCTCAGTCGTGTCCGACTCTTTGAGACCCCATGAACTGAAGCGCGCCAGACTCCTCTGTCCATGGGGATTCTCCAGGCAAGAACACTGGAGTGGGTTGCCATGTCCTTTCCCAGGGAATCTTCCCAACCCAGGGATCAAACCCAGGTGTCCGGCATTGCAGGTGGATTCTTTACTGTCTGAGCCGCAGGGAATTCTTTAATGTCTGAGCCACATTTTTTACTTCCCTGAGCTTACCAGGGAAGCCCAAGAATGCTAGAGTGGGTAGCCTATCCCTTCTCCAGGGGATCTTCCCGACTTAGGAATTGAACTGGAGTCTTCTGCATTGCAGCAGATTCTTTACCAGCTGAGTTACCACGGAAGTCCAAAAAGGCAACTACACAAAAGGCAACTCCATACTACTGTATATAAAATAAATAACGAACAAGGCCTTTTTTTAAAGATTTTTTTTTATAATACAGACCATTTGTAAAGTCTTTACTGCTACAATACTGCTTCTGTTTTTTTATGGTTTTAGTTTTTTGGTTGTGAGGCATGTGGGATCTTGGCTCCCCGACCAGGGATGGGATCTTCACACCCTGCGTTGGGAGGCGAAGTCTTAACCACTGGACCACCAGGGAAGACCCAACAAGGACCTTTTTTAGGATATGGTTAATTGCACCAACATTTCCTGAGCACGTGCTATGTGCCAGGGCAGTGCCGAAGGGCCAGACATCTCCGTGCCCTGGAAAGTCACACACCCTCTCATCACTGACTGTCCTGCCCAGTGTATGTTCTTGTTGCAAAGTGAGCTTTTCACACATCTGAAATCGTATAAATGTTCAGAAGGACTCTGGATCCACTGAGTTCCTCCTCAGAAGACCAACTTCTCCTTTAGAAGATCTCTAAGGGTCTCGCCAGGTCTAAAAATGTTTGTTAAAGGAAAATGCTTTTCTTAAAAAAATAAAATAAAATAAAATAAAATAAAGGAAAATGCTTTTCTTATTAAATACTCTTTATTTCCCGCTGTTAATTGTAAGTGAGACAGCATGAAGCCAAGGTGGTAGGAGCGAAGGAGTCAGTTTTAGAGATGATTTGCTAACCATTCAGCCATGGCCTTGGACATTGGGGCCTTAAGGGCCTCAGTTTCTTCATCCAAAAAGTGGGGATAAAAATGTTGCCCTTGTGTATGTTAGCAAGATGCTGTGAGGGGTTCAGAGAGTATACAAACCCACATAAAGGGATGCTGGTACTGCCTTTGCCAGGAACATACCTATCATAGAAGTTGTAAAACTGTGTCCAACAGGCATCACTTCTCAGCCTCAGTTTCCTCATCTATGAAATGGGCATGGTGGGCTTGATTGCATAGAATTCTGAGGTTTAGACATAGCCTATGCAGAGGTTAATTTAAAAGGGCTCAATGTTTGCAGGAATTTTCTGCAGAGCCTGTAGAAGGTTGTCGTTATTGTTCAATCACTCAGTCATTTCCAACTCTTTGCAACTCCATGGACTACAGCATGCCCGGCTTCCCTTGTCCTTCACCATCTCCCGGAATTTGCTCAAACTCCTGTTCATTGAGTCATGGATGCCAACCAACCATCTCATCCTCTGTCACCCTCTTTTCCTCCTGCCCTCAAACATTCCCAGCATCAGAGCCTTCTTCCATTGAGTCAGCTCTTCTCATTAGGCGGCCAAAGTATTGAAGTTTCAGCTTTAGCACCAGTCCTTCCATTGAATAGTCAGGTTTGATTTCCTTTAGAATGGACTGATTTGACCTCCATGTAGTTCAAGAGTCTTCTCCAGTACCACAGTTTGAAAGCATCAAGCTCAGCCTTCTTAATGGTCCAACTCTCACATCTGTACATGACTACTGGAAAAACCATAGCTTTGACTAGTTGGACCTTTGTTGGTGAAGTGGAAGACTGGTCCTCCTCTGTTAGTCACCTTCATCTCCAGACTCAATGTCAAGGCATGTGGTCCCAACATCAGCATGCACACCTGCCCTGAAGTCTTAATGAGAGCCAGGAGCCCTGCAGCACTCAGAAGGTGCAGCTGCTAGCCAAGCATGACGTTAATTTCGCTTCTGTAAATGTCTGGCCATTCAGGGAACAGGAGGCAGGCTTGGCCCACATAGATGGTCCGTGCTCTGCCTTGGAAATGATAAGGGCGGAGGGATAGTCCTCCCAAACCCAGAAGTTTCATTCCCACTGCGACAGTGCTGGAACCCAAGGAGGCTCATTGTTATCTCGGGTTTGTTTTCAGCTTAGGTTGGAAAGGTTTCCAAAAACAATCATTTCATTGTTTCTCTACTCAGTGCTAACTCAATAAAAGTGGTTCTTTTCATTAATTTTGTTGTTTCTCAATGTGCTATATTGGAACTAAATAAAAATGTTCTTTTTACTCCCTCCATAGCTCCTGTAGATTCTTGCCAATTTTTTTTTGTCAGTTTCCATCAACTTCCCAAATGCTAGAGGCAGGTGGGATGTCAGAGAATGTTTGGGTTACCTCATTTATAGATGAGGAGACAGGCAGTGATCTGTTCAAAGCTTCCCCTCGAGTTAGTGGCTGAGTTGAGACTCAAGCCCAGACAGACAAGACTCAGTCCAGCAATCCCACTGCTGGGCATACACACAGAGGAAACCAGAATTGAAAGAGACACGTGTACCCCAATGTTCATCACTGCATTGTTTACAATAGCCAGGACATGGAAGCAACCTAGATGCCCATCAACTGATGAATGGATAAGAAAGCTGTGGTACATATACACAATGGAATATTACTCAGCATTTTAAAAAAATTCATTTGAATCAGTTCTACTCAGGTGGATGGAACTGGAGCCTATTATCCAGAGTGAAGTAAGCCAGAAGGAAAAACAACAATACAGTATACTAATGCATATATATGGAATTTAGAAAGATGGTAACTAGAACCCTGCATGCGAGACAGCAAAAGGAACGCAGATGTATAGAACAGACTCGTGGACTCTGTGGAAGAGGGCAAGGGTGGGATGATATGGGAGCATGGCATTGAAGCATATTAATTATCATATGTGAAATCAATCGCCAGCCCAGGGTTGATGCTCGGGGCTGGTGCACTGAGATGTCCCAGGGGGAGGGAATCGGGAGGGAGGAGGGAGGGGGTTTCTGCTGGAGGGGGAGCATATGTAAACCCATGGCAGTTTCATGTCATTGTATGGCAAAACCAACACAATTAAAAAAAGAAAAAGACTCAGTGATGCGGGTAACATCTGATAGTTTCTCACAGACCAAACTAGAACAGGTTCTCCAAGAGCTGAAGCTGAAAAAAAGAAGCTTGGTGTCACTCTGTTTTAATTTAAACAGATGTGTGCTTATGGATATATTAATATATATATATACACAGACAACACATACATAAGGGTGATCTTTTTTATAGCTGGAGTTCTTCTCCCACTTAAAAATGAATAGAGGAGTTCCTGCATATTTTGCTATAAAGCAAATTTCTATTTCAGAAACCCCTTTCTTCCCACTGATTTTCTCTATAAAATCAAAGCAGCAGACTATTATAAAAGGGAAATTGGCCTCTGGATTTAATAAAATTATCCAGGAATGTGGCAATCCACTCTAAATACATGTTTAAGGGGAAAACGAAAGCACTCCAATGAAATATTAACCAGGACCCCGAAAATATTAATGATACTTGGTACTGAAAAGATAAAGCAATAGTTGATTCATGCTGTTGTACCACAGAAGCTAACACAGCATTGTAAAGCAATTACACTCCAATAAATAGAGAAATGAAAATGATAAAGCAAAAGTAAGAGGCATGATCATGTAGTCAAACACCGTTTCATATCACATGGGACAGTTTTATATCCTGCGTCACCCAGCTTCCTAATGCCCTCCCTCTGACCAAGGAGCACTCCTGGGACAACTAGGTATCAGCAAACTTTACCCCCAGCTTCAAATATTTCAACAGCCCCCAAGTTTCCACCTGAAACAATGTTTTGGAGCACCCTCCACTTTCCTGGTCATTTAAGTTCACCAGCATCTTTCCAAACACACTTGCCTGGTCACATGGCCATGGGTATCATACCATCACCAGCCAGACTTCTATAGATAGATACTCTTTCTCTCTACACGTTCAGAATCCACATTTGTGAAGGAACCTCCCCTGATTTCTATAATCAGACTTTGTCTTTCCCTCCCTGGACCAACCCAATCCCTTTATTTGTAACTCTCTAGGAATCCTAAGGACTAGTTGTGTATTATTTCAGTTCAGACACTACTTTTTTAAGATTTCTTTTGTTGAAGTATAGTTGATTTATACTGTTATGTTAATTGCACCAATATGGATGGACCTAGAGACTACCACACTGAGTCAGCTGGAAAAAGACAAATACCATCTGATATCACTTATATGTGGAATCTAAAATGTGACACAAATGAACTTATGGATACATCTTTCACTTACTGAAAGATCTTTTGGGACTGCAGGCATGCCTGATTTCCACTCAAGGGGATAATGGAGTCATGAGTTTAAGCCTCTTGGTTGTCACTTACACAGCCACTGTTGTCTCGGTGGTGGGTGTGTGTACTTTGTTATTATCTCTGTCTCACTGCAGGGCAGGAGTCTCCTCTCTTTTATGAACTGCTGTAGCCCTCCGATCTAAAAGGAGCCCCATAGTAGTCACTAACTGGATTCCCAAAAGCAGGTGCAGATTTGGACACAAGATATTGTGTCTCCTAATATCACACACACCTTTAAAGTGGTAATAACAATAACTACTATTCCATATGGGGCTTCCCAGGTGGCACTAGTGGTAAAGAAAGTGAAAGTGAAAGTCGCTCAGTCGTGTCCGACTCTTAGTGACCCCATGGACTCTACAGTCCATGGAATTCTCCAGTCCAGAATACTGGAGTGGGTAGCCATTTCCTTCTCCAAGGGGATCTTGCCAAACAGGGTTCAAACCCAGGCCTCTGGAAGATTCTTTACCAACTGAGCCACCAGGGAAGTGGTAAAGAACCTGCCTGCCGATTCAGGAGACGGGGGTTCCATTCCCCCGTGGGTTGGACAGCCTGGCAACCCACGCCAGTGTTCTTGCCCAGAGAATCCTATGGACAGAGAAGCCTGGCGGGCTACAGTCCATGGGATCGAAAGAGTCGGATCTGACCGAAGTGACTTAGCACGCATGCACATACCATTCCTTATAGTCATTATTTTACATCCATGAGACCAACCAAGCTTACAAACAGGGAGGTAGGGATTACTATTGTATTCCACTTTTCCGGTGAAAAAAACGAAGCTTGGAGGTGAGTTAACACAACCTGAAAATAATAAAGCAGAGTCACTGATGCTGAATTTGGTGTGCCTGTGGGTGTTACCTTTCAAAATGGAAGAAAGAGAGAAATTCAAAGGAATAAAGCCCCATGGTGGAATCTATTATTGTCTGGCATTAGAAGAGGAGATATTTTCGGTTGAGAGACCCCCCCTTGGGCACAGGTGTGTATGACCCCCTCCACCTCCACAGGGGCTGATGCTGAATGCTGGGCATTAGCAGGACTGGAAATTCTCCTCCATGCCTCAAATCAAGAGCATCCCCTCCTTTTCTTTTGCAATCCTGATGCATGCCACTTGGTGAAATTATATCTTTCAGCAAATGTGTTTTCAGAGCCTATATTGTCCAGTTAGTAGCTGTGGTTGACTCAAACAGGAGCCCTGCTTCTTGTCCTGTTGGTGTGTGAAGGTGCTATGTTGCATGAACGCTGCTTCACACATATTCACTTCCAGCTGTGAGTTTACTCTTTTAATAATGCATGGATGCTATCTCATTTACATGTGCAACTAGGAATGTTTTTCTATCAGTAGCCGTTAACCACAGCTTCACAGGGGGAGATGTCTGGGGTCCCAGAAATATTCAAAGGAGTTTTGGAGCAGATGACAACTGACTCACACAGGCATTCTTGGAGAGGAGCCTAGATCTGCAGGGAATAAAGGAAATCTTTCCCTGCTCCTTTGAGATGTTTTCTTGCTCCTCTTGCTACTGCTGTCCAGCCCTCTATACAACCAGAGTGAGTCCTCTTCTTGGACTGAATCTGACTTCATCTTCCCCACTCTCTCCACCACCCACTCAGCTCTGGCCATTTAGGTCTCATTGCTTTCCCCCAAATACACCCAGTACTTTCCTACCTCAGGGACTTTGCACAGGCTCTGCCTTCTGCCTGGAATCCTTTACCCAGATAGTCACATGGTTCACTTCTTTCCTTCTCACGTTAAAGTCTTTGTTCCAACCAGGTGCTCCCTGAACACCCTCTAGTTAAAATGCCAACTATTCCCTACTATTCTCAACCACCCTTCCTTGCTTTATCATCCTCCACATGACTTACCCATCTTATAAATTATATATTCTATTTGTCTGTGTTTTGTTGCCTGCATTCTAGAAACACAAGGACTTTTTTTGAATCTTTTCTCTATTGCCACCAGGCCACTGTCTATAATGATACCTGGCACAAAGTAGGAACTCAATAACTATTGTTACATGAATAAATGGGTACCCTGAGGAAGGTCTCACAACACCAAAATTTTAAAAATGATGAGTCCTTACCATGATCAAATGGGTATAGCTCTTCATAGCTCATGAAGCATATTTGTAGCAAGCATCCCATGTATTCTCTGTCCTATGAGCTGAACTGTGTCCCACCAAAATGTACATGCTGACAAACCCTAACATGACTCTATCTGGAGACAGATAAGGGCTTTAGTGGGGGCCTCCTTTGGTAGCACAGTGGTAAAGAACCCATATGCCAATGCCAGAGACATAGGAGACTCGGGTTTGATCCCTAGGTGGGTAAGAACCCCTGGAGGAGGGAATGGCAACCCACTCCAGTATTCTTGCTTGGAGAACTCCATGGACAGAGGAGCTTGGCAGGCTGCAGTCCATGGAATCACAGAGAGTCAGACACGACTGAGTGACTGAGTATGCATGCAAGGCTTTAGGAAGCAGTTAAGGTTAAACGGGGTCATAAGGGTGGGGCCCTAGTCTAATAGGACTGTGGCCTTTTAAGAAGAGGCTAGAAAGAGATTTTTCTTTTCCTTTCTCCCAGCCCTGTGATGATAGAGCAAGAAGGCAGCCGTCTGTAAGCCAGGAAGACAGCTCTCATCAGAAACCAAATCAGCCTTGATCTTACACTTCTAGCCTCTAGAACTGTGAGTAATAAATTTCTGTTGTATAAGCTATCTGATCTATGGTATTTTGTTATAGCAGCTCAAGTACACTAAAATATTCCACAAAATAGATCCTCCTAGGCAGATTTGATCATCCCATTCTCAAGATGCAACAGCTGAGGTCCAGGGAAACAGAATGATTTTCCCCAAGTTCATATAAGTAGTGGTGAGCTTGCTTTTATTCCCCTGTATCAGGCTGCCTGGCTCAGAACATAATCTGCCTCCAGAGCCCAAATCCCACTCACTTAGCATCTTCCTTCATGATGATGCTCTACAACTAGTGTCTATCTGCAAGGAGCTTGGCAAAGGAAACAACAGCATTTCAGACAGATCCCCTACAGCATGGAAGTTGTGAGGGCTTCTCATGAGCATCTGCATATTGGCCCAAGACAGAGTTCACATTTTAATTGGGTAGCAAGGATGGCATGCCCTTCTGCCTTGCTTTTCACACTCTATACCACCCTTCCATCACTACTTTCAGCCATCTTTGTTGATCCACCCATCTACTCACCCATCCATCCATCATCTATCCATTCAACATTTCCAAGTGCCTACTATATGAGTTAACACCATCTGTGCAAATTTGATTTTGTCAAAGGGGACCAGCAAGGAGAGGTGGCTCAAGGAACATTCTGCAAAGGCTGCCTGTGTGTGCCTATCTGAATTTTTGACCTCACTTAGTCATCAAGAGTTAGAGTAAGGCAACTTGCCCAAGGGTATGGTAGCAGAGCCTTCATCATTGGGCTTTGCAACCTGAGTTTTCTCCATCACATGGTGCTACAGATGAGAACCATGAACCTGGAAGAGTAGCTTCAGGACTTCAGGAGTAGCATCCAGTTTCCTCATCTCCTGCCTTCCCCAGCTACACCTCTCATTTTTCTAGAATTGGTGGATTCCTGCCATAACTGAAGAAGGCAAGTTGGATTAAGGAAGACTTAACATACCAAGAGTAACCAAAACATAGCAAGAATTAATTAACACCATAAGCTCCTCATTGTATATTTGCCACAATTATCCAAGGAGGGAGCTACTCCTATTTTCATCATTTCACAGATGATAGAAAAGAGTGTCAGAGAGAGGAGGTAATTTGTAGAGGAGCCTGAAATCGCTACATGACAGGTCTGAGATTCAAATGCTGGTCTTTCCAAGAGGCAACTTGGAAGAGGAAGTGGGAAAATGGAGACCTAAAACAATGACAAATACCAAATGGGGCTACCATATGTGAGACACAAAGCTGGGCTCTCACTGGGAGCAGGGGTCAGGATCGGGGGTTGCTGAATAAGAAAGGGGGAGCTTAAGGTACTCTGCAGAGTCAGAGGAAGAAATCACAACACAAGAGCTGAATGTGGGCAATGGGGAGTGGAGCTGACGAGACTTCGTTTAGGGTTCCAAGTGCGGGACTAATGTGACTACTGGGGATTCTGTCCCAACCACCCTGGGTTGAAGGCAGAAGAATAAACTGAAGGGAGAGCCCAGGAGAGCCTCTGAGTATGGAACCAACCAACCATCCTCATGCAGAAGAAGAGCCTCTCAGCAGAATCCTCAGATGCTCCTCCATTCACTCACTCAGCTGTGTCTCCCTGAAGTCCTGAAACGCAGTATGGTAAAAGGCAGACAAGGCACACATGAGAAAGAATGAGAACTCTGACACCAGATGGAGTTATTATGTGCTCCATCTCCCCTGATTTTCAGTTTCAAGAGCCTGGGGAATTGGTCATTTCCCAGAGCCTCAGATCCTCAGCTGGGATACAGGGATGCTACCATTCCTCCTAAGGTGCCAAGGGCAAAAATGATGTAAGACATGGAAAGGCACAGAGAACATGGGTGATCATCAAAGCAGGTTAGGTCTCCCTCCTCCCAAACGGGAAACCACTTGGTGTGAGGGAGAAAATAAAGAGTTGGAATGCTTTTTATAGTTTTTTAGAAGCTTACAATTTGTTTTGAATGCAGGACACTAGAAGGCAGAAAGGAACAAACAGAAGAAAATAATAAATACTTCAGTCTCCTGGGGGGTTGCTTGCCTTCCACATTGCTCCCTCTAGTCCATCTTTTCAACATCAATCTGATCGTGTCCCCTGTGACTGAAGAATTATTCTCCCAGGCTAATGCTCGACAGAAATGTGTCCACATGTTCATGAGCAGTCACGAAAGTGTGCTCAACACCATCCGTAGTAGGGAAGGATCAGGAAAAGTCACAGTGAGAATCTACTGCATAATCATCAGAATGTTTATTTTTTTAAAACATTCTATGTTATACTGGAGTATAGCCAATTTTGGTTAGATAGCATCACCGACTCACTGCACATGAACTCAGGCAATCTCTGGGAGATAGTGGAGGACAGCAAAGTTGGACATGCTGCAGTCCATGGGGTCATAAAGAATCAGGCGCGGCTTAGTGACTGAACAACAACATAGCCAATTATCAGTGTGATCGTTTCAGCTAAGAAGACCAACCATAACAAGCATCGGTGAGGATGGGGAGCAGTTAGAACTTTCATACACTGCTGGTGGGAATAGAAAATGGCATAACCACTTTGGAACCAATTAGTCGTTTCTGAGAATTTAAACATACACCTATCATAGGGCCCAGCCATGTCAATCCTATGATTTTCTCTAGTAAAAATAAAAGCATATGTCCCCAAAGACTAGTAAGAAATATTCATAGGAGCTTTAACAGCCACAAACTGTAATGAGTTTGAGCAAGTTATGGGAATTGGTGATGGATAGGGAAGCCTGGCGTGCTGTGCAGTCCATGGGATTGCATAGTCGGACACAAATGAACAACTGAATTATAATAGCCCCCAAGTGGAAAAACCCAAACAGACTCTAACATGGGAATGGTAAGCACATTGTGGTATATCCAGACAATGGAGTTCTACTAGGGGATTTAAAAAAAAAAAAAAGACCAACTAGGAACACTCAAACACACACACACACACACACACACACACACACACAATAGGAATACATCTAAAAATAATTAACCCAAGTGCAATTATCTACACAAAGATCAGTACACATTTTATGAGTTCCAGTCCAGCTGAGCTATTTCGATTCCTAAAAGATGATGCTGTGAAAGTGCTGCACTCTATATGCCAGCAAATTTGGAAAACTCACCAGTGGCCACAGGACTGGAAAAGGTCAGTTTTCATTCCAATCCCAAAGAAAGGCAATGCCGAAGAATGCTCAAACTACCACACAAGTGTACTTATCTCACAAGCTGGCAAAGTAATGCTCAAAATTCTCCAAGAGAGGCCTCAACAGTACGTGAACTGAGAACTTCCAGATGTTCAAGCTGGATTTAGAAAAGGCAGAGGAACCAGAAATCAAATTGCTAACATGCGTTGGATCATCAAAAAAGCAAGAGAATTTCAGAAAAATATCTACTTCTGCTTCGTTGACTACACTAAAGATTTTGCCTGTGTGGATCACGACAAACTGTGGAAAATTCTGAAAGAGATGGGAATACCAGACCACCTTATCTACCTCTTGAGAAATCTTCATGAAGGTCAAGAAACAACAGTTAGAACCGGACATGGAACAATGGACTGGTTCCAAATTGGGAAAGGAGTATGTCAAGGCTGTATACTGTCACCTTGCTTATTTAACTTATATGCAGAGTACATCATGAGAAATGCTGGGTTGGATGAAGCACAAACTGGAGAAATATCAATACCCTCAGATACACAGACGACAGTAGCCTTATGGCAGAAAGTGAAGAGGAAATGAAGAGCCTCTTGATGAAAGTGAAAGAGGAGAGTGAAAAAGCTGGCTTAAACTCAACATTCAAAAAACAAAGATCATGGTATCTGGTCCCATCACTTCATGGCAAATAGATGGGGAAACAATGGAAATGGTGAAAGACTTTATTTTCTTGGGCTCCAAAATCACTGCAGATGGTGACTGCAGCCATGAAATTAAAAGATGCTTTCTCCTTGGAAGAAAGCAGAGTTATTACTTTACAGTCAAATCTATGGTTTTTCCAGTAGTAATTTATGGATATGAGATTTGGGCCATAAAGAAAGCTGAGTGCCAAAGAATTAATGCTTTTGAAATTTTGTGTTGGAGAAGACTCTTGAGAGTCTCTTGGACAGCAAGTAGATCAAACTAGTCAATCCTAAAGGAAATCAACCCTGACTATTCATTGGAAGGACTGATGCTAAAGCTGAAGCTCCAATACTTTGGCCACCTGATAAGAAGAACTGACTCATTGGAAAAGACCCTGATGCTGGGAAAGACTGAAGGCAGGAGGAGAAGGGGATGGCAGAGGATGAGATGTTTGGATGGCACCATTGCCTTGATGGACATGAGTTTGAGCAAGCTCCAGAATCTGGTGATAGACAGGGAAACCTGGCATGCTGCAGTCCATGGGGCTGCAAAGAGTCGGACACGACTGAGCAACTGAACCGACTAATCTATATAAACATTCAAGAAACTACAAATTAATATATGGGGATAGAAGACAAGCAGTTGCCTGGCAATGGGTGAACAGGAGAGAGGAATTACTACAGGACATGAGGAAACTTTGAAAGGGGTTGTACTATAAATCTCTCCAATCTCCTGATTGCTGTAATGTTTTTATTATACACACACACACACACTGATTTTATACATATGAATCATTAATGTGTAAAAACTTGTCAAATTTTGCACTTGAAATATGTGCCATTTATTGATAATTTACACCAATTAGAACTCAGAAAATCTGTTTTTTGAAGACATGGACAAGAATGTTTACAGCAGCTTTAATCATAATAGCCCCAAACTGAAAATAGTATAAATGTCCATCAACGGGAGGATTAATAAATCTGGGTACATTCCTGTGACAGAATACTATACAATAATGACAAACTGCAGTTACAGGCAGCAACATGGACCATCCTCACAAATAAGGAACAACAATATAAGTTAGGCACGAAAGAATCTACAGCATGTAGAAAACTTAAAAATCCACAGCATATAGAAAGCTTAAAAATAGATCTAAAAGTAGTATACATTAGAAGAGTGGTGGGCTTCCCAGGTGGTAAAATATCTGCCTACCAATGCAGGGGACACAAGAGATGCAGGTTCGATTCCTGGGTCAGGAAGATCCCTTGGAGGAGGAAATGGCAATCCACTCCAGCATGTTTGCCTGAAAAATCCCATGGACAGAGGAGCCTGGAGGGCTACAGTCCACAGAGTCACAGAGTTGGACATGACTGAGCATGCATGCACACACACAGGGGACTGGTGACTTTAAGGAAGAAAGAAAGGAAATGAAGATAGGGTTGAGCTCCTGGGATGCTGGTCATACTAGATTCCCTGATCTCAATGATTTATGTATGTCTGTGTCCTCTTGTGATGATGCATTAAAACTGTAGACGTATGGTTTCTCCATTTTTCTATATGCAAGTTTTGCTTTAATAAATAAGATTGGTTTTCTGAGTTACAATGCATTTTTTATAGCAGATTTTTTAGTTTTTTTTTGTTACTGGAGTATAATGCTTTGCAATATCATGTCAGTTTGGGGGAGGGGGCAGAAGATGAGGGGCTGGGGATCAGGGTGGGATGGAGCAGGATGAGAGCAAGCAATAACGTGATCAGAAACAAGGAAAAAGAGTGGTTGAAGTTGTGCAAATGCAAAATGAATTCAAATAAATACATTTTTACAACTTGGCATTTGTTTAGTGCTTCATAACTTATGGTTTGCAAGGTGGCAATCCTGGCAAGAATAAGAACCCTGTTCACCCAAGCACAGCCCTTGGGGCATCCAGCATGTGTTTGAATAAACACAAAACACTTTCATGTTCACTAATGCAATGATTTCTCACAAGCATTCAAGAGACATGCAGGGAGAGGGGTGCTGGTTTCCTTCCCTCGAGGGGAAAGCCAAGGCTCCCAGGTGTTAAGATGCTTCTTGCAGCGTGGACAAAGCCTGGGTGCGGTGTGAGTCCTTGTGTGACGCCTCTGAGCCCTCTGCCTCTGGACAGGGCTGGAACCAAGAGCCCAGTGAAAGCGGAAGTGCGTCAAGCCCGAAGCCCGGGGGGTGGAGAGGCACACAGCGCTAAGGCTTGGACTCACCTGCAGCTGCATGTTCTCTTTGGTTATAGGTGACCTTTTACTATTTCAAAGGCATGCATACCCTCCCTGCTGAGGACACACAAAGATGCAGTAAATTACCACAACAGCTCACACAAAATGAAAGTGGGTCAAACCCGTGAAAACACGCACGTGCCAAGAATAAGGCCAAAAGGGGCAGCAGCAGCCCGTCCCCCTCGCAACAACCAAGGGACAGGCTGCCGAGGACGCCCAGGTAGAAGTGAAATCGCGCCATCCCGGGTGAGTGTCGCTTAGCGTAATTATATCCCCAGAGAATCCAGGCTTCCAGATGGGCCTCAGAGCATCATTCACACACACAGTATTTTCGGCCCAGTAACATGGTTCTAATGAAACAGGAAGAGAGAACAAGACTAACAAAATTAATAAGTCAAATTTCCGTCTTTAATCTCCAGGGCTGCAAATAGGATGTGATGGGTTCAGAGGCAGAGAGGGCAGTGGGGAAAGAAGGGCCCCATTTACAAAGGGGCCAAGCGTTCCTAGCTGGGTCTGTAAGAAGGGTGAGCTTTCATCCCAGTTCCTGCAGCTGACCTGCACACCTCCTTGGAGTCGGAGGAGGAGAGCCTTAGCTGAAGGGAGCGAGGAAGAGACTCGGAAAGGGAAATTCAAACGTTCTGGCTGCTTCTGCACCCCACGTCCACTTGGGGAGGCCTCGGAGGACGTGGCCTTTAGCAGACCACGTCGGGTTGGAAGAGCAGTGCCCCAGCGCATGGCAAGGAGGCTCCATGCAGACGTTCAAGCAGATGAGCTGTGCTCAGCCACAAGGTCCTGCCAACTGAGCCGGGCCTTCCTCTCGGGTCACTACTCTTTTTCTGACCTTCCCACAGTTCCGATCTCTGGGGTTGTTCAATTCATTTATTCAGTCTGTCCTCAGATGCACAGGAAAATCCAAAGATGAACACCTCTGCAGTCCCTGCCGTCAGGGAGCTCACAGCCAGACAGGAAGCCAGACAAGGTAAGATTCTCAAAGTGCTCAAAGTATTGTGATAGAAAGTAGGCAATGAGACTAGGCTTTCCTGGTGGCTCAGCAGTAAAGAACCCGCCTGCCAATGCAAGAGACATGGGTTCGATCCCTGGGTCGGGAAGATCCCCTGGAGAAGGAAATGGCAACCCACTCCAGTATTCTTGCCTGAAGAATCCCATGCACAGAGGAGCCTGGTGGGCTACAGTCCGTGGGGTCTCAGAGTCAGACACGACTGAAGTGACTAAACAACAACAAAGGTAATGAAACTGCAGATGAGGGTGAATGAGGAGGTCATCATTTTTTCTTCTAGATCCTGAGAATCCACACAGCCCTGCCTCAGCCACTATCACAGCAGGGAAACCTATCCCGCCTCCAAGTAAGCCTTGCCACGTTCATCGCCCTTCTGCACTTTACAACCAGACTCATCAGGTCCTATTCCTGAAGCACACCTCCCCTCTCATAGCAAAGCAAGCTCAGACATCAGCCACGGCTGCTCTGAGCTGTCAGACACCCAGACAGATGCTAGAGCAGCTTGTTCTAGAGGAACTAACACTCTTAGATGAAGACCAAGATAAGAGTCTTATTTCTGCTTCCTGAGACTATCCTGGAACTCTGCCTTGGGCTCACTGACCTTCACTCTTTGGCTGCAAAACTGCCACGGGAAGCAGAGTCAGGAGGAGTAGGTGCCAGTCCTGAGGCTCCAGTCTATCTCCATGCCTCTAAGCAAGTTGCTTCCTCACTATGGACTCCTACTCAATCTGCTATCGATGAGGGGATGGAAGAGACTGTACAGTACTCAGAAGTGAAGCTCCAAGGGTCTCTGAGCAAGACATCAGCAAGGATGCGTTTATAATATCTGAAAGCAGGGTTGGCCTTGAACATGAGAAGAGCATCAAGGGCCCAGAGGAGTTTACAAATGTCTGCAGCCACATGAGTAGATACGATGAGCAGAAATCCAGCTGAGTCCTGCCTGGTATAGCAATTCATGTGTAAATCAATGGGTATTGCTTTAAGTCACTATGCTTTGGGCAGTTTATTTATTTATTTTTTTCACAGCAAAAGATAATCAAAACAGGTCCCAGAAATGAATGGTGCAGACATACAACCTTACCAGGACCAGCGCCAGTAGCCAGAGACCTGGGCGAGAGCTAGGGACTTTGGGTACTGTGTTGTCCCCAGAATTGGCCAGTGCTGGTTGGCTGAGTTCATGCAGGTGTCGCTCAAACACAGGCTCCAGACCAGCTTGGTTCCCAACACGAAACAGTAAAATTTCATCCTAAAATGCCCAATTATTTTTGGTGCTTCCCTCCTCTCCCCACTCTCCCCATCCCCACTCTCACTCTCACTCAAAGTGCCAGAGATGGAAAACCATGGAAACAAATGGGCTTTGTGTAGTTCTGAATGGGAAACACAGCATCTGGGGCTTACAAGAGCAAAAACTCCTGTGCTGCTAATACCATTTTTTCATGGGTGATTGTGTTGTGTTTCATTGTTGAAGAGAAGAAGACTCAAGTCGTTTCTCCAGGCTTGAGGGGTCAGCATCCCTTATCCAGCTCTGTGTCTACAGGGTTTATTCCCAGAGAAACTGCACACACAATTCAAATCCCCCTTCAATATTCATAAATAGCTAATTTTCGAGAACCCTCTATGCCAGCCATTGAATTGCACAGTTTATCCACGCTACTTCGCTGAGTCCTTAGAACAAATCTTTCAGGTCATAATTATTGCCCCCATTCTTACACATCAGAAAACTAAAGGTCAGATATTACACAATATTTTAAAACTAAACAGTGGTAGAGCCGATCTTTACACTGAAGTCTTCAGGGCCTCAAAGCCCATGCTCTTAACAGTCCCCCTAAACTGAATCAGCTCCCAGTCTGACCATTACCAGGACTGCTCACTTATACAGACAGCTATGTATTCAGCATATATTGAATGACCACCTACTATGTGTATGAACAGAATACACACAGTTGTGTCTGACTGTTTGCATCCCCATGGACTGTAGCAGTCCGTGGAACTCTCCAGGCCAGAATACTGGAGTGGGTAATCGTTCCCTTCTCCAGCGCATCTTCCCAACCCAGGGATCAAACCCAGGTCTCCTTCATTGCCGGAGGATTCTTTACCAGCTTAGCCACCAGAGAAGCCCATACATTAATGCGGCTGTTAATGTAATGCACCAACCTTTTAGGCACCAGGGACTGGTTTTGTGGAAACAATTTTTCCACAGGTCAGGAGTGGGAGGATGATTTGGGGATGATTCATGCACATTATATTACATCTTATTACATTAAGATCCAGCACAACCCAGTAAATAAATAAAATGTTTTTTTAAAAAGGAACAAGCATGATGGCCAGTTGGAGTGAGTTTGCATATGTGTTTGCTAAGTCGCTTCATTCATTCCGATTCATTACAACCCTAGGGTCTGTAGCTTGACAGACTCCCCTGTCCATGGGATTCTCCAGGCAAGAATACTGGAGTGGGTTGCCACACTCTTCTCCAGAGGATCTTCCTGGCCCAGAGATCGAACCTGTGTCTCTTATGTCTCCTGCATTGGGAGATCCTTTACCTCTAGTGCTACTGGGGAAGCCCCTGGAGTGAACTTATAGTCTAGTAGATCAATGAATAATGGGTGAGAATCTGGGATTGTTCAAGTTAGAAAGAGCTATTTTACAACCTCAAGTCATGCTTACATCTTACATAGTATCCCCACTAAGGTTTTGAATCCCTCCCCAAACAGGAAACTCACTATGTGTCCATGTAGCAGGTCTGAATTTAGATGTCAGTCATTCCTAAAAGCTTTTTCTTACAGTGACTCCAAGTCCATCCATCAGCGTGTCCATGTTCTGATTTGTGGACCCTCCTCAGGGCCACATACAATGTGTCCTGAGATAACTCGCCTCCCAGATAAATCTTCCTTGTGTCCTTAGCTGTTCCCCAATGTCATGATTTTGAGGTCTCCTCCCATTCTCTCTCCTGAACTTGCTACATTATTTTTCTATACACTTCCCCAGATTGGTTCAAAGAAATAAACTCAAAACTTAGCAACATGCATGACCTCAAACACATGATGTCTCCTCTTTGAGTTTAAGGATCCTCAATTTTAAAATGAAGAAATTAGATTATACAGCTTCCAAGAGGAGACAGTAACGGAATGAATCCTAGATGTTCAATAAATATCCTACTCTTCCTTTCATTTACTTCCATCATTGCTGCAAAGTTTGCCCACCCCCCTATCATCCCATAACCCTTTTTACCTGTAAAGTCCTACCATTCAGTACAGGGATGTGAAATCAGAAGACCTGGGTCTGAATCCCAGCTCTGACATTAACAGCCAAGTCACTTTGGGTGTATTATTTAACTGCTCTGTTTCAATTTCATCACCCATAAATCTGGCGCATCACTCCTTTCCCTCCTGGCTTGCAAGAGTTGTCACAGAGGCTGTGGGTAAAGAAGAAGATGCTGTAGGTGAATGCACTCTTCCATCAGGATGCTGTCCAGTCAAGAGATGACATGTGGTTGGTGTTTTGACCAGCACAACCATGGACATCATTCTGTTGGGTTGGCCAAAAAGTTCATTTGTGTTTTCCAGAAGATGGTACAGAAAAACTTGAATGAAGTTTTTGGTCAACCCAATTTTTTTTTTTTTCGATACATTTACTTAGCCCACTTCCAACACACTTGGGGACTCCGTTTCTATGTGAAAATTCAATATAATTTAAATAATTCTAGAAAAGGGACTGTGTGTCCAGAATTGTCCTTCCTAATGAATGCATCGTGCTCTGTGATGTTTCAAGCAAAGAAAGCTATTTAGGAAAATGCCAGGGTAAATATTTTTGTCAGTAATAGCGTTTGGCAAGAGAAAACCTCAGGGTGGTGGGAGAGCCATCCTTGGCTGGACCTAAGATCCAGATGGTCCACGGTTTTGGCCCCTACACCCCAGGGACAGATGCATTGCCCGAGGACTGTCTCTTGCTGTATATCTCGCCCTCCTCCGGTCCTCCCTCACACTCCCCACATCATCCTTCTCCACTTCCCACCTCTCCCTTGCCTCTCACTCCTGCACAAGCAAACCCACCACCCCCAGCAGGACTCACATATAACACTGTTCTTCCAATCCCCTAGTCAGATCCCACAGTCGGACAATCCTAAACTGTCCCTCCTCCATCCAACCCACCATAACATTTCATACCCATATAAAGCACACAGTTCCTCCCAGCCTTTATTCACCTGATCAATTCAGCTCACCCTTTCAAACACAGTAGAGAATTTGCCTCTTCCAGGCATCCCATGCTGATAACCTCCAGAAAGTCAGCCCCATACACATAATTATTTCCTCTTCTGTGATCATTTTTAACCTTAAATAGCACTGTGTTTTCCCGCAGTGAGATTCTCTGTTTAGCTGCCTGTATCCTTCTGAACCATGAGAGCAGAGTTGAGACCCCAACTATCTGAGTTTCCAGCACCGGACAGTGTTTTGGCCACAGAAAAGCATTTGACACAGATGAGAACTGGGTAGAAGTATCTCAGATAAGCAAAGATATTGAATGGATTTTGCATCATCATGATTAGACTCTGGACCCTCATCCCCAAACTGAGCACTGTAACCTTTCGGGGGGCCTGAGCCCTCGAAGGCAAAGAATGGATTCAAAAAGACAAAGGGGAGAATGTAACTCAGCTCCTTCCCTCATCAGACAGGACATTATGACTGCCAGGAAATGTGTAAATAGCAGGGCAGATTACTCATCACCAGATCAAAAAAGGGCAGAAAACGGAGCTATTTTTCACAATTTTAGATGCATGCACAGGGGAAATGCCAGGTCTGTAACATGCACATATAATGAAACTGTCAAACGGCCTTCTTCTTGGGTGTGAGGGCTGATGCAGTCACTCACAGGTTGCTTGGCTACAGAGAATCCTCGAGCGACCTCTGTTAGTTTAGTCTGAATACCAGAATACAGAGCTCGGATGTCAGGGGCCTGTAGACTCGCTCTGGGTTGGGAAATTCCTGCCCACTTAGGGATTTTAATCTTCCTAAAATCAATCTATTTTTCGTTCCTATTTCACTAAACATGAAAGACTTTTATTGAGTACCTAGTATGTCTTTCTCCAGGGTATCTTCCTGACCCAGGGAGTGAACCTGCATTTCTGCATTAGCAGGCAGATTCTTGACCACTGAGCCACCAGAGAAGCCCTCTTAAAGAAGGAAATGGCAACCCACTCCAGTATTATTGCCTGGGAAATCTCACAGAAAGAGGAGCCTGGAGGGCTACAATCCACAGGGTTGCAAGAGTTGGACATTACTGAGTGACTAAATGATTATGTCTTTAGACATAAGAACAAGTATGAATTCATCTCTCCAACTTCAAGAAGCTTCCAGATGACCTGGGAGCACATGTGAGTTCTGTTCATGATCACACACATATGAAAAAACGTGTAGAACTCCATCACTCAGCTCCTCCTATTTCCAGGGGAGGGTAGCCTATAAAATGCATGGATTCCCAGTTCAGATGAGATGCGTTGTGACTGGGGCTTGCGGACGGACATTTTTATTTTATATGATGTATTTATTTATTTATGTACTCTTTTTGGCTGTGCTGTGTCGTCCTTGCTGCGTGGGCTTTTCTCTAGTTGCAGTGAACGGGGACTACTCTCCAAGCACAGTGCATGGGCTTCTCATGACCATGGTTTCTCTTGTTGCAGAGCACAGGCTCTAGACACAGGCCCAGTGGCTGTGGGGCACAGGTTTAGGTGCTCCGCAGCATCTGATGTCTTCCTGGACCAAGGATCAAACCCATGTCTCCTGCATTGGCGGGTGGATTCTTTACCACTGAGCCACCAGGGAAGCCTACCGATGGGCATTTACTCTCATGAATCAAACCTGCTCTCTACTATGGATTCAGGGGAAGACAAACTCCTCATTTTGTGCAATCTCTTTCCTGAAACTCTTTATTCAGAAAAGTCAAATTCCTGAGAACAGCAGAGGAGAGAAATGTTGCTTTATACTAGCAGCATCATGACTAATCCCTTTCTCAGAGGAGCTTCATGGCATCAAGCAAACTGGCAATGTGAGACTTCTCTCTAATCCCCTTAGCTCATCTCCCTCTAGTGAATCCAAACATTACACCAGCGCCAGAGCTTGGCAGCCTACAACACTCACAGAGTGATGGGAAACGCACAGGCTCTGTTATCAGAACACGTGGGTGGTCCTAGCTCCGCCACTTATTAGCTGTGCATCTTGGGTTTCACAACCTCCCTCTGTCTCACTCAATTTCCTTGCCTGTAAAATGGGATTGAGGGTCTAAGGATCAGAGAGGATGATGTATGTGAAACCACCTTGTTAACTGTAAAGATCTATGTAAGTAAGGACTAATTATCAGTTAGTTTGTGATTATGTAGATATACTTTTTTTAAAAAAAGCTGGGTGTCCAAAGGGAAAGTTCTTAACCTCCTTCATTTTTTGATTTCCTGAACCTGACACAATGCCTGACACTTAACAAGCAAGCACCTCAAGGAATACGTGGTAAATTCATAAGTGAACAAATTGGAAGATCATTCCCTAGAGGTTAAGGTGACGGTCTTCCTTCTAAGATAAAAGGAATGAGAGAGGAACCTTAATCCACAGAATGTTTGGAATCCTCAGGATAAATGTTAAAATATTTAGTATTTTCTGAATAGGATGTGAGCACATATTTGTGTGTGTATGTGCTGATTATTCCTTCTGTGGCTGGAAATCTGCATTAAATTTGAATAATACCATTGCCCTGAGAAACGTTTGGCTCTTGGTTATGTAAATATATCTTTCTCAGGATTAAGAGAACAGAACTGGGCTAATAGGTCATGCTCTCATTCTCATTCTTCATTCATTCATTCATTTGCTCGTGTATTCATTCATTCACTGGCAGCAAATGGCTCTGTGCAAAAGCCAAGCCTCCTTATAAGGGGGAAAATGCCTAACCCAGCCTTTCAGCTAATAAACTGCTACTGACCCTTCCAGACCTTGCTGCCTCTGAGCCATGAGCCACTTGAAATTCTACTACTGTCTCTGCATGTGGTATTAACCACCATCCTTTACCCTCAGTTTTAGAATCTCAAAGACCAAAATGCCGACACACTTGTCGGCAAATGATGTCCTCTATAGACACCATCCCTGTTGCTCAGATATACTGCCACCAGGGTTCTCCCAAAAGCCCCCAAAAGGCTGTTCACTGTACATCTACACAGAGTCTACACGGGGAACGGCAGTGACCGCGCTGGTCCTAAATCCAAACTCCGGGCTGTAAATCAAGCACACTGGACCCGCAGACAAGGTGTCTATCACCTCCCCAGCATCCCCACAACCACTTTCTGTGACTATACCCAACACAACCGTTTTTCCCATCCCTAGGTCTAACTCTGCCTCTAATCTCACTTTTCTTTTTTTTTTAAATTTATTGGAGTATAGTTGATTTACAATGTTGTGTTAGTTTCTGGTGTACAGCAAAGTGAATCAGTTACAGATAGATCTTCACTGTTTTTTTAGATTATTGTGCCATATAGGTCATTACAGAGTATTGAGTAGAGGTCCCTGTGATATACAGTAGGTCCTTATTATTTACCTGTTTATAGATAGCAGTATGTATATGTCAGTCCCAACCTCCCATTTATCCCTCTCTCTCCCTTCTCCCCACCATAGCCAAAGGTTTGTTTTCTATACCCATGACTCCTCTTGTAAATAAGTTCATATGTACCCTTTTTTAAGATTCCACATGTAAGCAATATCGTATGGTATTTGTCTTCTTGTGTCTGACTTATTTCGCTCAGCATGACAATCTCTGGGTTCACTCATGTTGCTGCAAATGGCATTAATTTGCTCTTTTTTATGGTTGAGTAATATTTCATTATATATATGGCACATTTTCTTTATCCATTCATCTGTTGATGGGCATTTAGGTTGCTTTCATGTCGTGGCTACTGTAAACAGTGCTGCAATGAACATTGGCATCCATGCATCTTTTCAAATTATGATTTTCTCCATGTATATGCCCAGGAGTTATAACTTCACTTTTCATGCCTCATCTCCTCTCCCTTCTCCTCCCCTTCATCTTCTTCTTTCTTGTCTATTCCAATTTTATACTTACTTCTCACGTGCCAGCCCCAGGTTGGGGTGGATAACACTTTTCTTCAGGGCTTACTTTTCCCAACTCTTCACCACACTCCCTGCCCTTTATTCCCCTCCCGTTCATGTCTCAGCCACCACTCAACCCCTGTGAAATAACATTTCCTTCTCATGTTTTATGCCTCTAAATTTCATTCTCCCTGGGTTGCTGCCTCTATCTCAGACTGGAGGCTCTGTTGTTATTATAATCATATATTAAGTTTAATGTGTCCACAAGGCATTTTACACACCCATAAAAATCAGACCTTCTAAGAGCTCCTGTGCTGAAGACAATGGAAATAGCCTCCCCGGTCTTAGCTGGTGGATACCTCATGCCATTATGGCCTCTAAATGTGCAAAGCTGGGGGTGGTTGTTTGTTGTTGCCTGTATTACTCTGGGTGATAAATACAGCATCTGAAGAGAAGTAAAAGATTTCCCAGCTTATAAGCAGAGTCGAAGTCTTGATTATCACCATTTGGGCCACATCTTACGGTATTAGCGATATTAACAATAACTGACATTTACTGAGTACAGACTGCATGCCAGATCGTTCACTAAACATTTTATATGCATCATCCCACAGAATCGGCCCAATGGCCCTGTGCAACAGATACTATTTACTTCAGAAGGATTTAATAAAAGAAGGCAATTGAGACGCAGGGAGGTTAAGTAACCAATTCAAGGTCAAACAGCTCAGAGGTGGGAAGACTGGAAGTATTCCACCCCAGGCTGTCTGGTCCCAGATCCTGCCTGCTTCAGCATACAGGATCCATATAGCTTCCATATAGCATTGGAAGCGATCTATTTTTAAGGTCGGGCAACTCAAATTAGTCAAAGACAAATGTGATAGATGGAGTGGACGCTGTGGATGTGCTTCTACAAAAGCTCTGCCCCAAGTCTCTTCTCTGTCACTCTCTGACAAGGACTCAAGTACCTACAAGACCTCCACCCTCAAGAGGTTATATTTGCCAACCTAGGAGACAATGGACAATAAAATAAGGACTCAGAGAAAAAAAAAAAGCAAATCTCTTTGTACAGAGGGAGCTACACGTGCTGCACACCAAAGAGTAAATCTGATGTTCCCTCCACAGAATACTAGCTTTGCAAACAATCTTCCGTGCTTTCTTGCCCAGTTTGCTAACGGCGGATAATGGATCGATTAGCCAAATAATTTCCATTGCTTCTCTATCCCCTGCTTCATCAACAGTGAACTTCATTCATCCCTTTCCCTCTTTGCTCCCTATTTTCCTCTCTCAAGGCATCCGTGGTCTACAATATGATTTCACTTGGGAAACACTGATATCAACAGATACCCTTTAAAAAAATTTTAATTGGAGAATAATAGATTTACAATGTTGTGTTAGTTTTTGCTGTATAACTAAGTGAGTCAGCTTTGTGAAAGCTGCTCAGTTGTGTCCAACTCTTTGTGACCCCATGGACTATACAGTTCATGGAATTCTCCAGGCCAGAATACTAGAGTGGGTAGCCTTCTCCATCTCCAGGGGATCTTCCCAACCCAGAGATCGAACCCAGGTCTCCTGCATTGCAGGCAGATTCTTAACCAGCTGAGCCACAGGGAACGTATACATATATCCCCTCCCTCTTGGACCTCCCTCCCACACCTTCTCACCCCATCCCTCTATGTCATCACAGAGCACAGAGCTGAGCTCCCTATGCCATACAGCAACTTCCCACTAGCTATCTGTTTCACACATGGTAGTGTATATATGTCAATCCTAATCTTGCAATTTGTCACACCCTCCTTCCCCCTTCCTGCTGTCCACAAGTCCTTTCTCTACACCTGTGCCTCTATTCTAGCCCTGCAAAGAGCAAACCCACTACTGGGCATATACCTTGAGAAAACCATAATTCAAAAAGGGGTACATGAACATGTACCCCATTGTTCATGGCAGCACTACTTACAATAGCTAGGACGTGGGAGCAACTTAAATATCTAACAGATGAATGAATAATGAAGATGTGGTACGTATACACAATGGAATATTCAATTCAGTCACTCAGTCATATCTGACTCTTTGTGACCCCATGAATTGCAGCACGCCAGGCCTCCCTGTCCATCACCAACTCCTAGAGTCCACCCAAACCCATGTCCACAGAGTCAGTGATGCCATCCAGCCATCTCATTCTCTATCTTCCCCTTCTCCTCCTGCCCCTAATCCTTCCCAGCATTAGGGTCTTTTCCAATGAGTCAACTCTTCACATGAGGTGGCCAAAGTATTGGAGTTTCGGTTTCAACATCAGTCCTTCCAATGAACACCCAGGACTGAACTCCTTTAGGATGGACTGATTGGATCTCCTTGCAGTCCAAGGGACTCTCAAGAGTCTTCTCCAACACCACAGCTCAAAACCATCAATTCTTCAGTGCTCAGCTTTGTTCACCATCCAAGTCTCACATCCATACATGACTACTGGAAAAACCATAGCCTTGACTAGACGGATCTTTATTGGCAAAGTAATGTCTCTGCTTTCCAATATGCTGTCTAGGTTGATCATAACCTTCCTTCCAAGGAGTAAGCATCTTTTAATTTCATGGCTGCAGTTACCATCTGCAGTGACTTTGGAGCCCAGAAAAACAAAGTTTGACACTGCTTCCACTGTTTCCCCATCTATTCCCCATGAAGTGATGGGACCAGATGCCATGATCTTAGTTTTCTGAATGTTGAACTTTAAGCCAACTTTTTCACTCTCCTCTTTCACTTTCATCAAGAGGCTTTTTGTTCCTCTTCACTTTCTCCCATAAGGGTGGTGTCATCTGCATATCTGAGGTTGTTGATATTTTCTCCTGGCATTGTTGATTCCAGCTTGTGCTTCGTCCAGCCCAGCGTTTCTCATGATGTACTCTGCATACAAGTTAAATAAGCGGGGTGACAATATACAGCCTTGACATACCTCCTTTTCCTATTTGGAACCAGTCTGTTGTTCTATGTCTAGTTCTGACTGTTGCTTCCTGACCTGCATACAGGTTTCTCAAGAGGCAGGTCAGATGGTCTGGTATTCTCATCTCTTTCAGAATTTTCCACAGTTTATTGTGATCCACACAGTCTCAGCTATACAAAGGAATAAAATTGGGTCAAGGACCCTTTTTAAAGTACAAGTAAATCAAAGCTCAGAGGCTGTTATTTACTCAGAGCCATGAAGCCATTGGGCTTCCCAGGTGGTGCTAGTGGTAAAGAATGCAGGTGATGTAACAGATGTGGGTTCGATCCTTGGGTTGGGAAGATCCCCTGGAGGAGGACATGGCAATCCACTCCAGTATTCTTGCCTAGAGAATCCCATGGACAGAGGAGCCTGGCAGGCTACAATCCATAGGGTCACAAAGAATTGGACATTACTGAGGTGACTTAGCATGCACACATGAAGCCTGTTAGTGCAGAGGTTGGGCAAGATTTGTACTCCTAGCTCCCAGGACAGTGCTCCTCCCAAGCAATGTGGAAAAGCAGGGAGGGACATCCTTTCTTCCTAAATTATGCCCAGCAGAAGGGAGGGCTGATTAACCCACACTAGTGGCATCCCATTCAAATACTTTCCTACCTGAGAAATCTCACAGTTTCGGTTCACAGTCTCATCTGCCAGATAGACCTTAAAACATGTCCCAAACAGCTGTCTCATCCTCCCTGACATTTGCACTAATTCCACATCCTCAGTCCCAGAGCCTGTGAATTATTGCTGTCAGAGCAACATAAAAGGACACACTTCACTCCAGGGCTCCACGAGAAGAGATAATTGAAGGACACACTCACTGGTGCATACAAACTCACAAAACAGAAAATAAGGCACAGTTTTAGGATTTCAGTATAAAATGACAACTAAGAGCAGCATCAGGTCTGTCTTCATAGAGTCAGTCTTATAATGAGGAGACAGAGAAGAAAGAAAGATATGTCCATTTGGTATGCTTCTTGAAGGATGAGAAGCAACAGTCATGTGAGAACTGGGAGGAGAGATCCAAAAGTCCTGCTGTAGGCTCAGGTATCTCTCAGATGAACCAGTGAGACTAGAGCACAGTGAGAGAGAAGAGAGGAAGAGGATACGAGGTGGCCAGCAGTTAAGTGGGGTCAGCTCAGTTCAGTGGCTCAGTCATGTCTGACTCCTTGTGACCCCACGGACTTCAGCACGCCAGGCCTCCTTGTCCATCACCAACTCCCAGAGCTTACTCAAACTCATGTCCATAGAGTGATGCCACCCAACCATCTCATCCTCTATTGTCCCCTTCTCCTCCTCTATTGTCCCCTTCTCCTCCCGCCTTCAGTCTTTCCCAGCATGAGGGTCTTTTCAAATGAGTCAGTTCTTCACATCAGGAGGCCAAAGTATTGGAGTTTCAGCTTCAACATCAGTCCTTCCAATGAACACCCAGGACTTATCTCCTTTAGGATGGACTGATTGGATCTCCTTGCAGTCCAAGGGACTCTCAAGAGTCTTCTCCAATATCACAGTTCAAAAGCATCAATTCTTCGGCGCTCAGCTTTCTTCGCCTTCCAACTCTCACATCCATACATGACCACTGGAAAAACCATAGCCTTGATTAGATGGACCTTTGTTGGCAAAGTAATCTCTCTGCTTTTTAATATGCTCTCTAGTTTGATCGTAGCTTTTCTTCCAAGGAGCAAATGTCTTTTGATTTCATGGCTACAATCACCATCTGCAGTGATTTTGGATCCCCCCAAAATAAAGTCTCTCAATGTTCCATTATTTCTCCATCTATTTGCCATGAGGTGATGGGACCAGATGCCCTGATCTTAGTTTTCTGAATGTTGAGTTCAGAATGCTAAGTGGGCAGGACCACATAAATCACAGCATATAACTTAGGCTTTTTTTTTTCTATGTCTGATGAGAAGTCATTAAAGGGCTTCAAGCTTCAAAGAGATACGATTGGACCTATTCCTTCAAATAATCTTTTATTGTGGAAAATTTCAAACATATAAAAAGTAAGCAAAATAGCATAATGAACCCCTAAATACTCATCACCCAACCTCAATAATTATCAGCATTTTGCCATTCTGGAATCATCTATACTTCCACCCACTCTCCACTTGTCTCATATTTATTATTTTTCACAGTTCTAGTTTCCTGTTTTTTTAAGGTAAAATTTACTACAATTAAGTGTATAAATCTTAGTTGTATTATTTTGACAAATGAAATCTACATTCCTTTCACAGAACACTTCCAACTTCCTAGAAAGTTCCCTCATGTCCCCTCCCAGTCAAACATCACTCACTCCCCATCTCAAGATGCGAAGACGGTTCTTGCCACCTTTTAATCATAAATTTGTTTAGTTGATTGCTCTAAAAGTTTATACCCATGAAATCATACAGTTTTCTTATGTTTGGCTTTTACTCAGTGTATTGTTTTTGAGATTCACAAATTTCTATTTTTGTAGTTTGCCTTTTCATTTTTTGGCTGATTAGTATTCCATTGGATAAATACACAGTATGTTGTCAATTAACTTGTAGACAGACATTTGGGTTCTTTCCAATTTAGGGCCATTGTGAATAAACCTGCTGTGAATGTTGTACCATTCTTTCCATGAACACATGTTTTTGTTACCCATGGATAAACACCTAGGAGTACAATTAGCTGATACCTCATTGAAGTATTGGCAGTAGAGTAGATAGAAGCACAGATAGAAGCAAGAAAACCAGCTAAGATGTAACAATATTAACCAGTTAAGAGAAGAGACATTATAAAGGCTTACATTGGGAAGGCATCATAGTAAGACTGGAAGGATATATATTTGAAAGATGTATTAATCAATGCAATTAATACTATTTGTTGGTGAAGTAAATGTGCAGGTAAAGAAAATGGACACATCAGGGATGACTCTAGCTAGGGTCTCTAGCTTGTTTAAACTGGGTGCATATTGAAATTACTGCAACTGAGAATGTAGAGAAAGAAAAGCAATAATCTATAAGGCATCCAAGGGTTCAGTGTAGAGAGCAAGGCATGAGATGTTCGTGAGCAGACACTAAGGAAGCACTTAGAGGTTGGACTTCAGGGAAAAGCAGATCCACTGAGACCCTTGCATACAGTCTCCACCTTCCTGAGACCCAGATTTCTCCCCCAAAATACCTCAAGATGTGCTAGAGGACTGGAAAAATGGATTTTATTTCATAGTACTTTATTTACTCTGGTAAATTGGTACCAGAATACCAATAGCTCCCTGGTACAGTTCCTAGTTCAGTCACTCAGTCGTGTCTGACTCTTTGCAACCCCATGGACTGCAGCACGCCAGGCCTCCTTGTCCATCACCAACTCCCAGAGCTTGCTCAAACTCACGTCCATCAAGTCATCGATACCAACCAACCATCTCATCCTCTGTCATCCCCTTCTCCTTCTGCCTTCAGTCTTTCCCAGCATCACGGTCTTTTCCAATGAGTCAGTTTTTCACATCAGGTGGCCAAAGTATTGGAGCTTCAGCCTCAGCATCAGTCCTTCCAGTGAATGTTCAGGAGTGATTTCATTTAGGATGGACTGTTTGGATCTCCTTGCAGTCCAAGGGACTCTCAAGAGTTTTCTCCAACAAAACATTTCAAAAGCATCAATTCTTCGGCCCTCAGCTTTCTTTATGGTCCAACTCTCACATCCATACATGACTACTGGAAAAAACATAGTTTGAATAGACAGACCTTTGTCAGCAAAGTATTATCTCTGCTTTTTAATATGCTGTCAAAGTTGGTCATGGCTTTTCTTCCAAGGAGCATGCGTCTTTTAATTTCATGGCTGCAGTCACCATCTGTGGTGATTTTGGAGCCCAAGAAAATAAAGCCAGTCACTGTTTCTATTGTTTCTCCATCTATTTGCTAGGAAGTGATGTGACTGGATGCTGTGATCTAATTTTTTTGGCTGTTGAGTTTTCAGCCAGCTTTTTCACTCTCTTCTTTCATTTTCATCAACAGGCTCTTTAGTTCTTCTTCACTTTCTGCCATAAAGGTGGTATCAACTGCATATCTGAGGTTTTGACATTTCTCTCAGCAATCTTGATTCCAGCTGGTGCTTCATCCTCTGCGTATGAATTAAATAAGCAGGGTGACAGTATACAGCCCTGATATATTCCTTTCCCGATTTGGAACCAGTCTGTTGTTCCATGTCCAGTTCTAACTGTTGCTTCTTGACGTGCATACAGGTTTCTCTGGAGGCAGGTAAGGCAGTCTGGTATTCCCATCTCTTGAAGAATTTTCCAGTTTGTTTTGATCCACACAGTCAAAGGTTTTGGCGTAGTCAATAAAGTATATGCTTTTTTTTTGGAACTCTCTTGCTTTTTCTATGATCCAATGGATGTAAGCAATTAGATCTCTGGTGCCTCTGCCTTTTCTAAATCTAGCTTGAACATCTGGAGGTTCTCGGTTCATGTACTGTTGAATCCTGGCTTGGAGAACTTTGAGCACTACTTTGCTTGTGTGTGAGATGAGTGCAATTGTGCAATAGTTCAAGCATTCTTTGGCATTGCCATTCTTTGGGATTGGAATGAAAACTGACCTTTTCCAGTCCTGTGGCCACTGCTGAGTTTTCCAAATTTGCTGGCATGTTGAGTGCAGCACTTTCACAGCATCATCTTTTAGGATTTGAAATAGCTCAACTGGAATTCCATCACCTGCACTAGCTTTGTTCGGACAGCTCACAGTGGAGAGTTGTGATAAAATGCCGTCCACTGGAGAAAGGAATGACAAACCACTTTAGTATTCTTGCCTTGAGAACCCCATGAATAGTATGAAAAGGCAAAAAGATAGGACACTGAAAGGTGAACTCCCTGGGTTGGTAGGTGTCCAATATGCTACTGGAGAAGAGTGGAGAAATAATTCCAGAGAGAATAAAGAGACAGAGCCAAAGCAAAAACAACACCCAGTTGTGGATGTAACTGGTGATAGAAGCAAGGTTTGATGCTGTAAAGAACAATATTGCATAGGAACCTGGAATGTTAGGTCCATGAATCAAAGTAAATTGGAAGTTGTTAAACAGGAGATGGCAAAAGTGAACATCGACATTTTAGGTATCAATGAACTAAAATGGACAGGATTGGGTGACTTTAACTCAGATGACCATTATTTCTACTACTGTGGACAAGAATCCCTTAGAAGAAATGGAGAAGCCTTGATAGTCAAAGAAAGAGTCTGAAATGCAGGATTTGGGTGCAATCTCAAAAATGACAGAATGATCTTTCTTCATTTCCAAGGCAAACTATTCATTATCACAGTAATCCAAGTCTTTGCCCCAACCACTAATGCCAAAGAAGCTGAAGATGAATGGTTCGATGACAACCTAAAAGACCTGGTATACCATGCAAGGAAAAATTCTGAAACTACATTCAGGGTTGGCAGGCAGGAAGGAGTGATGTGGTTGATAAGCACTGTCTTCCATGGACAAAGAATCACAGTGGGGTGGAAATCAATTCAGATATCATCTATGCCTGATCAAGTAGAGATCTGTGACTATAATAATATGAAAAGTGAAGAATATGCTCTGGAATAACCAAGCATTGATAATGCTGTTAAAGAGAAAAATCACAGGCTCAAAAATGGCATGACTTGTGCCAAAACCCATGATACCAAACATAGGTTTAATACCTAATCTAAATGCAGTTTTGACCTTCCCCAGAAATATACTTTTAACTGGTCAATCTGGAAATTTCTAAGCAGCACCAATGAAAAACTGGCCTTCTCCATCCCCCATTAAAGACACAATCTGCAAGATAAAACTCTTTCCTTTCCCCTCAAAAAAGAAGACAGCTGGCCTAAAATAATCCTTTCCTCTTTTTTGCTAATATTAATAGCTCTCTTGCCCCACCCTTCTTCCTATAAAAATCTTCCATTCTGCACAGTCCTTCAGAGTGCCCTTCTTTATACTAGATGGATGCTACCCTGATCCATTAATCATTGAATAAAGCCAATTAGATCTTCAAATTTACTCGACTGAATTTGACTTTTAAACAGATTTGGTGGCAGTGGTGGGATCCAAAGTGAACTTCCAACAGTGTTCAGGGACAACAGGAAACATAGGTAGGGAGTCCCATGAACTCTTTTGACCTCACTGACTTTCTCTCCATTTCTGAGGACCCTTGGTGAGTTCCTCGTGGTTTGAGCTCTACTCTTTTCACATTTGAGCTTCTGATCTAATTGGCTTTCCTTTATGGATAAGGTCACTAAAGCTAGTAGACAATTCTACCCAGAGCCCAACTGAGCTGGCAAAGGATTCTGCCCTGATCCAAGGCCCTAACTTTTCAGACCACAATTCTCTGGGTGCAAAACCCCAGTCCTTAATTCTGTCCCCAGTTTCCATACTAGGAACTGCTGTAGTTCCCCCACTCGTTTGGAATTCTTCCCCGGATTCCATGTTGGAAACTGTTGGTGGTAGCTGCAGTTCTCCATTTGTTTAGAATCAGTCTGCTGCCTCCATTCTTTGAGATCTACTTATTCAACCCTTTCCTCCCAAAGTTCCATGAGAATTGTTGGTGGTTACCAGTTGGATTTGGATTGGGTCCAACTCAAGAACTGAACTGGACTGGGTCTGAGATCTCCAGTGGGAGGCCTCAAGTGGATATTAAATAAAGGTTAGTTGCTAATGGGACTCTCAGAAATTTAAAAAAAAAAAAGTTGAAAACGTTGGTGAGTAGAAGTCAAGAATTTAAAGGCTGTAGAGCACTTAAACACCTTCCAACTCCACAAGTCCCTCATCATCATTAGTTTGGCACTCAGAAACCCAAAGTCCCAGTTTTAAAAAAAATGGGATCCAAAGAGTTGAATATGCAACTTCTGGCACACTTGCTTATGTTTAAGAACTATAGTCCCTTGGGGGCTTCCCAGGTGGTCCAGTGGTAAAGAATTCACCTTCCAATGTGGAAAACACAGGTTCAATTCCTGGTGGGAGAACTAAGATCCACATGCCTCTGGGCAGCTAAGCCTGCACACTGCGACCACCAAGCCCATGCGCTCTGGAGGGCTCACGGGCCACAACCAGAGAATCCCAGGTAGCACAGCCAAGACAAAAATTCAAAAAATAAATTTTTTAAAGAGAAAAATGGGAACATTTTACTAAAAATAACCTGAAATTACAATGTCCATTATAAGCAATGTTCCAAATAGGTAACCAAGGACTCCCAAATCAAACAAACAGATGGAATATCTTTTTTAATCAGTATGCAGAAGCCTCCAGAAGTTTTCAAAATTCTGAAAGAGCTTCAATGAAAGATGTGTTGCAAAAGGCTACTTAAAATTAAAGAGATGAAAGGTACTGACACCAAAGCTAAACCCAATTCTTTAGAGGGTACTGGGAACACAAGTTCTCTGTCTTACAGTTCTCTGAAGAATCAAAAGTGTGTCTCTAGAAGTTCAAAGTTCAACATTTTCTTTATTCCAATCCCTAAATCTCACCTATTCCTCTCAAAATGCTTCAAAAGATCAGGGCATTGGAAATAGTGTTTTACACTTAGTCTGTACTTTTGAGATGAAGATTGCCTACCCCCATCTTCTCCAGGACCTAAGAGTGACTCTGAAATGAAACTCAAGAGAAAAAAAATTTTTTTAAATAAGTGGTATTTGAAAACTGAACTAATGGGACATCTGACAAATCTAAAATTACTGTTATCAAAATTGAAGTGAAAGTGTCAGTTGTCAGTCATGTCTGACTCTTTGTGACCCCTATGGGCTGTAGCCTGACAGGCTCCTCTGTCTATGGAAATCTCCAGGCAAGAATACTGGAGTGTGTAGCCATTCCCTTCTCCAGGGAATCTTCCCAACCCAGGGATTGAAGCCAGGTTTCCCACATTGCAGGCAGATTTTTTTTTTTACCATCTGAGCCTGAATATTAGGGAAATGACTTCGCTGACTTTCATGCAAAAGCAGCAGCAACAGACTCTATCAGGACTGTGGTATACGTGAAGGAAGTTCATATTGCTTCTGCAAAAAAATGACCATTCATTGCCAGATTTTACCATCCTGACGTTTTTGTAACATGGCAACAGGCTGCTCCCAAATCAGAGAAATTAAGATGGGTAAAAAGTGGCTGTAAACTAAATGAACATTCGGGGCTATGAGAAACCCAAGACAGCTGCTTGGATCTTCCCAGCCCCCTGGCAAACCTCCAATATTTTGGCTTTTTGCATTCCTGTACCTACTCTAGTGCATTTCAGAAAAACTCCTTTGGTTCCACAGGAACCTCAGACCTCCTTCTTCTGGACCCTCTGAAAATTCATTCAACTACCACTTAGTATGGGTTATTAATATGCTTTTATTGCTATATGTACGTTTTCCTGATGGGTTGAAGCTTTTTCCTGTCACAAGGCCAATGCCCTCATAGTGGAAAGACACTGTTGGAAAAATGTGTTTCCCACTTAGGGTAAACCTTCCACAATCTCCAGTGATCCAGTGAAGTCATTGGGAAAATCATATGCACCTTAACAAAAACCTTGCAAACTCTTTAGATTAGTCACTGTTCCTATTGTCTTCAATCATCAGGCAAGGTCAAGAGGATTAACAGAAAAACTGGATTTAAGCAGAGCAAGAATTAATAACATGAGGCTGAATGAACTGATGAAGATGGTTATCTTTTTTGGCCATGCCACAACTGTGGTGTTGGAGAAGACTCTTGAGAATCCCTTGGACTACAAGGAGATCAAATCAATCGATCCTAAAGGAGATCAGTCCTGTATATTCATTGGAAGGACTGATGCTGAAGCTGAAACTCCAATACTTTGGCCACCTGATGGGAAGAACTGACTCATTAGAAAAGACCTTGAGGCTGGGAAAGATTGAAGGCAGGAGGAGAAGAGGACAACAGAGAATGGGATGGTTGGATGGCATCACCGATTCAATGGACATGAGTTTCAGCAAAATCTGGGAGCTGGTGATGGACAGGGAAGCCTGGCGTGCTGCAGTCCATGGGGTCGCAGAGTCAGACACAACTGAGTGACTAAACTGAGCTGCCATGTGGGATCTTAGTTTCCCAAGCTGTGATCGAATCCACACCCTCTGCATTGGAAGCACAGTCTTAATCACTGGACCACCAGGGAAGTCCGAGGATGGTTGTCATTTTTATGATCTTGTGTTTATAGTATTACTGATGCCTTTCTCCCCCAAATTTAAGGAAATCTTTTAAACTATCAACTAACTTACTATAAGATACACTTTTGTGAACAAAGATGCAACGTTTACTTTCCTCCCTACAGGCTCCCTCCAGAATTCAGAATTTCTCAGTGAGTATTATTATTTTCATGCTCCTTGTAACTTGACACAGTTGGAAACATTGACTATATTACCAAGGCTTTGACTGAAATGTTATTGCAGGTGAAGTTTGAGACTCCTTGTGAAATGTTTCAGCAAAGCTGTCCTAAACAGAACTTACATGGTCAGGCACTTTTCTTGATGCACTTACATAAATAATCAGGTCAAATTTAATATAAACAAATTAGCTTTACTGTGATTATCTTTGGTTTAAAAAGATGAGAGCAACTGTACAGAGAAAAATTATGTTTGCCCCACTGTAGATATTAGATTCTAGTTCCTGTTAATTACTTTTGAGGTTTTATTACCTATATGTAAACTTAACTAGGTCCTGAATTATTCTAGTTGCCTCAAACATCTGGCTATGACTCACCAAACTAATGTTTCCAACTGTCTCCCACCTTGCTGATTTGGAGTCACTAAAAACACTTTCCCTTAAATCTCCTCAGAAGGGGCTGTGCCAGGTTCTTCAGGTTCTTCTGACTGCCCAGAACTAGGAACTTGAACCGCGGATATATATCTCACAACTGAAAAGGGGCCCATCAGACATTTGGACATGAACCAATGCTAGACACCTCTGAATCAATCTGGCAAGGAAGAGAAGTAGCTGATATCCACGTAGATTGGTTCCAGCCAAGACAATGGATCGAGACTCCCTACTTTGGTTAAACATAAACCTCTTCCTTCTTTCCGTTTTCTCTTTTAGCATAGCCTGGAAAAATACCACCCCCATCCATATGTCCCAGGACATTGCAAAGGGGGGTAACTTCTGGAATTCAGGATGACCATCTCAGACTGGGAGATTTCCTCTGCCATGAACTAAGAAACTGACTGACCTCTGGCTTGAGCAGGTAAACACAGCAATTCCTGGGAATGAGTCCATTAACAGTACTTCCTTGACAGAAATGGTTTGCGTCCCCAACAGATCTTGTCTTTATCTATGGTAGCTATCACTTTCCTTGGATCTAAAAATGTCTATATGGCTGGGGCACAGCTGTGCTATGCTTCTTAGGTTTTTCTAACTATGTTGCTAATTGTTCTAGAAAGGACTTTTTGGAAGGCATTATGATTCAGGAATTTCTCCCTTTGGCAAAGCCATGGATAGGTGTAAGGACAAGTGAGAATATGGTCAGAAGTCTCTCCCTAACTTCTGAACATATTGCAGAAACCACTGCTAAAGCATGTGCTGCCCAGCAAAGATCCTTAGACTCTCTGGTCAAGGTTGCTCTTGATAACAGGGCAGCTCTTGATTACCTTCTAGCTGAGCAAGGGGGGTCTGTGTGGTGGCCAATAGTACCCGCTGCGCCTGGAGGAACCCTTCTGGGGAAGCTGAAACTCAGTTACATTAAGATCACTGAGCAAGACACTTGGCATCAAAGGGCCCTCAACAGGGTCTTTTCTTGACTAGTCTGAGTCTCGGGCACTATGGCCCCATAGTCCTCCCCAAACATTGGGGATGATCCTGTTTACAGTTATCATAACTTTCCTCCACCCGCTGCTTCCTCTCAAAAGCTTTAAATGCACATTTGCAGCTGCTGATCTCCTCATGGCTGGACCCTCATAAGAGAAGCAAAGAGAATGACATAAAAATTGTATTTTAAAAAAAATTGTCAACCTGAAGTCATGGCCGGTGATTATCACAGGGTTTCAGTGAACACATCATGACATGTGAATACCACACCAAAGATCAATAGAGCTGCAGAGCCATAGCTGAGTGTGACGCCAAGGTCTTACATCGCGATCACATCTCTCAGGCTGAGAGTCTGATCAAAAGGGGGCCATTGTTAAAAAGAAAAACCACAGATCCAACCCATGAACAATCAATGGAAGTACCCTTCTATTATTACTAGAGGGGATGGTGCCTGATTTGTGAATCATTGAATAAAGCCTAGTAGATCTTTGAATTTACTGGGTTGAAGTTTGGTTTTGCTTTTGTTTTTTTATAATTTTATTTATTTCTTCTGGCTGGGCTGGGTGTTTGTTGCTGCATAGGCTTCCCATTGCAATGTCTTCTCTTGCTGCAGAGCACAGGCTCTAAACACACGGACTTCAGTTAAACACATGGACCTCAGTAGTTACAGCTTCTTCCAGGCTCTAGAGCACAGGTTCAATAGTTGTGGAGCATGACATGTAGAATCTTCCTGGAACAGCAACCAAACCCCTGTCTCCTGCATTGACAGGTGGTTTCTTAACCACTGAGCCACCAGGGAAACCTGAATTTTGTTTCATAACAATACAGATCAAAGGCCTGGACTGCATAAACATATAGATCAGCAAGAAAATGGAGATGCCTTTTTAACTTCTTTATCTCAACTCTTCTACCAAAGTACTTACTGAATCAGTATCTTATATGTCCTCAGCGAATGTTTTTGACCTTTGACCTCATTCTCAAATTGCAAAAGTGGCAGGATATACTGAGTTTCTCAACTTTAGCTGGGCTCCTTTCATGTCTTGGGGTTGAACAACTCATTCTTATGAAAATTCACTCCAAAGGATTTCAGTCTTTTGAATACAAAGATGAATGATTAAACTACCTTGGGAGAACATGTCAAAGAGTGGATTAGACAGATAATCAATGTGTAATCGTTGGCTCCTTTTTCTTCCCAGTGGGAGGTATGAGTGGATGTTCTTGTTAATAGTAAAACTACCTATGCATTTATTAATTCATTCACTTAATCATTAAGTTTTTGCTGAGCACCTAATTCATGCCAGCCCTCGTATTGGGCATGTACAGAGAAACAGGTAAGTCATGGACATTGCCCTCACAAAGGCTTACTGAGACAGGTAAATAAACCCAAGAAGAGACGGATATATCATTTTGTTAATATGTAATAATTAATATATTACTATATTAAAATTATTCAATTAGCTTATTTATTAAAATAATTCAGTTAAATTACTCCAGAGGGAAACATTAGGAAAGGGCATTCCAAGCAGAGAAGCCAGCATGGACCAGATTTAGACATGGGATGGAGTAAAGCTCGCTGCCACTGAGCCCCACTGAGACGACTGAGAAGACAGAAGCGAAGCAGTAGAGATGGGCAGCGCCTATTTAATGATTGGACTTGATGCTCTTCCGGCTGCAAGGCAAGTCATTATTGATATTTTAGCAGGAGACGGATATGATCAGATATGCGGTTTTTAGAAAGATTATTGTGGCCATGCAGCGACTGACAGAGAAGAATACTACAACAGAAAGAAAACTGCAGGCAGGAGGCAACTGGAAGTGAGGAAGCAAGGAGAAAGAGGGCAAGCCTTGAAACCAAGGTGGTGATGGAGTCTGGCTGCAGGTTAAGGTCAGGGTCAGTGCTTCGCAGCAGCAATGGAAGGGAGAGGAAGGTAAAAATTCAGGAGCTGTTTGGAAATGAGAATTGGCAAGAAATTACATGGATGATGAGGCTGCAAATGTGAGAGAGGGAAAGAGAGAGACAGTGTGCGTGTCCACGGCTGGAACCAGAAACCTCACAATGTACTGGGCAGAGTATTTCGAAAATGTCTAGAAGAGGACCAAAGTCTTCCCGATTCCAAAGCTAGTTTTCTTTCCAATTTTCCACACTCCAAGGGAGCTTGACTTCCACTGTCACCACTCCTCCAGTAGCCACAGAAACTCTTCTACAAAGGCCTGCTGTCCTATGGACATTTACATACAGACACACATCTGTGTGCACACCTCTACCCACCTAGGCATGGGCAAATACTATTTTTTTCAAACCCTAATTCAACTCTCTTTTTGTCTAGGAAGTCTTCTCAGCTTCCCTCACCTGAAAATAGTATCTTTCTAAGCTATATTTACTTTACATCTCTCCCTACACTTCTCATATATTTAAATCCATTCTGAACATGTCATCTAGTGAGCCTGAGTTTCTTAATCATGCCTATGTGAGATTCATCCCTGAGCCCTTTTCAGAGACCTAAACACTCTGAGCAGCATAACCTTCTAGGACTGATAGTGTGTTGTTGCACGTGTCTCCTCCCTGGATGGTCACAACTGCCTGGTCAAGTTTACCAATAGGAGATTATAGCCATCTTAAGGATGAAGCAACAGTCTGAAGGGATAGCCCTTGAATCCAGATCTTCTGACTTGTCGTCTTATCGCTGTAGTCCTCATTCCCAGGAGCATCCACTATGCATGGGATACTGGATCCAGGGCCTCAGGGATGAAGCGGGTGGCGGTGGTGGTAAAACCAAACATTTCTTGGTTCTGGTCAGACTCCAGAGGGGACATGTTCATTTCTTCCCACAGCCATTCACAGGTGGGAGCAAGGGTTCACAGAGATGGGCCATTATGTCTCATTTAAGCTTATCAGGAATATCACTTTAGTGATTAACTTGTAGCAAAAGCAAAAGAATACAAAGGTTAAAGAAAGTCCCATGATATAATCAGATTTGCTCTTCCCTAATACAGTTCCTGAAAGATGATGCTGTGAAAGTGCTGCACTCAATATGCCAACAAATTTGGAAAAGTCAGCAATGGCCACAGGACTGGAAAAGGTCAGTTTTCATTCCTGTCCCAAAGAAAGGCAATGCCAAAGAATGCTCAAACTACTGCACAATTGCACACATCTCACACGTTAGTAAAGTGATGCTTAAGCAATACATGACCCGTGAACTTCCAAATGTTCAAGCTGGTTTTAGAAAAGGCAGAGGAACCAATCAAATTGCCAACATCTGCTGGATCATCGAAAAAGCAAGAGAGTTTCAGAAAAACATCAATTTCTGCTTTACTGACTATGCCAAAGCCTTTGACTGTGTGGATCACAATAAATTGCAGAAAATTCTGAAAGAGATGGGAATACCAGACCATCTGAACTGCCTCTTGAGAAACCTGTATGCAGGTCAGGAAGCAACAGTTAGAACTAGACATGGAACAACAGACTGGTTCAAAACAGGAAAAGGAGTACGTCAAGGCTGTATATTCTCACCCTGCTTGTTTAACTTGTATGCAGAGTACATCATGAGAAATGCTGGGCTGGATGAAGCACAAGCTGGAATCAAGATTGCCAGGAGAAATATCAACAACCTCAGATATGCAGATGACACCACCCTTATGGCAGAAAGTGAAGAGGAACCAAAAAGCCTCTTGATGAAAGTGAAAGAGGAGAGTGAAAAAGTTGGCTTAAAGCTCAACATTCAGAAAACTAAGATCATGGCATCTGGTCCCATCACTTCATGGGAAATAGATGGGGAAACAGTGGAAATAGTGTCAGACTTGTTTTGGGAGAGGGAGGCTCCAAAGTCACTGCAGATGGTGACTGCAGCCATGAAATTAAAAAATGCTTACTCCTTGGAAGGAAAGTTATGACCCACCTAGATAGAATATTGAAAACAGAGACATTACTTTTCCAGCAAAGGTCCATCTAGTCAAGGCTATAGTTTTTCCAGTAGTCATGTATGGATATGAGAGTTGGACGGTGAAGAAAGCTGAGCACTGAAGAATTGATGCTTTTGAACTGTGCTGTTGGAGAAGACTCTTGAGAGTCCCTTGGACTGCAAGGAGATCCAACCAGTCCATCCTAAAGGAGATCAGTCCTGGGTGTTCATTGGAAGGACTGATGTTGAAACTGAAACTCCAATACTTTGGCCACCTCATGCGAAGAATTGACTCATTGGAAAAGACCCTACTGCTGGGAAGGATTGGGGGCAGGAGGAGAAGAGGACAACAGAGGATGAGATGGCTGGATGGCATCACCAACTCGATGGACATGGGTTTGGGTGGACTCCGGGAGTTGGTGATGGACAAGGAAGCCTTGCATGCTGCAATTCATGGGGTTGCAGTCAGACACGACTGAGCAACTTAACTGAACTGAATACAGTTCCTTCTCCCAAGTCACGAGAATAATGTTTGCTGACTGTTTTCTACCATCAGCCGCCCTTATAAGTACTTTGCATACAAGAAACTTATATAATCCACCAATACGCTTGAGATAGTATTTTCTGAAACTTTAGGTGAGGACACTGAGGCACACACAGGTTGAGTATTTCCCCCACAGTCCTGTAGGTGCCAGATTACATAACCAGCATCTGAGCCCAAGAAATCCGAGACCCAGCTCTTAACCACAGAAGGACCATGAGTACAGCCTGGCTGAAAGAGATGAACATCTCAAGTGTGAAGTCACAATCCCTACCCTCAAAGGACTCAAGGAGATGACAAACCACGGAGATAATGTTGTGACCAACACAGGCAACAGTCCTGAACCACCAGCTAATGAAGTCATTCATCTCTATGAAAATCCCCCCAGTGATCTGTGCGGGCAAGTGGTTCCCAGCCCCGGCTGCACATAAGAACCACCCAGGGAGTCCTTACAAAGCACTGCTGCCTGGGCCTCATGCCAGGCCTATTGAATCAGGACCTCCTGGGAGTAAGGCCTCATCTCCATAGCTTTTTAAAAGCTCCCCAGGTGATTCTAATGTGCAGCCTGGCCTGGGAACCATGACGCAGATAGGTGTGGAAGGGCCACCGCTGAGCGCAGAGCCAACTTTGCCCAGCAGTTGACTTCCTTCCATGTAGGCTGCCAAGGCATTTTACAAAGGCTCTTCAGCACCTGGAGGACAGGCGTCCCCACAATTATGTTGGTATCTTCTATGCCACTTATTGAAGGGAATCGTTGAGTCATAGAAAATCATAGAAACACAGGACTGGCTGGGACTAGACCAGTTATTGTGCTTAGTGTTTTTACAGCATTCTTCAGAGTTCCGGGGCGGGGGGGTGTCTGTGGAATGGCCAAAGACTGCCTTGAAGGTAGGGATGCAGGTCACTGGTTAGCAAAGTTTCCGGGGAACTTGAAATCAAAGAAGGTTAGCAAGACCACCCAGAAAACATTGACAGTGTCTTCATCTCCTGGGTTACAGGCAGAATTATTTACTATCAAGTCCTAGCTCTCGGACAGCCTATATGTCTAACCTCAATTCCTAGAGAACTGAAGTGACAACACCAGAATTTCAATTTAGAACGCAAAGGCTGGCCCCGCCATCCTTAGGCCACTGCAACTGCCAGGCCACATCCTCTATTTCCTGGGGTTATGTGTGCCCATCAGTCTTCCACTGGTGATTTTCAGTATCTTCAAGAACAGGAACTTTGCAACCCCAAACCTAGTACACAATATAAAACTTAAAATGGCTTCTTGGGTAAAATAAACAGCAGAATAGATACCACTTGCTCTCTGAACCTCTTTCTAGTGATAACTAGTGAGACACAGGCCTGAATATACACAAATATGGGCTTCAGAGAGGAAAACAAATGGGAAAAGAAAAACAAATAGTCAATAGACATGTGAAAAGATTTCATCCTCCTTGAAATTTAAAGAAAAGTAATTAAAAAAATAGCATTCTTTTTACCAATCAGATCAGTAAATAACTTAGATCAGTAACACCCAGTCCTAATGGGAGTGCAGAAAGTTAGCAGTGGGAATGTAAACTACAAAGCTATTTTGGAGCGCACGTGTGTAACCATCGAAAGTATGGATACACTTTGACCCAATAATTGATTTCTAAAAAAATATCCAAAGGAGATTATTGAATACATACTCAAAACACTGTTTATGATTTTGAAAAAAAAATGGAAATAACCTAACTGTTGTTAAAAATCAAACTGATTAAATAAATTCGGGGACATCCACACAGTAGAATAATATGCTACCATGATGAAGGATGAGGTAATCTCTAGATGACTAATGTGGAAATGTTCGTGATATGCTGTCAAATGAAAATCCAGATTAAAAAGTAATATGATTAATATGGGCACATTTTACCAAAATATGCATAATTAATATGTAATATGATCTAGGAAGATCTAGAGAGAAAGAGATGAAATTATCTTCAAGAAAAATGGTCAGTTATTAGTCCAGGTGGTGGGTTAATCTGAAGACATTTGACTTCCTATCTTACACACACCTCTATTAGAGCTGAATTTCTTTGACAGTTTCTGCATAGATGGCTTGCTTTTCCCATCCAATAGTGGGCTTCCCTGATGGTGCAGTGGTAAAGAATCTGCCTGCCAATGCAGGAGATGTGGGTTCGACCCTTGGGTTGGGAAGATCCCCTGAAGAAGGAAAGGGCAACCCATGCCAGTACTCTTGCCTGGGAAACCCCAGTAACAGAGGAGCCTGGAGGGCCACAGCCCATGGGGTCACAAAGAGTCGGACACAGTTTACAGACTGAGCACACGTGTGCGCTTCCCAGCTCTGCTTTCAGCGATGTCACCTTGGTAGCTTGGTATCAGCTATGCTGGCAATATTTATACCATAGAAATGGGCAAATGCTAAGAATCTAGGCTCTTAAAAAATAAGATATGGACTCTTAAAAAAAATAAGATATAGAGAACAGATTTGTGGTTGTCAAGGTTGCGGGGGGAGGGAATAAATGGGAGTTTGAGATTAGCAGAGGTAAACGCTTATACAGAGAATGGATAAACAAGGTCCTAACGTATAGCACAGGAAACTATATTTAATATTCTGTGACAGATCACAATGGAAAAGAATATAAAAACAATATATTATATATATGTATATATATAATGATAAATCATTAGAAAATTGTATTTGAAAACCACATTTACTATAATTCTAGAATATCCAATGGGAAGAAATATAGTGGAAAATGTCTTTTGAAAGACATGAGACTGCCTTTGTTCAAAAAGAGAATGTTACTGAGACAACCGACACTATTTTTTTAATCACCTATGTGTTAACATGCAGAGTTTTAAGTTTTAATAAATCCATTGCATCAATTTATTCTTTTATAGATTATGCTTTTGGTGTTGAATTTAAGAAATCACTGCTACCCCAGGGACATAAAAGCTTCCTCCTACATATTTTTTTTATAAAAGTTGTATAGTTTGAATTATATAGTTATGGTGCAAATTATGGATTGGAATTCTTGTTAAAGAGAATAAGGAAACCCACTTTTTCCAGTATCATTTGTTGAAAACACTATGATTTTTCTCCAAGGCATTTTGTTGCAAATTTGTCAAAGATCAACTGCCAGGGCAGGGCAGCAATAGAGACACAAATATATAGAATGAACATGTGGACACAGCGGGAGAAGGGGAAGGTGAGATGAGTTGGGAGATAAGGACTGATGTAAATACACCGTCATGTGTTAAATGGATAGCTAGTGGGAAGTGGCTGTGCAGCACAGGGAGCTCAGCTCAGTGCTCTGTGATGACCTAGAGGGTGGGATGATGGTGGGGAGAAAGTAGGAGGGAGGTCCAAGAGAGAGGGGATGTATGTGTGCATAGAGCTGATTCACTTCATTATATGGTAGAAACTAACAGCACACGGTAAAGCAATTTTACTCCAATAAAACAAATCAACTGCCCATCATTACATGGACATATTTGTGGACATTTTATTCTGTTTCTCTCACCTATATTTCTACTATGGCAAATCTACACTTTCTTGAATACAGTACCTTGAAAATAAACCTTAAAACTAGAAAAAAAAATTACCAGGGGGCATATCACTGACTGGTTAACTCAGGGAAGGAGAAAAGAGCTCCCAGCCTAGGCCATTTTCTTGAGGACCAGCAACATCTTCAAGCTGAATGAAGGCCCTTCAGGGCCCTTCCTGAATGAAGTCAAGGGGCCCCCTCCCTCCAGGGCAAGGATGCAAAGTCAAAGGAGAAGCAGAGAAGGGAGGAGAGGAAGGACAAAGACCAAGACTTGGTAGTGGTGATAGATGGTGACAGCTAGACCAGCCACTTGCTAATCGGCCTAAGCAAGACATTGACCTCTGTAGGCCATCTGGGGAGGTAGTGAGTTTTCCAATATAGCAAGTCTTCAAGAAGCGGCTGGGTAACCATTTTGCAGAAAGACATGAAGTCCCTGGGCAGCTTCAAAGGTAGGAAAATTAGGATTTCCCCGTGGTCCAGTAGTTAAGAGCCTGCCTGCCAATTCAGGGGACACAGGTTCAATCCCTGTTCCAGGAAGCTCTCACATGCGGCACATGCCACATCTACAGAAGCCCATGCTCTGCAACAATAGAAGCCACAGCAATGAGAAACCTGGGCACAGAACAAAGAGTAGCCCCCCGCCTACCCCAACTAGAGAAAGCCAGAGCTCATCAGTGAAGACCCAGAAGAGCTAAAAATAAATAAATAAATAAAATTATATTTTAAAAAAGAAAATTCAGGGGCTTTGAAAATAGGTTTAGGCCTGAATCCCAGTATGGCTATCAATCGTCTGTTTAACCTCAAACAAAATTATTGAATCTCTCTGGGACTCAATCTCCTAATTTTTTCAATGGCAATAGGATTTACCCCCACAGGAGGTGTACTGACTGAGCTGTAGAAAACTGTATCTGATAAATGACACTTGTAAACCTTGGACAGTCAGTCTGGGAATAATAAGCTTAAGGCTGGGAAAGTTCACAAAGCAATTTCCACCTTTGCTTAGCATAAATTCCTCAGTTTACAGGCTTGATGGGTACCTGAGCAAGAAGGAGCTGGGAGCATTCCCAGAGAGATGATCAGGTTGCAGGGAAGAGTCAAGGTAGCTCTGATGGAGCCCTTTCAAAGTGCCATCCATTCAGGTATGTGATTATCCCTCCCTCTTGAGCCACAGTTGCATATCCTCATGGTACTTTCTAGAAGCCAGAGAAGGTTAATTCACACAGTCCAAGGAGAGAAGCAACATTGTAACAAATTCAATAAATAAAGACATTTAAAATGGTCCACATTAAAAAAAAATTCTTAAAAAAAAAAGAAAATTGGATTTGGGGCGTAACTTTTCTGTAGCCACATTAAGGTGGGGCTTCCACATCTCTACCAAGAAAGCCAAGAGCTAGCAGAGAGCTCCACAGGCCTTCAGAGTCCTTCATGGCATGGAGACATCAGGGCTGGACGCCTGCTCCCAGGATGGATTGCCACTCACCATCATACCATGCAGGATGAGACTCAACACTCCTGGTCACCAAGGACTCACAAGCAGTTCACAAACCATGACAGTTCATGCTCAGCAAATGCTGTTCTCCTCTTGCAGTAGTTCATTGCTTAATCCATGAGGCAACCTTGCTCTTCAGGCATTCTCATGGGCTAAGCATTCTGACTTCCCCCTGAGCTTGGGGCTAGAATCACAGAGGCAGAGTCTGCTATTCCACTCTTGTGGAGCTGGTAAGAAACTGACCTAATTATTGACAGTCGTCCCCATTGCCCCTAGTCCAAAACACACCCCTCTAACTTTACAGCCCAGTCCTCAATGAATTCCCTGAAATGCCAAGTTCTAAAGCCAAAGGCAGGTGTGACAGGCTTCTCCAATGTCCAGAAGTCAGCGGGTACCCTCTTGGCTTCTTGGGTATGTGGAGGCCCTTGTTAAAGACACCACCCTGGGTGGTGGAATAGGGTCAGGTAGGTCAACATCTCCACATCCCTGGGGAGCACATAGAATAGAGAGTGGGGATGGAAGGGCCATGGCAGATGAGTGATGTATCCAGGTACTGGGATGTACCCAGGAATTATAAGAACACAGACCTAGACTCCCTGAGTTGTCCCTTGGTCACTTGGTGTGTATCACAGCCCCTTTCTGGGCCTCATCTTCACCATATGTGACTTCAATGAAGCCTACCTCCTTCTAACACAACATATCTGCTGTTCTCCATCTCCACTGCCACCACCTGAGTCCAGTTTACCAACCTCTTCGCTGATCTCCATCATCGACTCTTGCCTTCCCTCACTTATTAATAATTGGGTGAAGGGATAATAATCAGGATGCTGACAAAAGAAGAGGAGGAGGAAGGAATACGGAAAAAATGTTACTCGTAGCCTAGAGTAAAGACATTTTTCAGCAAGTCAGGAAGGAACAGAAAGATTTGGGCAAAGGAAAAAAAAATACACTTCAGTGGAAGTATGAAGGTGTGATTTGGAAGGAGAAAGAAAACGGCAAACACAGACTGAGGAGAGGCACTGAGAAACCAGCAAGGGGTGGGAGACGTGAACGGGCAGGCCCCAAACCACTCTGGATGGAATAGCAAGCCCGGCATGAAAATGAAGCACAAAGGCACTACAGCATTGGACCAATGAAGCTGGGGGCTTCGGGGACCAGGCCCCTTCCACGGCAGCCATCCCCATGCTGGGCTGTGAAAGCGTGTGCTGTCCCTGAACTTCAAGGCAGCCTCAGCTCCATTCTGCTCCATCACAGCTCCGCCTCCATCTCAAGGTGCCAACTCGGTCCGGTGGAAACTCCCAGACTGCCCCCATCTCACTACCATGGCTCAGATGCTGCAGCATGCTGCGGAGGAGAGCATTTTGGAGATTGCTAGACTGCTTTGAAAATTCAACAAACCTTGCAAAAAAGCGTTGTGGTGATTGTTCAGTCGCTAAGTCATGTCCAGCTCCTTGTGACCCCATGGGCTGCCGCAGGCCAGGCTTCTCTATCCTTCACTATCTCCTGGGGTTTGCTCAAACTCACGTCCACTGAGTCAGTGATACCATCCAACCATCCAACTGTCACATCCTCTGTCACCCCCTTGACCTCTTGCCCTCGATTTCTCCCAGAATCAGGGTCTTTTCCAAAGAAAGCTGTACTTCTCCATATTTTAGAGATAAGAAAATGAGATTAGGTGAATTTTCAATGGCATAGTGTTAGAAAGTGGTGAAGCTAGAAGAGAGTCAGCTGCTAGTGTGTTAACAATTTGGATTTCCCCCCGGTTTTACCCTTGATCTTAGCCAAAAGGCCAAGAAGTGATTTCCCCCAGTTTTAAAAGTAATATATCCTTATTATGAAAAATATGTAAACTAAGATAATAATAAAATGAAAGTCAACCATAAACCTCTACCCAGAGAAGAATATGATTTTTATAGATCTCCTTCAAGTCTTCTTAAGTAATTTGTATATTTATTTATTAACTTACAAAGTAGGCATGTATTACTATTAGAACCTTTTCTAAAATCCTTTTATGTGATGGACGATTTTTCCCCAAACGTTAGATATCCTTGAGAAACTGATTTTATTTGCTATATAGCAATACCTCATATGGCAATACCATTTGTTTATTTGGCCCTTTTTCTACTCTTGAACATTTAGGTTGCTCCCTACTTTTGGAACTTTACAAATGACTTTAAGGAATGTCTTTAAATGTAACTTTGTATCCCCTGGCAAAGAGATTCAGTGGAAAAAAAAAATATATATATATATACACAGAAAACCATTATGACAAGTAATATAATCATAGAGGGAAGAACTAGGAGCTTTGGGGGGAAAGTGAGATAAATGTTACTTGGTGAGATCCATTAAGGTCTCATTGAGAAAATGACATTGCACTTGGAACAGGGGTCAGAAAACCTTTCTCATGAAGAGCCAGACAGCCAGTATTTTAGGTTTTGCAGAGCAGATGGTCTCTGTTACAACTACTCAGCTCTGTCATAGCAGCACAAAAGCAGCCACAGAGGATACAGAAATGAATGTGTGTGTCCATGTTCCAATAAAACTTTACCGACAAAAGCAGGCAGTGGGCTATATTTGGCCATTTGCTATCCCCTGATTTAGAACACTGAAAATAGAGACAGATGTTAGGAGCTTATTGGAAGGAGGACAGTTCAGCTGGAAGGAAGGCGAGAGCAAAAACTTAAGAAGAAAGCATAGGGAGTAGGAAATGTTAGATATTTAATGGTTGGCTAGCACAGGAGGATCCAAGTCATACAAGATCTGAACATAGGTTGAAATCTATATATTTTATTGTGTAGCTGATAGAGAACCCACTCATTTTCATGGGACTATTTTAACATCTTGGGGACCTAGAATGCTCCCAGGATGACTGCTATCTTTGAGAAATTACTCGGGGAGGGGCAAGGGGGATGGGGCGGGATTCCAAATCTAGAAACACTGATTTTAGCTTCATCTCTATCTGGTTTTCTATTTTCTTGCTCATCTCCATTAGCATCTTATAACTCACTCTATTTTGGTATATCCAGAGGCCAGAAGTCTGCTCCTTCATTGGACTATGAATCTTTGTGCACGTCATGGAGTTCCAGTGAGGGCAGCTGGTCATCCAGGTGTGGGAAGTCAGCTAACTCCCTGGCCTAGAGAAAAGTCCTCCTTCAGGGTTCATATCTCTCCATCTGGACTGTCTGCACATCAAGTCCATACCTGGTCTTCAGTCCCTTCTCTTTCCACGGCTCTCATCTTGGTGGAAGACACTGGCTCTCAAGAGTGACCCCAGGACAAGTAGCATCACCTCACCTGGGAATGTGTTAAAAGTGCAAAGTCTCTGGATCCACCCCAGACCTACTAAGTCAGAACCTCTGAGGGATGGGAACCAACTATTCTTATTTTAAGAAGTCCCTGATGATGAAACGCATTCAAGTGTGAGAACCACTGCCTGGGATTCCTCTAATCCCAGTAGGGCTTCATCCAGCCCAAGTGGCTAGACAAGTACTACTGAGCATTTATACAATTTCATCTCCATAATAATCCCATAAAGAAGGCTGAGCACCAAAGAATTGATTCTTTCGAACTATGGTGCTGGAGAAGACTCGTGAGAGGCCCTCGGAGTACAGGGAGATCAAACCAGTCAATCCTAAAGGAAATCAACCCTGAACATTCATTGGAAGGATGGATGCTGAAGAAACCTCAATACTTTGTCCACCTGATGTGAAGAGCTGACTCACTGGAAAAGACCCTGATGCTGAGAAAGATTGAAGGCAGGAAGAGAAGAGGGATGACAGAGGATGAGATGGTTGGATGGGATCACCGACTCAATGGACACGAGTTTGTGATAGTGAAGGACAGGGAAGCCAGCTTGCTACAGTCCATAGCATTGCAAAGAGTGGTACATGACTTAGTGACTGAACAACAACAATATTAATCCCCCAATGTAGGTATTATTGCTGTTTAGTAGATGCAGACACTGAGGTTCTAGTATGTTAGGCAATTTGATTTGAACCTGGATCTTTTTTATTTCAAAGCCCGTACTATTGACCTCTAGGCTCAGATACCTTCCCTTTATGGACAGGGCCAGTAGGTCCATGGAAAAGTACTTCTCCATAGGCTGATGTGATTTACCTACTTAATAAACATTCCTTGGCCAGCTCTTTTGTGCCAGATCATATCCTGAGGTATTACATATATTATGAAACTCCATCCAACCCAAACCCTATGAGCAGGCAACTTGCCTCAGCACTTACAGAGCAGGGAACACTGGCTTAAAAAGACAGTAGGACTTGTTTCAGAGCTGCTATGGCTCAAATTGCCATAAAAATTTCACAGAAAGATGCACTGATGGCTCAGCTAAGCAGGAGGTGGCTTCATAGAGGAGGTAGAAACTGAACTGAGGAGGGCCACATGTGTTTGTAAGAGGAGAAAGCAACAGCCTGAGAAAGGTCATATAGACTCAAGCGAGCTGAAGTGCACGAATCCGTGGGGACCCAGTTGTCAGGACCCAGTGTGGACAGTATGTGTCTCAGGATTCAGCCAGCTCCCAAGACACCCCATGGCTCCGATACAGATAATAGCAAAGTGCCTTCTCCAGATACCCTGGGCCTGACTTCTATTTCTCCCACTGAATTTGCTGTGTGGCCTTGGGTAAGTCACTTGTCCTCTCTGAGGCTCTATTACAAGACTCAATTAGTGAATTTTTCAAGTCCTTTTCAGGTTGCCAAAGGCTTTATTTAAATAAAATATGACACTGAACTTCAATACATAGATTAAGTTTTAAAATCTAGTTGTTCTGGCTGATTGGAGTAGGGGGTTAGAGAGAAAATAGGGTTGATCACCATTAGACTCTCCCAACTCTTGGCAGAACTCAGGACACCATAAAGCAAAGTCAACTCCAGCCCGCCCATTCAAGTCCCTATTATCATGGGACATCCATTCCTCTCCACGCAGTCCTTGTTATTCCCGAACATACCAGTCACACGTCTCCCTTTGAGCCTTTGCACTGGCTGTTCCCTAGTTCTCTCCCTCCAGACACCCTTGCCTCCTTCAAGTCTTTGCTCAAATGCCATCTTCTCAATGAGATCTAATGTGCCCCCGCTACTTTGAAAAATACCACCCCACCCCACACGCTGACACTTCCAATCCTTCTCCCTGCCCTGCTGGGTTTTTTTTTTGCCCAGGAACTTATCACTTTCTAACTTTGTATCCACCTTTCATGGTGTATTTTGCATATGACCAGTCTCTCTCGGGTGTAGGGAAGCTCCCTGAAAGCAGAGATCTCTGTCTGTCGTGTTCACTGATGCATCCCAAGGACCAGAGCTTCAGAACATGTAGGCCCTCCATATCTGTTCTTGCAGTGAAGGCAGGAGCTTGGAGGGCACTGAGTGTTTATAAGTTGTCTTACAATGTCTGTGCTTCCATCAGCCCCACCCCATCCACACACTTTGTCAGGAGCAGGGCCAGAGCCAAAGGCACCAAACCAGCTCATCCATCTGAGTCCCAGAGGCCAAGCACAAACCCACTTGCTTTTATCCCATGCCATCACCATCCTTGAAATACTACAGAGTGGGAGAAGAGGATTGGAGAGGGCACACGAGGGTTGCCTGAGAAGGTGGGAGGGCGGAGGAGGAGGGAGCAGGTGGCAAGTATCACAGGCAGCCCAGCCAGAATCTAGAGTCTGAGCTGCTTTCATCATCCACAGCACCTCACTGAACCCTAAACATGAACGGGATGAGGTTCACCCTGTCAGCACCCGCTATGAGCAGTTCTAGAGCCTGGCACTGTCCATGGGCTGTACCATTGGTCCTGCTGACCATGTGGGGATAGTTAAGGGGTTGAACCCCAGTTGCCAAGTAAGCTGATGGAGATGGCTTAGCTAGTAAGAGAAAGGCTGGAATTCAGATCCGAGCCACCAGGCTCCAGAGCCTGGCTCTCTCCCTCTATCAGTGCTATTCAGCACATGCACAGCTTAGAAAGAGCTGTGTACTTCTCCGGGGGACAGGGAGCAAGCCAAGGATTCCACTGGATGACACTTGGCTTTCTCTGCCTCAACCCTCTCCTGGAGCCACAAGACCGAGTCTGCAGTTTGGGGACCTCACACCCCAGGGCATCTCTCCTGTGATCCAGCCCCGGAGGGAGGCGGCTTGTACTTGCGTTTCCTGTGCTCAAGTCACCCCCAGAGCCAAGAGGAATGTTTGCCCACGTCATACCCTTCCCCTTAGGCACCCACGGAGACTGCGAAGCCTGTGATGTGATGTTTTGTCTGGCTAAGCCTTCGGACTGATTGAAAGTCTTCAGAACCTGCACTCCTCTTGGCATCGCTCTTCCTGGAAACGGTTGCCATGGAACACACAGAGATGCAGCCTTCACTGTCAGAACTAATGAAAGTCGGAGAGCTATTAGGGGAAGATTTTTTTCTTCCTGCGCATAATTCCGCTCTTCCAGTGAGGTGTTTGCATTTTGCTTCTGTTTGTGAGATGTTAATTGCATCTTCATTGTAATTCCTTGCCCACTGCCATCACCTCCAAGAGCTCCAGCCCCTGACAGCTGCCTTTTTGAGATAATGAAGCTAAGTGACCAGCGGGGAGGGCATCTCAGCCTCTCTCTGGAGTGATCTTCCCTAAGCACACATCTGATCAGGCCACCTGGCTGCCCAAAAGCCTTCCGTGGCTCCCAACGGCAACCCAAGGAGACCAGACTCAAGGACTCACAGAGCCAGATCCCAGCTGCATTTTGGAACCCAAATCCTTCCTTCCTCCAGGAAGTCCTGGGCCAGTGGTACAGAAGGCCAGCTCTGCTCCCTCAGGACACACTCCCACCCTGTTTCTGCTGCCCCACATCTTCTGTCTGGAATGCCTTGCTGGCTCTCTCCATCTTTCAGGGTTCAGCTACATGGGCCACCTTCTCTGTAAAGCCCTCCATTTTTACTGCAGGCAGACCTACAGCTCCCCCCTGCTCCCTGGGTGACACCCCCATGCCATCATCCCACCAGAACCACTGATATTTGTGCAGTCCTATCTTTCTCTCTAGACAGGGAGTTCCTTCAAAGCAGAGCCAGGCTCTGATTCACCCCCAAATTCTTGGAGCCTAGCACTGTGCCTGGTACTTTGTGGCTGTCTGTGATGCAGTTGCTAACTTCTGCCCACTCTGCCCATTTCCATTCATTAGGGGAAGATGGGCACATCCTAGAAACATATGGTGGATTACTGTGTAGACTGCCCCCATCCAGGACTTCCCAACCCATCAGTAAGGCACTGAGAAAGAGAAGCCAGGTCTGGGGCCCTCAGAGCTCCTCCTGGCTGGTATTTATAGCAAGGTAATTAGCTCCCTTCTCTAGCCCCCCTGGAGGTGATGAGAAGCAAGGAAGAAGAAAGCAAAGTAAAGGGACTGCCACAGAAATGTAGAGAAGGGGCTCTGGAACCAGGGGGAAAGAGAGCCGTCCCCACACGCCCCTTCCGTCTGGTACCTCTCACCTGTGAGTAGAGGGGCTCAGTGCTGGGAAAAAGTCCCCAGTGCAGCTTCCAGGCTCCTCCTCCTGTGGACCAAGCAGTCCTCCTCTGCTCCAGACCTGGCTCAGGAGGAGGGGGCTGAGCCCAGGGAGACCCTGCTCCTGCCAGAGGGTCCTGGGTTAGAGCCCCTCTGGTTCCCACCCCTGTGCTCCCTGAGATGCTCACTCTTCCCCGAATCAGTGCAGTTGCCCTGGCTGCCCGTCCAGACACAGGGAGGGCAGGAGCGAGGACAGGAGGCAGGACTCCTTTCATCTCAGGCCCTCAGCACTCACCCCTGAACCCTTGCAACCCCCTCCTAGCCACTCACTCAGTCCTTGCTCTCCCAACCCTCAGTCCACTCCCCACCTTTCTGCCAGAGTGCTATTTCCAACAATGCGATTCTGATCATGTCACTTTCCTGCTCAAAATTCTTCAGCAGGTCCCCACGGTTTTCAGGACAGAAATTCTTACCACTTTGCATGGAATACAGGCTCCATCATGCTTTGGCTCTCTGGTCACTTCCCATTCCCTCCCCCACCCCCAGCACCCAGCCCATGCAATTTTCATCTCGCTCCTACTGAGCAATGAGTGGATTTTTAAACAGTCATTCTCTCTAGCCTCAGTGTCTGTGTCCATGCAGTCCCTTCTGCCTAGAATGCCCCTTCCTCCCTCCCTCTCCCTCTTCAAACTCCTCCTCCCCTAACCTCTTAAGTCTCAACTCCAAGACCACCTCTTCTCAGGGAAGGCTTACCAGTCTCCCCAGGTAGACTAGAGGTCTCCCCTGTTGCCCCAGGGGACCTCCCCTGTCCCCACTGAGACAATCTCATGGCCAACTAAAATCACTGTGTTTCCTGTTGGTTTCTCCAGCTGTCTGTCCAGGGAAGGAAGGCCTCAGTTTATTGATTTTGTACCCCAATATCTATCACAGAGCCAATGCCCTAATAGGTGCTCTCATAGGTGTCTTAATATTGCAAGGCTGGGACTAGGGTGAGACGAATGAGTCATCTCAGGCACAGAGTTTAGAAAGGTGCTCCTAGGATAGTGCAAGGCGGGCTGGGCATGGATTGACATGGGGGTTTTTCCATGCCTGCTCTTCTGCTTGTCAGGTCACATCCAGGCCCAGGTGGCAGAAAACCGGCCATCCACTTGGAAGAGGGGTGGGGAAGCTGTACTTTTCTGAAACATCCTGATCTCTGACTCCCTACAGAACTGAAAACATCTTCCCTTCCACCTGAATTCCCAGGGATATCTCCAACTTCTTGTATATAGGGCAAAGTAGGGAAAGTGTGTGTGTGTGTGTGTGTGTGTGTGTGTGTGTGTGTGTGTGTTAGTTGCTCAGTCATGTCCAGCTCTGGTCTGCCAGGCTCCTCATGGAATTCTCCAAGCAAGAATACTGCACTCAAAGGCACTATCATCAGGCACTCAGTGTTGAGCACATAGCTCCAGGGGGTGCCATCCACACAGGCCACGATGTTAACTGTGTCCTCAGAGTCAAACAACATGGTGGCCATGTGCACTGTGGTTCTCCAACCAGACACCACAGCAGCCCAGCTTTCCTGGCTCTAAACCCAAAACACTCCCAAAACATCCTCCCAAGTAGCCCCAAAGGATGAGAAAGGAGGACAAATCCCACACTGACAAGCTGGCTCCAGGGCCACAAATGGGCAGCTTCTCTCACTTTCCAACCAGATGATCTTGGCCATATTATCATTAATCTCTTCCTCTGTGAAAGTGGTGCATTAACAAAGGCATCTAGGGAGCCTGGGTACCTTAGGGTTCATTTCCTCCAATCCTTTCCTTTCCCTATAGAGGGATGGAACTACAGTGATGGGAAGAGCCTGGCCCAGGATCATCGGATGTGTCAGCAGCAAAGCAGGTCCCTCTGTGGCTTGGCCAGGGCTCATTTAACTCCACAGCTGCTCTCTTTTGGTGATGTCATGGATGAAACTGGTCTGGCTGACAGCTTTTATAGGGTTCTATTCAGGATCAACCAGAAGAACCACATTCTCTATAAACCCTGTTCATTGAAGGTCCTCCCATCCCCAAATGAAGCACTCATCCCTCCTGAAAGAAGCCCCGAATGTTCTGTACCTAGGGAAGCCTTTGCCTAGTTCCCCTGACCCTGGTGTCCTCTACCTCAACGGTGACACAGAATCCAGGAAGAGATGCACCCCTTCTGGAGCAAAGTATCTTTAAATGTGATCCAGCAATCAACTTCACTAGAGCCCCTTCAAGTGTCTGCTAAACATCTAGTTTCCCCTGAAGCACCCCAGTGCTACTACATTAGAACCTGGGGTGGGAGATTTTTCCTGACACAGAATAAAGGTGGAAAACCAACCCTCAGCTCTCACAGGAAGAAGATAGGATCTACTGGGTAATATGGATTTACTCAGGCACCACGCTGGGCATCGTTCACACCCAAGACACTATCTCACTACCTCACATGGACCCCTGACCAGTGATGAGAATGACACTGTATCAAAGTCCTTTCCGAAGAATGGGACTGTATCATTTAATTCCCACTGGAGTTCCTAATTGTAGCTCTCAAGTCCTAACAGTTCACTCATCAGGATTTGGTGTATCTCTTTCCATCTAAATTTAACCCCTAGTTCTCAAAGGTTCTTGAATCAACATTCCAGATGCATTCTTGGTTCTGTAACCAACCATTATATCAACCATGATGCACTCACTGTTTTATCTCTATCAGCTTCGTTATTCTTCTACATCATTTGGGAATAGGTCCAGGGTAGCTTGCCAGGTGGCACTAATGGTAAAGAACCCACCAGCCAATGTAGGAGATGTAAGAGATGCAGGTTTGATCCCCGGGTCAGGAAGATCCCCTGGAGGATGAAATGGCAACCCACTCCAGTATTCTTGCCTGAAGAATCCCATGGACAGAGGAGCCTTGTGGGCTATAGTCCATAGGGTTGCGAAGAATCAGACATGACTGAAGCAACCTAGCAAGCATACAAGCATGCATGCCAGGGTAGCAGTGAGTATGAAAAATAATCAGAGGACCTCAATAAATTACTTACCTTCCATATTTAACCCCACTTTCAGAATGGCATGCCCCTGCTTAAGAAACCCTAGTGGCTTTCTGGTCCCTGTTTGCTCCTCCATGACCCACCATCCCCATTTCAACCCCTATCCCACCTGGCTCATGTCTACTCCTGGGCCTTTGCTCAAACAGTACTCAGGACCTAGAATGTCACTTCTCTGCCAACATAAATTCTGCCATATTGAAGGCCACGTTCAAGTTCTTCCCGTTGCCTTAGGGGGCCTTCTCAAGGACCAGGCCAAGAGAGGCCTTTGCCCCTTCTACTCCCCCAACCCCCCACACTTACCATCTATTCCACCTTCCTCAGATGAGAACACCATCAGAATAAGTTATACTGGGGGTCTCAGAGCATGGGGATTTCACATTCAGAATTATTTTTTTTTTAGTGGAGGAATAGCATTGGTCACCAACTTTTATTTTGCCACGTAAGGATATAGTTTTAAAGCCTCCCTTCTAAGTTCATAATCACATCATGAAACAAAGATATTTTTACATCAAAATTAAAAGCAATAAGGAAGAAAGTGTTAGTCCCTCAGTCATGTCCAACTCTTTGCGACCCCATGGACATTGCCCAAGTTCCTTTGTCCATGGGATTCTCCAGGCAAGAATACTGGAGTGAATAGCTGTTCCCTTCTCCAGGGGATCTTCCTTGCCCGGGGATTGAACCCCAGTCTCCTGCACTGCAGGCAGATTCTTTACCATCTGAGCCACCAGGGAAGCCCAATAAAGAAGAAAATCTCACATAAAAGGACTGTCCTTTAAGTGGAATGCATTGTCCACATTCTGTTTCTTTTGCTGTGGACTGAGGAAAATGCTGTCACAGACCAGAGTCTGAACAAATGCCAGGGAATCCCTGATCCAGGGAAGTCACCTGCCTTATACAGGTATACACCCTGGCAACATATTGGCTGTGTCCTCAACAGTTTCCACTTACTGAACACTTGCTATATACCAGGCCATGTGCTAAGTACCTCATGCATTAGCTTACTAAATCCTTTCCTAGCACCATTTCTGCTACCAGATGAAGCTTAGAAAAGTTATGTAATCAGTCAGGTCACAAAGGTGGTAAACAGGTTGATCCAGGTGTACCAAAGAGACAGCTTGACCCCAAACCTATGCTCCTTCCTCTATTCCATGCCTTGTCTCCTCCAACAGAAAGAATGTTTGAAGACAGAAGTATAAGGGGATATGCTTCTTCCCATAGCCGAATGGGTGCAGACATCCATTCACTTCCCATAGTCCAATGGATCCATTCATCCATTCAACCAGTGAAAGGCCAGCTCTCCGCAAGGCACTGTCCTTGGTGCTGGAATACAGTGAGGAAGTAGACACTGCCTGCCCTCATGGAGGGCCCACTATGACGTGTACGGACATGACAAACACAGAGCAATAAGGCATTGCCTTATAAGTAGCTCCTCCACTCAATTCCAAGGGCTCTCTAAAGATCAGGGTGACAGCCAGGTGTGTGTAGATGCTAAAAAGGGCTCAGTAATTATCTGATTCCTTTAAACTGCCTGCCTTTGCTATAGAAATTGACAGGCCAAAGGCTCTTTGCAGACCCTGACAAGCACCTACACTCAAGCTCAACTTGATTTATTGGAAGAAGGAACTGAATTTAAAAGGGACAGATACAGTATTGATTCTACACCTTAAAATATGCCTCCCTCGACTCCCAGCTCAGCCCCAAGCCCCTAGCCCCCGTTTGCCACAGATCATAGCAAACCACTCTTTTCAATGGCTTATTTCATCCTGCCAGCTGCACTCTGATCTTACAGCTCTTGAGACCTGCCCTCCCCTTGCTCAGCTGCCCTGTGGCCTCCACCTGCCTTTCCCTCACAACTCCAGGGTGATCCATCCAGATGACCCTCTAATGCTTGGTTCTGGAGAGCCCGGAAGTCATAGGCTGCACCAAGCCATTCAGCCCTTGACACCCAGCAGCTCCCAGGTCTGCCCATTCCCACCTGCCCTAGCTCCCCTGGGACAATGTTGTCGAGTTCACTAACCTTACACATCAGGCCCCCAACCAGAGTTTTGTCACAGCACAGGGCTATGCTTGACAGACCAGCTCTTAGCTGGAAGGGTCTCCACTGAGTCTAACAACGTTTTTCACTAAGGACAGTGCTGACACTTTAGGGGGAACCATTCCTCCTTATGTGGGGCTCTCTTGCCTGTCAAAGAGTCTTAGCATCCAGTGACAACCAAACATGTCCCTATACATTTCCAAATGCCCCCTAGGAGGAAAGCAAGCTGGGAAGCACAGTGTCTGTCCTATTTCCAAGGTAAGTGACTTTTCCAGGGTCATTCAAGAAGTCAGCCACAGACCTGGTGTTTTGATAGGTAGGAGGCTATAGGGTATAACAGGAAGCACACAGCACTCAGAATCAGGCCTTCTGACAACCATGCCTGTGTGTATGGAGACAAGGAAATACTCAGGAGGGTAGAGTGGTTAAGCTGGACCCCAAACCTGCACTCCCTCCTCTACTCCATGCCTTGCCTCCTCCAAAGAAAGAATGTTTTGAAGGCAGAAGTATAGGGGATATGCTTCTTCTTCTCCCCACAGCCCATACACATTGTATGCAGACACCCATTCATGTATTCAACTAATGAAGGGCCAGCTCTCTGCAAGGCACTGCCTTGGTTCTGGAAGGCAATAATATGAGGGTAGACACCAAGCCCTCATATGTATATATATGTATCCTCATATGAGGATACACTATGACATGTATGAACATGCCAAACAGTGAGCAATAATGCATTGCTTTATTAGTAGTTCCCCCAATCAATTCCAAGGGCTTTCTAAAGATCAAGGTGACTACCCGGTGTGTATAAACATTTAAAAGGGCTCATCTTCCCTCCATTAGGAAAACCTCCTTTTACATCTCAGTTCAGCTCATGCTTGGGAGGAGTCTACATTTTGTTTCTTTAGAGAGTGACTCAGACATGAGCAGAAAGGAGTACTGTTGGTGGACCAAGATACCTCCAAACTCTGACAACCTCCTTCAGAGCCTCAGGAATGTCCTGCTGCTCACATGCTCGCTCCCCATTCTGACTGCACCACGGATTCTCAGCCTGAGACAGCAGAGGCTCCCCAAACAGATGACTGGCTTGGCCACCCAGACTCTCCCCTCTCCAGCTTTTTGGCCAAAAGAGAGCTTTTCCCCATAGGGAGACAGTTGGGGGACTTCAGAGTAGCTTAAGAGTACCCAGGAAAACAAAGAGCTCCCCAGATGGTGCTCACGGTAAAGAGCCTGCCTGCCAACACAGGAGACCCAAGAGATGCAGGTTTAATCCCTAGGTCAGGAGGATTCTCCTGGAGGAGGAAATAGCAACCCACTCCCCTATTTTTGCCTGGAGAATCCCACAGGCAGAGGAGCCTGGCAGGGTACAGTCCATAGGGCCACAAAGAGTCAAACATGACTGAAACAACGTAGCATGCATGCACTCATGCAGGCATACGTCCTAACCGTGGTTTTCATTTCCGAAGTCACTGCTTTGCACTAGGGAAGAGCAGGGCAGGAGTTGACCAAGCCAGCAGCTGACCTTTAAGAGCCATCCTGTTTTACATCACTGAGCAAGGCTTTGAAAAGACCCCCAAGTCTGAGGCCCAACTGATTAGAGGCAGTAAGAGTAGACTGTAGACCCTTCTCTCCTAAACCATTTCATTTGTCTCACTCACTCCAGTTTAAATATATATATACACACACACACACACACACACACACACACACACACACGATATTTGAGACACATGAAAAAAGCAAAAATAATAATGTGGTAAGCAGCCATGCATCTACCACCCAGATTAGGAAATAAGGCATTGCTGATGCAACCGAAGCCCCCATCCCCTGACCATGTGTCTCTTCGTGACCACACCCCTCCCCTCCTGCCAGAAATCGTCTGAATGGAATTTAGACTTCCTCATTCCCACAAATGACTTTATACTTTAACTACATCATGTTTATTTAGCCCTGAACAATACATAGAATTGGTTTGCAAATGGTATCATTAAGTGAAGTGAAGTTACTGTCATGTCCCACTCTTTGCAACCCCATGGACTGTAGCCTACCAGGCTCCTCCATGTACGGAATTTTTCAGGCAAGAGTATTGGAGTGGGTTACCATTTCATTCTCTAGGGGATCTTCCCAACCCAGGGATTGAACCCGGGTCTCCCACACTGCAGGCAGATGCTTTACCATCTGAGCCACCAGGGAAGCCTGACAAGTATATAAAACAAGTGTACTTTTCTCAGCTTGCTGTTTAGTGTTGTGTTTGCATGATTCATCCATGTTGACATGAGCAGCTCTAGTTGATGACTTTTCTCTGCTCAAACTCTTATTATTCGAGGACCTCACAATGCATTTGCTTAGTCCTGTTAACAGATGGAGGTTTTCCTCATAGTCTCTTTCTTACAAATCACTACTGTGAACATTTCCTAGCCTGACTCCACACACAAATGAGAAGATGTTGCCATTCACCCCAACCATCACTTTTTCAGTTGGTTTTCCCCGTGCCCTACACCCAAGCACTCTGCTTGGGCTCTGTGATTTGACTCCTGTTATCTGACCAGTTCCTTGTTTCCTGGAACTGGTTTGGGACTTGTCACCTTGACTTTGCCCTTGGGAGCTCTTATCTCTGTCTTCCACCTTCAGACAGGAAGCATTGGGCACCTGCCAGAAGCCCCACAAAGCCCTATGAGGCTGCTCCCAGCTGCACTACCTTATCCCTTGCTCTTCCCTAACTATATTATAAGCTTCAAGAGGTGGCGAGGGTCTAATTCATTTGATGTTATTACCTTCATCTTTGACACAAGGACATGAAACATGGTATAAAGTGTTTAAAGTGTTAGTTGCTCGGTAGTGTCTGACTCTTTGTGACTCCATGGACTGTAGCCCACCAGGCTCCTCTGTCCATAGAATTCTCCAGGCAAGAATACTGGAGTGAGTTTCCACTCCCTTCTCCAGAGGATCTTCCCGATCCAAGGACTAAACCCTAGTCTCCTGCATTGTAGGCAAATGCTTTACAGTCTGAGCCACCGGCGAAGCCCCATTGTATAATGCCTTTTAAATATTTGTTGCCTAAATGAATGAATGAACTAATGGCTTATGGAAAAGGGGTATCAGACATCCAGGATTCTTTATGCACTTAAGCTGCATTTACCTTTACTTAGACGGCTCTGAGCTCCCACGTATGCGTCCATGGCACCAGTCCTGAGAGCTGCCTCTCATCACCTAGTGACGTCTCCTCCAAGAGGCAAAGACATCCAGTCTCTCCCACACAGGATGAACCCAAGGGCCCTCCAGACACTTGGGACAAAAAAGAGAAACCTCCTGCCATGGGCCAGCCTGAGGCCCCCCTGACAGTGCACCCCTGGAGCACTAGCCTGTAGAAAGCAGTAAAGGTGGCCTCCCCTTCCCAGGTAAGGTCACTTTTTGATGTAAAATATATGGTACAGTTGAAGCATATGATAGCAGTGCTGCTCCCCAGAGCAGATACTGGCAGGAGGAGGAACAAAGTACAAAGGGCTCTTGGAAAAAGAAGGGACAAGGAAAGAAGAATTTCATCATTCACTGGGAGGGGGTTGGGACTGAGATGCAGCCGTAGGAAACTGAGGGTGGTCCCGGTTCAACAGTGGGCTACAATGGAATAAAAATGACTGAGCATGGAGAAGGGGCCCTGGCAACAATCCTGCCTCTGCCACTTCCTAATCTGCAACCTTAGTTCAGTCATTTGGCCTCACCTGCTAACAGATTTAGCTTAACACTTACTACATCCCAGTTATGGTCAGTGACCACTCATGGTATGGCATTCTCTGGTTGAATTGGAGGTCAGGTCACAGACTCCACAGCCAGGCAGGCTGCACCACATGGACACACCTCTAGCCACTGCACGACAGCTCACTGGGCGTAGGATCCAAGGTGATCCTCGCAACATCCCCATCAGGCTAACGATGATGATGACACCACAAATGAAGTAACCGAGGCAGAAGGCAACACAGTTAGTGAGGGAACTGCAATTCAAACTCAAGGCGGCCAGTGTGGTTTCAGCATGACTCGGGGTCATGAAGCGATTGCTAAACGTAGAGTGCTTCAGCTCCACCTTGCAGATTATTCCCACGGTCCATGAGTCCATCTGACTGGGGCTTGCCTCCACTGAATCCATTTTATCATAAGACATAGGAGAGGAAACCACAATGCCATCAGTTCTATGTATGAGTTAATTTAATAAACATTAAATCCCCACCATGGGTGGAGTACTGTTCTAGGCTGTACAAATGCAGAGAAGGAAAAGCCATAGGGTTTCTGCTTTGAGATGCTCATGCTGGGAAAGAGCTTTGTACAATGCAGGAGACACAGGTTCGATCCCTGGGTCAGGAAGATCCCCTGGAGAAGGGAACGGCAACCTACTCCAGTATTCTTGCCTGGAGAATCCCATGGATAGGGGAGCTTGGAGGACTATAGTCCATGGGTTGCAAAGAGTCAGATACAGCTTAGTGACTAATGCTAGGTTATCCTGGGCTAGGCAAATGTTCACTGTTCAATGTAATAATGACTCTGCGGGACTCAGCAACCACATACAATGATAACAACTAAGAAATTTCCTGGAGGAAAGCACATTCAATTGTTCAAGGTCCTGGGTGGGTGTGGACCATGCTATGTAACCTTGAATAACTCTTAACTCACGTCCTACTCTGGGTCGTCAGTTTCCTCATACGTAAAGTGGGATCATACCGCAGAATGATCTCTTGGCTCTTCCAGTCCTGTTACTCCCTGGCTCCCACTCCACGGCTCTTTTCTATTGGCAGTGACCAAACCGTGGGTGCCATGAGCGAGGCCATCAGGGGACAAGGGTTAAGGTGTGGCCAGGTGGACAGAGCTCTGGAGCCCCAGGGGCACAGTGGACAAGACCAGCTTGGACCAAGGGATGCCATGCTGTCAGTCTTTGCAGCATGAATCCACTCTCCTCTTGGCCTCTTTGCAGGCACCTGGGGTTTGAAGCTGGCAGTGCCATCAAAGATGAGCTGGTGGCTGCATTATAAAAGGGTTGTATTCCCTCTTGTTGATAAATAAATCCTTTTTCTTCTAAATAGCCAAGCTGGCGGGTTTCATTGTAAGTGGTTTGCACTCAGCAGAGAGCTGGGACTGGCAACACCGCATCCTTCATCTCTGCAATATTAATTAGCTTTCCACGATGCTGTATTTTAATCATGAAAAAATGAGAATGGTGAGAACCCCATCAAAGGAAGTTAGGGAGAAGGAGGGCAAACAAGACACGGAATTAGAAAAGAAGTGAAGGTGTGCAGGGGAAGCAGTTAGAGATGGCTTTCATGAGAGGAAAAGCATCAGTTGGAAGGTGAGGAAGGATTCTTCACAAACATCTACTATGTGTTGTGAATGGTATTAGGTTCTTTGCCTGCACTGTTTCAGTCCACCCTGGAACCAACCTACATTTACATCCCTTATTTAATAGGTGAGAAAACTGAAGCTCAGAAAAATCAGATACCTTAAGGTCAAAAAATAATGCAGGGAAGATCCAGGGTTTGAACCAGAGATGTTTTTACTCCATGCCTAAACCTCATTCAGCCCCATCCATCTAACTTTTCCCCAAATATTTATCTAGCAATTATTGTGCCTGGGCATGCAGTCTCCCTAGAAAAACACACAAGAAAGATGTTTGGCTAAATCTTCATGAAAATGGTGCCAGTAAATTCATGTTTTGGAAAGATCCCCCAGAGACCAGTGGAAAGACTGGATTTCAAAAGAACAGGATTGCTGCACAGTGTAGGGAGCTCAGCTCAGTGTTCACTGGTGACCTAGATGGGTGGGATGGAGGACAAGTGGGAGAGAGGCCAAGAGGGAGGGGATACATGTATACATATAACTAACTCGCTTTGCTGTACAACATTGTAAAGCAACTGTTTGTTGCTGTCGTTGTTTAGTCACTAAGTCATGTCCCACTCTTGCGACTCCATGGACTGTGTAGCCCACTAGGCTCCTCTGTCCTTGGGATTTCCCAGGCAATAAAACTGGAGTGGGTCACCATTTCCTTCTCCAGGGGATCTTTCCAGCCCAGGGATCGCACTCGTGTCTCTTGCATCACGGGTAGATTCTTCACCGCTGAGCCCCCAGGGAAGCCACACAATAAGGTATAAATGAACTGATCATAGTATCCCCACCCAGTTCAGGAGAAATGACCCTGAAACTGCTTCTGAGAGTTTTCTCCTTGTCAGTGCGACCTACCTGGACCCTGGCTCATGAGATGTTACTCTGCTTATTGGAGCTCATGTTTGAACATTGATTTCTCACTGCACCCTTCCCATTTTGCATGGGGACAGGGTACGTGATGTGGGGACTAAAGAAAGATCAGAATTCCACAGGACATAGCTACACATCACCAGGGTCTCCTTTTGACAACAGTAGCAATAATAGTGGTGGTGTTAAGAGCGACAGCTATAGTGAATGAGCTTTTCTTAGATATTAGTGTCTACACATTTCAACTCATCACACCCTCCCAACTGTCTTAGGAGGTGGGTACTGGGATGAATGTCATTTTACCAATGTTCAGACAAGTTAAAGAGCTCAGGTACTGAACCCACATCTCCTGCCTTGCAGGCAGATTCTTTATTGCTAAGTCACCAGGGAAGTCCACAAAAACAACTATATCCCAATTTTTTTTTAAAAAAAAGAATACATTACAAAAAGGAGCAGGACTGTTACGGCTGCCCAGATGAGAGATCAGGGTGGCCTTGGTTGGGGTGGTGGTTGTCAAGATGGAGAGGAATAACCACATACCTCATGCAAGCTCTCTATGCTCGACTTCTCTTGGTAGCTCACACAGGATGAGACTAGTTGAAATGGGAATTGTAAACCCCTCTTAGGATCCAGAAAAAGAATTTTAGAGAAACCAAAGTGGAAGAAGATGAGGTCAATATTTTCTGCTTCTTTGTTATTAGACAATCCATAAACACATGTTGAGACCTTAGGCTATGCCAAGCAGTCTTTTAAATGCTATAAGGATGCCTTTATTCTCAGAAAGCTTCCAGTCTGGTTAGAAAAGGAGGGCATACTTGCCTCAGGTCACCTAGCAATACGCATCAGAGAGGCACAGACAAAGTGGGATGCAGGAGTAGGCTGAGTGGGCACAACTGAGGGCGGAGGGGAGGGGAGCAGGAAATGATTATTTACTAGAAAATTCTGTGTTATGAATTGAATTGTGTTTCCCAAACAGATGGGTTGAAGTCCTGACCTCCAGTTAACCCAGAATGAACTTATTTAGAAATAGGGTTATTGCTGATGTGATTAGCTAAGCTAAAGAAAGGTCAAACTGGAATAGGGTGGCCCCCTAACCCAACAGGACTAAAGTTCCTGTTAGAGAGAAGATGGGCAGATAAAGATAAAGCAGAGATTTGGAGGTGTGCTATCAGAAGCCAAGAAACATCTGCGGCTACTGGAAGGCAGGAGAGACAATGAAGGATCCTCCACTAGGGGCTTTGGAGGGAACATGGCCCTGCCAACACCTTAACTTCTGACTTCTGGCCTCTAGAGCTGTGAAAGAATATGCTTCTGCTAGCATTAGGTCACCCGGTTTGTGAAAATTGACTAAACGTGTAGCTCACTTTATCTTCCCCTGTAGACTGCAGGCGGTGGCCACTCTTAGTTCCATGATAGAGGTCAGAAAAGTGACACCCCGGGATTCTCCTACACAGATGACCCTGCTAATGTGATGGCTCTGTGCTCAGCTATCCACTCTAGTGGTGATTTTGGAGGTGAACTTGAAAGGATAAATAGGAAAAAGAAGTTACCGGATCTGATCATGTGGAGAGCAGGACAGCTTTCCCCCATGACATCATGCATTGCTTTAATCTCCAAGAGAAATGAGTGCTTCCTGGGTGTCAGGCACAGGTTAGAAGCTAAAGAAAAATTGTGGTTGAATGAGACGTGGTTGCCCTTGAGGAATTCACAGTTCAGCGAGGGAGAAAGATATGTTTCCAGACACAATGAGATGAGGTGAGCAGCGCATCCACTGGGGGGACAAAGAACAGGGAGCACCACCCCCAGGTACTTGCTGTTTCATGGCAAGGCACCTCCTGACTCAACAACAGCTTGCAGAAAAAGGAAAACTGGATCACAGGAAATGAACACATCATGGCTCAGACATCAACAGTATAAATTCCCAATTCAAGAGAACAACAGCAATGATAAAATGCAGGAAAAATATGTCTTAGAATTAAGGAAATGCTCTTACTTTGCCCAGAGTTGATATGGAAGATTTCCTAAAGATCATGGCACTTGCGCTGAACCTGGAGGACAAGGGGAAAATTTGTCAAGCGAAAGACCTTAGGAGACAAACTGCTCCCAGCTGGAGATATTTTTTTTCCCCTAAGAATCCTTCAAACAAATGCTAGCTCCACAAAAGCAAGATTCAGGTTGTTTTGATGGCTGCTCTACTCACAACATCTAGAAGAAAACATAGTAGGTGCTCAATATGCAGAAGATATAACGAGCCCATCAGGATGAGGCTCCACATACTGTATGTATGTGTTGGTCACTCAGTCGTGTCCAACTCTTTGTGACTCCACGGACTGTAGCTTGCTAGGCTCCTCTGTCCATGGGATTCTCCAAGCAAAAATACTGGAGTGGGTTGCCATGCCCTCCTCCAGGGGATCTTCCCAACCCAGAGGTTGAACCCAGGTCTCCCACATTGCAGGTGGATTCTTTACCATCTGAGCCACGAGGGAAGCCTGAGACTGTGCATGGATGCCTCTACATGCTCCTGGAAGTCTGGCCTCTATCAGTTGATTTGCTGAGTTCTTTGTGAAACCTACCCAGTGCCCCATCCTGGGTTCTTTCTCGGGAAGACAGAGAGTTGGGTAAGACAAGTTTTCCAAGGGCTCTCAGTGGACTGAGAAGATGACAAATGAATGATTTCCATAGCTACTGTGTGATATCATGGCTCTGATGGGGCAAACAGTAAGGAGGAGCAGGCAAGTCTGGTGGAGGAAGTGACACTAAGCAGAGATTTAGAGGATGAACAGGAGATTAGCCTGGCAGAGGAGGGATGATCACGTGATGGAAAGAACAGCAGTTACAGCCAAAACCGAGCTTGTCATCTCCGGGTACTGCAAACAGTTCAATGTGACCTGGAGTGCAGACCTGGACATAGGATGCATGGGAGATCTGGTTGGCGGAGGGACACGGGGCCAAATCACACAGGCATGCCTCTGACGGACCTGGATTAGGTTCCATGGGGGAACCATTTAATGGATTCAAGTTCCCAGATACTTGCTACCCACTTTGCAAGGCTCCTCTGGCTGGACCACGTTTTTGCACCCTCAGAACGGGGAACACAGTCATCACAGGGCCATCGAAGGGCGAATTCAAAGCTAGGGCAGGGAGAGGGAGAAGACATGAATAACATTACCTTAATTTAACATTCTTCTTTTTTATCAATAGGTGATTGATAGGTATTACATTTCCCCCTCATCCATTCTCAAGAGAGGTGTTATAATAACATGTCAGGGAGGTGTGGATAAGCAGCATTATGGAGCCTGGTTTATAATGCAGTTTGGAACAGATGCTAACGTCCCGATTATGCATTCCAGCATCATTTATACTCGGCTCCGTGGTGTGGTAAAGCTCGTGGCATCATAATTCTCCGAAGCAGTTGCTATTAATCACTCATTCATTATTAAAACACATTGTATTCATTCTGCTTGACAACAGATACAGGGCAGGCTCTGTTTCTCCAGAGCAGTTATCTCCAGACTTGTCAGATTATCTCCAGTCTCAGCCCAAAGGATGGCTGAGGGCTCCACAGAGACACCTCAGCATAGATGGAAATTTAGGACTAAGAAGAGACATATCCTATCCAAGGGATACTCATCTGCAAGAGGGCACAAGGTTCCCAGAAACCAAGACCATCTCTCATCCTGAGTGCCTCCTTTGCCCACCTCTCTCTCTAAGTTGAAAGCCCCATTTCCCTGAAGGAGAACTCTGCTGGGCTGTTTTATATCCATGGGTTTCTCAGCATCACCTGGGAGCTAGGGTTCTGCCTCCAGACTCATAAGAAGATGTTGGGTGTCATAGTCAAATACAACAGGGAACTACTTAACACACTGTGACAACATGAACGGGAAAGAAGTCCAAAAGGGAGGGAATATGTGTATATGTGTGGCTGATTTCGCTGTACAGTAGAAACTAAAACAACTTTGCAAAGCAATTATAGGGGCTTCCCTTATAGCTCAGTTGGTAAAGAATCCACCTGCAATGCAGGAGACCCTGGTTCCATTCCTGGGTTGGGAAGATGTGCTGGAGAAGGGTTAGGCTACCCACTCCAGTATTCTTGAGCTTCCCCTATGGCTCAGCCAGTAAAGAATCTGCCTGCAATGCAGGAGACCTGGGTTTGATCCCTGGGTTGGGAAGATCCCCTGGAGAAGGGAAAGGCTACCCACTCCAGTATTCTGGCCTGGAGAATTCCATAGACAATATACCCCATGGGGTTGCAAAGAGTCAGACATGACTGAGCAGCTTTCACTTTTCAAAGCATTTATGCATGCTGTGCATGCTAAGTCATTTTAGACGTGTCCAACTGTTTGCGACCCTATAGACCACAGCCAGCCAGGCTCCTCTGTCCATGGGATTCTCCAGGGAAGAATACTGAAGTGGATTGCCATGCCCTCCTCCAGGGGACCTTCCTGACTCAGGGATCGAACTTGCGTTCTCTTATTTCTCCTGCATTGGGAAGGGGTTCCTTACCACTAGCACCACCCGGGAAGCCCTATACTCCAATGAAAATTAATTAAAAAACACAAGGGCTCTGAGTCAGGTCCCTTGTCTTCTACCACCAGCTGTATGATCTTAGATAAGAAATCTAATATTTTTGTCCCTGTGTGTCATCAGCTATACAATGGAGTTGTAATAACAGGACCAATCTCATAGAATTGCTGTCAGGATTAATGGACTAATTCTAACAAAGCCCTTACAAGATGTCTGAAACATCATTCACATCGGACCTTGTTATGACTTATTAAGACAATCCTAACATTTCCAAGATGTCCTACACAGCGTCTTATGGTGGGGGGGGGTGGAGTATGGAGGAACCATGCATTCATTCATTTCATAAAGAGCGGCTGAGCATCCCAAATGTGCCAGGCATCATTTTAAGTAACAGACACATAGAGTCCTACGAGGTAAGACCCCTCCTTCAAGGAGCCCACAAACCAGTGAGGCAGTTGTATCTGGAGTGAAGAGGTCTGAAAGCCCCTCTAGCTTTTCCCTGAAGCCTCAGCATTTAGTTTCACCTTTACCTGAAAGGTGAGCAGGGCAGAGATTATTATATCTTTCACAGTAGCAAACACCCCATGCTTTCTCTGGATGTTAGAACAGTGGCTACAGTTCTTGAAGGTTCCCACACTTTGAACGAAGTAGTTCAGTCTAAAAATGCACAGAGGATAATTTAATGAATAAACAGAATATTATAAAGGTCACTGAATCCTTCTTTTTGTGCCATCCAATGGTAACCACTAGTCTCAAATCAGGTATTAGGATTTTCATGCTTTTTAAAAACATTTACCGTAAAAATGAAACCCTATAAACAGTGTGTGTTTCTGTTTATATGTTTTCAAACTTGACATAAATGATACCACATTGTACATCTTCTGCAGCTTGGTTTTTTGAGGAAAGTATTTTGTCATGGAAAAGTTCAAATATAAGTAGACAGAACAGTATAATGAGAATGAATAAGCCACAAGGACCTACTGTATAGCACAGAGAACTATAGTCCATATTCTGTAATAAGCCATCATGAAAAAGAATGCATATATAACTGAACCATTTTGCTGCATGACAAAAATTAATACAACATTGTAAAAAAAAAACTATATTTCAATAAAAAATAAAGTAGCCTGGGTACCTATTACTCAGACTTTCTAGGTGGCTCAGTGGTAAAGAATCCACCAGCAATGCAGGACACACAGGTTCTATCCCTGAGTCAGGAAGATCCCCTGGAGAAGGAAATGGCAACCCACTCCAGGATGCTTGCCTGGGAAATCCCATGGACAGAGGAGCCCAGCAGGCTACAGTCCATGGGCTCGTTAAAGAGCTGGACACTACTGAGTGACTGCACACACCGTACCTATCACCCAGCTCCAATGATAACATATTTTTTTTTTTGACCATGCCAGGACTTCGTTATGGGATACAGAATCTTTAGTTTTGGCATAAAAAGTAAAGGATCTAATTCCCAGACCAGGGATCAAATCCAGGCCCCCTGCATTGGGAGCACGCAATTTTAACCACTGGACCAGCAGGGAAGTTCCTATCTGGTTATTCTTGATGTACCTGTACTGACATAAACTCTACCTCAGTCTCACTCAATTATACTTTACAATTCTGTTTTAAAATAAATTTTACATACATTTGAATGCATAATCTTAACTGTACACATTTCAAAAATAGATCTACCATGTATCACTATTTCTATCAAGACAGAGAACACTCTCATCTCTTACAAAAAAAAAAAAATCCTCCTTTCCCCAAAGTCTTTTTCTCTTCCACCATCCTGCCCCCTAGAAAGCCAACTGCTTTAACCTTAGATTACAACGGCCTGTTCTGTAATTGCATATAAATAGGCTCATAGAGTCTACAGTGCTTTGTATCCTTTTAGGGGGAAAGAAGTATCACGTTTCTGAGATTCATCCACATTGTTTTATACATCAAAAGATGGCTTCACTCTACTGAGAAGAGTATTCCACGGGACAAATATAGCATGGTTTGTTGATTCATTCTCCTGGTCATGAACATATGGGCTGCTTCCAATTCTTGGCTACTGTGAATAAAGTCGCTAAGAACACTTTTATACTACCTTTTTGTGGTTATTTGCTTGAATTTCTCTTAGATGAAGGGGTGGAATTGCTGAGTCAGAGAGTAGGTGCAGTTTTCTTTTTTAAAAAATATTTTATTGAAGTACAGTTGATTTACAGTGTTTGTTAATTTCTCCCCTACAGCAACATGATTCATAGAGGAATATGGCCTGTCACATGATGGTTTATCACAGTGTATTGAATATAGCTCCCTGTGCTATACACTAGGAACTTGTTGCTTACCTATCCTATATGAACTGGTTTGCATCTGCTACTCCCAAACTCGCAATCCTCCCTCCCTTAGCAATCACAAGTCTTTTCTCTATACCGATGAGTTTATTTCTGCTTTGTAGATATGTTCACTTGTGTCCTAGTTTAGATCCCACATATATGTGATACTATATGATATCTGTCTTTCTCTTTCCTGATTTACCTTCACTTGCTATGCGCGTCTCTAGGTCCATCCACATTGCTGCGAATGGCAGTATTTCATTCCTTTTTAGGAGGTTGTTTCAACTGTTTGAAAAATTACCAATCTTTTTTCCAAGATGGCCAGGCCATTTGACTCCCTTTCCAGTGATGTGAGAGCATTCTGTTTGCTCCAACGTCTGACCAACCCCTGTTGTCAAGCATGTTTCATGGCTCAAGACTGTTGCCTCTTTTTAGTGAGCTGTTATTTTATTATTTTTTTAATTGGATAATGATGGCTTTACAATGTTGTGATGGTTCCTATCATACAACAACATGAATTAGCCATAAGTGTACCTAAGTCCTCTCCCTCTTGAACCTCCTTCCCATCCCTCACTCCATGCCACCCCTCTAGGTAGTTACAAAGCTCCAGGTTGAGCTCCCCATGTTATACAGCAACTTCCCACTATCTATTTTACACTTGGTAGTGTATAGTCCTTTTTATATTCTGAATAGAAGCTCTTTGTCAGAAATATGTTTTGGAAAATTCTCCCCAAGTCTATCTGTTCATCTTTATAATGATATATTCCACTGAGCAGAGTTCTTGTTTGTTTTGTTTTGTTTTGTTTTTTTTAATTGGTAATGTTTTCTGAATTTTGTCTTAGAAATCTGTTTACCTTTTGGATCTTTTTTTTTAAAAATTACAATTTTATTTATTTGTTCTTTTTTGGCACAGCCTTGTAGTATGCAGGATCTTAGTGCCCTGATCAAGGATCAAACCCAAACACCTAGAAGTGGAAGCACGGAGTCTTAACCACTACCCTGCCAAGGAAGTCCCCTTAAATTTTATAATTTTAAATTTTACACTTAGGTCTAAGACCCATGAAATATTAAATTTTGTGTGGTGTGAGGTAGGGGACTGAGCTCGTTTTTTCGCCATACAGATATCCTGTGATTTTAGCACCATTTGTTGATAATGCTTTCCTTTCTCCCTTGAATTACTTTAGTGTTTTTGTCAAAAATTAATTCACCATATACATGTATGTCTATGTGCCATCTCGCAGGCTGCATTAATCCATATGCCTATCCTTATGCTGATAATGAACTGTTATCAAGCTGTGTTAATGACTGCAGCTTTATATTAAGTCCTGAAGGCAAGCAGTATGAGTTTTCCAGCTTTGTTCCTTTTTAAGGGTGTTATTATTTGGTTATGCAAGATCATTTGCATATCCATATAATTTTAGAATTAGCTTATCTATTTCTATTTTTAAAAGCCTTTTGGAATTGTGATTTGAATTACATTGAACTACAGATCACATCTTGACAACACTGGATTTTCCATTCACACAAATATAGTATATCCTCCCATTTTTAACATCTTTTAAATTTTTCTTAGCAATATTAAATAATTTTTAGTAGAAGGGATTCACATATCTTCTCTTCAATGCATTGCCAACTATAATTTTTAAGATATTGTAAAAAAAAAGATTTATTTTCCAATTCTTTTTCTGCCAATATGTAGATAAATAGTTGAATTTTGTTTATGTATCCTGAAATATGGGGCTTCCCCAATGGCTCAGTGGTAAAGAATCTGCCTGTAATGCAGGAGAGGTGAGAACTGCGGGTTTGATCCTTGGGTCAGGAAGATCTCCTGGAGAAGGAAACAGCAACCCATTCCAGTATTCTTGCCTGGGGAAGCCCAAGGACAGAGGAGCCTGGAGGGCTACAGTCCAAAGGGTCGCAAAATGTCAGACATGACTGAATGACTGAGAATACTGAGCACATCCTGAAATACTGGTAAATCCATTTAAATAATCCTAGGTGCTTTCTTCATTAATGCCTTAAGGTATTCTTTAAAAATATTATGGTGTCTGTGAGTCTGAATTCTTTAAAGTAAGTAATTAATATAATTTTTGTTTAGAATTATGGACAGTATAAAATTCTCCTTTTTGAATTTTTACACTTCTAATTCATCTTGCATCACTGAACAGACTAGGACTTCCATACAACCCTGAATAGAAGGTTCAACATTCCTGCCTTTTTATCTGCTCTTAGGGGGAAAACACTCACTGCTCCATCATTAAGTATTAACTGTAAGTATTTTGTAGATGCCCTTTATCAGATTGAGTATTCTGGTTTGCTAGAAGATATCTATTCTAGTTTGCTTGATGAGAATCTTTGTCATGAATGAATGTTGGATCTGGTTAAATGCTTTTTCTTCTCATTCATGGTTTTCTACTTTAGCTTTCATTTGGCAGATTACATCGATTAAATTTTGAGTGTTGAATCAAGCCTGTACTTCTAGAATAAACTTTGATCATGATACAGTATACTTTTTATATATTTCTGAAGATTTATCGATATTTTGTTAAGGATTTTTGCATCTCTGTGTTAGAATGTTTACTTTTCTTATATTGTCTTTGTCTTGATTTGATAGAAGGTTTTAGCTCATAAAATGATTAAGGCATGTTTCTTCTTCCTCTTTTTTCTGAGATTGTGTATTTCTCTCAAATGATTGATAGAATTCACCTGTGAAACCATGGAGTTCCAGAGTTTGTTAGACGATTTTAATTTAAAAATACAATTTCTTTCATAGGTACAGAGCTATTCCGAATTCTCTTATTATCTTGTGTCAGATTTGTTTTGTTGGTCAGTTGAGTGTTTCAACGCATTTGCCCATTTTGTCTGAATTGTAGAATTTGTTGGCATAATGGTCTTCATAATGTTTCCTTTCTACCCTTTTAAGGTCTGTAGGACCTACAGTAGCAGTGATTCAATTCTTGTTAAATGAAATTATTGGTAATTTTTGTTTCCTTTCTGTGTTCCTTTTGTGTTTCCTAGTCTTGTTAAGAGTTTATCAAATTTATTAGTCTTTAAAAATTTCTGACTTTGTCAATTTTATATCTTGTTTTCCTGTTCTTTGCTTTCTGCTCTCACCTGTGTTACTCCTTCCATCTATTTAATCTGTCTTTCTTTCTGACCTACAATGGAAATTTAGATCATTAATTGTTATACCTTTCTTCATAAGACAAACATTCAAAACTACCATTTGATCCTCTAAACACTGGCTTAGCTGCATCTCTCACATATTTATTTGGATATTATTTAATAAAAATAAACACTAAAAAAGAATTATACAAATAAAATAGTGTAAAGAACACCCGATATCCTTTAACAGATTCACTTAATATTTCTTTCCATTTGCTCAGCATGGGTGTGTATAATTATTTTTTGAAACATCTGAGAGTAATTTACATACATCTTAGACCTTTACCCTTAAGTACTTCAATGTGTATTTCTAGGAGTAGGAATACTTTCTTCTATAACCACTGCAATTTTCAAACTCACACATTTATATGTATGCTCTGAAGTGAAGTGAAGTTGCTCAGTCATGTCCGACTCTTTGAGACCCCATGGACTGTAGCCTACAAGACTCCTCTGTCCATGGAATTTTCCAGGCCAGAGTACTGGAATGGGTTGCCATTTCCTTCTCCAGGGAATCTTCCCAGCCCAGGGATCAAACCCGGGTCTCCTGCAAAGCAGGCAGACGCTTTACCGTCTGAGCCACCAGGGAAGCCCATATACCAGCCATATTCCAATTGTGTCAGCTTACCTAAAAAGGTCCTTAATAGCATCTCTCTCTCCTCCAGTACAAGATTTTATCTTGCTGTCAAGTTTCTTTAGCCTTAGGTCATCTGGAATGTTCCCACAAACTTTCTTTGTACCTTTGCATAGAAAGCTATCCATTTGGGGATGTGTGAGACTTCCTGGTGATTAGATTAAAGCCATACACTCTTAGGACGGCACCTCTGGAGAAGCAGTGTCCATCCGTTCCTTATTGGTGATGTTAAATTTGATCATTCAGTCAAAGTGCTGCCAATTTTTTCAGAACACACTTCTCAGTTTTTCTCCTTTTAATTAGTAATCAGTCAGTATGTAGGAAAAACACTTAAAAATCATGTCAATATTTTGCTCTCAGCAAAATCTCCTCCTGGATTTAGAATCTTCTGGTGGTTCTTCTATGACCCATCTCGACCACGGTGATTGCAAAATAATGACGCCAAGCGCCAGCTTCAGCCCTCAGCACCATAGGGGAAGCTAGAGCCTCCTTTCTCCTGGATTCACTTGTGTGTGTGTGTGTGTGTATGTGTCTCATCTATGTATTGGATCTACCTATCTATTTAGTGTCTGTCTATTATGAATGTGGATTCATGATTCCCTACTTGCGCAGGGCTCATCCCTCATTACCCTTTGTAATTATTTTGGCGCTCGTGTGCGCTTGGGTATGTGCGTGCATGCTCACTCGCTTAAAGCGTCTGACTCTTTGTGACCCCACGGACTGTACCTCACCAGGCTCCTTTGTCCATTGGATTTTCCAAGCAATAATATTGGAGGGAGTTGCCATTTCCTCCTCCAGGGGAATCTTCCTGACCCAGGGATGGAATCTGAATCTCCAATGTCCCCTGCATTGGCAGGCAGATTCTTTATCACTGTGCTACCTGGGAAGCCCATTTTGGTGCTCATATTGTCTCAAATTTGATCAATGGGAGCTCCTCAAAGCTGACTCAAATTCACTCAGTTTCTCCACTGGGTCATATACCATTGTGGTGAATATACCGAAACTATTTTTGCATTCTATTGTCAATCGCCATTAGGTTGTTCATGCATTCACGTATGTATGAGTACTGCCATCATATGAATTCCTGCCATCATATGAATTTCATCATATGAATCTCCTATGAACACATATGTTCCAGACAGAGCTAAGCCTAAAGACTCCGGTTCTTAGACTATGAGAATCACCTTTCTTGATCACACCTATTTTGATCATAACTATTTGAACATAACTTTCTTGATCATAACTATTCACTAATACGGTAACAAAATAATTTTGCCAATTTACACTTTCATCAACAGTGAATGAGAGTTTATATAAACATCCTTCCCATCACTTGGTAATGCTACACAAACTCACACACAGCACATTTGTCATTTAACAGGTTTCAAATAGAAACGCATCGCTCTATAAATCTACATCTTTTCAGATGTGCACGGGCCACTAAGCCTTCCTCTTGGGAACTTTAGACATTCATCTACTTTACTCTCATTTTTTAAGTTGAGAAATGAAAACTCTGACGCATTAAGTGACATGCTGTAGATCACCAAGCTGTCATGAATTAGACATGAATCCAGGTATGCTAACACACACACACAAAAAGCAAACTTTCCATCCACCCAACTAACCCTGCTGACACTGTGTAGATTTATAACTAAGAGGATGTGTCAGTTTACATGGTGTGTGTGTAAAATGGGTAGGATGGGTTTGTTTTTAATTAACATTTTGATTTGAGGTATTCAAAGCTATTCTGGGATAAATTTAACCTTCAAGGTAAGTCACCCACAATGTACCTTTTACCCCCAGTCTTTTTCTGACTAAAATGAAATTAAAATGAATGAAAATCCCAAGAACCCTGGAGAGACACCCGAAGGAGACAGTCCTCCATCCACAACAGTGCTTATTTTTCGGTGTGGGTTTATAGCCTGAACAAATGAGCACGGCGTCAAGTCAGCCTCAGCAGCCTTCCTTTGTCTCTCTCTCTCTCCAGCGTCCTGTGTAAAGACACCAGCTCCGATTAGGAGAGGCCCCAGAGCACTGGCCCAATTCAAGGCCAGGAACCACTCACGGAAAGCTGCCTTCTCCCGTTGCCCCAGGAAACCACGGCTCCTCCTGGCCTGTGGCTTTAGCAGCTCTGCTTGCCCACTACCCTCGTGCCTGCCTGCTTGCCCAGCCTCACCACCCTCTCTGCCTGGGGATCACTCATTAGCCTGGGATTAGCAGCTGTGGCTGCAGCGGGGCGGGCAAAGCCCTGTGCCCTCGGCTGTGGCTGCAGAGAACTGTCTGGGGAGGGAGGGCTCAGCTGTCCAAGTGCCAGGCACATGTCAAATCCAATTTGGGAGAGGATCTTGTTAAGCTTCCTTATCTGATGACAAGCACTCCTTAAAAAAAAAAAAAAAAAATAATCACTTAAGAAGATTTTGCGATGTCTACCAGGCACCCTTGCTCAGGTCAGATAATGTTTCCTGTCAAGAATATATTCTTTCTCTCCCATCAGTCACTTGGTTCAAGGGGATTTGATTCGTCATGGAGGACTTACATATAAGCCTTGCTGGTCACTAATTACTCTTTGACCTTCAAAAGCTTCGGGATACTCATTTCTGTGACTGCAGAGTCCAGCATCTTCACAAGTAAAGGGCACAGAACTGTTTTTTCTTTTTAATTTTTAAAAAACTTTTTATTTTGTATTAGAGTATAGCCGATTAATCATGCTGTGATAGCTTCAGATGAACAGTGAAGGGACTCAGCCAATTGAACAGTGAAGGGACTCAGCCAATCGTTGAGTTACAATGTGTTAAATTCTACTGTACAATAAAGTGATTCAGTTATACATGCACACACATTCTTTTTTATATTCTTTTCTGTTATGATTTATCACAGGATATTGAGTATAGCTCCTTGTGCTATACAGTAGGAACTTGTTTCTTTTAAATTCATTTTTAATTGAAGGATAATGGCCTTACAGTATTGTGTCAGCTTCTGCCAAACATCAACATGAATCAGCCACAGGTATACCTGTGTTCCCTCCCTCTTGAACATCCCTCCCAACTCCCTCCCCACCCCACCCCTCTCAGCTGTTACAGACTTCCGGTTTGAGAGGAACTTGCTGTTTACCTAGTTTATATACTACCTTGTACCTGCTAACCCCGAACTCTGCCTGTATTCCTCCCCAACTCAACATCCCCCTTGGCAACCACAGTCCATCCTCTATGTCTGTGAGTCTGTTTCTGTTTTCATAGATAAGTTCATTTGTGTCCACATATAAGTGATACCATATGGTATTTATCTTTGTCTTTCTGTTGGGAAAATTTTCAATTAGCAATGATCCTGCCTGAGATAAACTCCACTGGCTATGATACTGACACTCCGCAAAACTTGCCTTTCTCTTTCTGTCTTACTCCACTTAGTTTGACCATCTCTAGTTCCATCCATGTTGCTGCAAATGGCATTTTTCATTCTTTTTTATGGCTGAATAGTACTCCACTGTATATATGTACCACATCTGCTTTATCCATTCATTCATCAATGGACATTTAGGTTGTTTCCATGGCTTGGTTCAGAGCTGATTTTCAGTCCTATTTGTTACCCTTTCAGAACCATAAGCATCCAAAAACAAACAAAAAAAAAATAGGGCACCAAAAATAGTAAAACCAACTGCTTGTGAAATAGTACTTTCCTACACGCTAATAGTAACATAAGTTGTTCTAACCCTGATGAAAAGGAATTTTCCAGAAGGTATCAAAACTCACAAAAGCATATGTACTCTGACATTCTACCCACAGGGTTTTCCAAGGAGAAAAGTGGGGCTAAAACCAATTACATACTTGTCATGGGTGGGGCATGCTTATAGTCATTGTGCTACTATTTCTGCATATCAATCTTTTGACACATGCCCTTACTCCCATCTTATAGAAGAGGAAGCTAGAAAAGGGCTAATGACTTATCTAAAGCTGCAGCATTATTATGAGGGAGAGACTGCATTCAGACTCCATCTGCCTGAGTCCAATCCCGTGTTTCTTCCTCAGTAAAATATTGACTTATGAGGAGGTCTATGCATGAACATCTTCACTGCAACATTACTCACAGTAGCAAAATGTGAGAAAAGAAAAAGTGGCTTATAACAGGAAAATGTTTGGGTGAATTATGGGAAATTAACCCCATGGATTATTTTGCCTTTTTATAAATGATAATTTTAAAGGTTATTTAGCAGTGTCAGGAAAAGCATATCATACAACATTAAGACAAGAGAATAGAACACAAAAGTATTCCTAGGTAATCATTATAACTATATTAAAATGCATATCCATATGGAAAAATTGCTCCTGGGAACTTGGAAAATAAACGACTTTTTAAAGATATTAGTAACTAAATATAATTTCTCAAAATACCCATTATTGTTATAAAGTTATATTTCAAGACAGACACTTGTTTGGGTGGGAAGAATAAATGTATTCAGGATGGAAAGGACCAGAATTTGAATACTAGCTATTCCATATTCTAAATTTGTGAAACTGAGCAACTTATGTATAAACCCTGAGCCTCAGTTTTTTCCATCGGTAAATAGTGATAATAAGTTTAACTTCTCAAGGTCAGAGTGCAAATTAAATAAGTTAAAACACGTGCAAACACTGAGCCTACTGTGATAAATCTATTAACAAAAATATCACCCACGATAAATTCATTAGCCAAAAAGAAATTAAAATGATGGTCCTTTTTAAGTGCCCACCCCCTCCAAACTTGCCTGTAAGTTTTCTGAGTCAAGACACCCCTGAACAGAAAGCGATCTTTCAGCCCACAGACACATACATGCTCACAGGGCAGTCAAGGGAAGGGAGTAAACAGAGGAACTCCCCCCTGGCCAGTGCCATTCTCAGCTCAAACCAGCCACGGATCCGATGCTTCACCAGCGCTGAATGCATTATATATTAATCCCTGGGATCTGCAGCGAAGCCCACATGTGAAACTAACCCTGCCCTGCTCCTCTGGGCATTTACCAGATAAGACCTTGTTACAGGCTGGGCAGCGAAACTCCCTGAAGCTTCTTATAATGAATGTCCTCTCTCTATAAGACATCCTAAGCTCTGGTCTGTGGGGCTGTTGGGGAACATTTTCCCCAGCTTCGATATTGCTAGGAGAACAGAAGACATTCAACAGGACAAGCGAGACCTATTAATGTTTCTCCACGGTGCTAACAGTAGTGTGATCATGCTCTCTAAACTTGAACTTGCTCTCTGCCCTGTTCCTACTTCCCAAATCAGATGCAGGGTCAACGACTGGGGAATGAGAAAGGACGGAGCCAAACAAGCACAGATGGGTTTCTGGCAATCAACGGTACCCAGACCCGCAGCATCCTAGTGGAGAATCTACACCTGGGCTCTGAAGCACGAGCCCTAAGCTCACAGTGGAGGGTGACCCCTTGGTTAGAATGAACAATCTGTTCCCCTGCCCAAAGAGATACATTCTCTGCTTCCAGCCATGCCCCAGAGAGGAGGGTGAGGGAGAAGAGAGTGGTGGGATCAACAGGAAACAATATTACTAGAAATTTACTATCAATCCTGTAAGAGTAGCCTAAGCTTGCTGATTTGATATTCACCACCTGCTAGGAAGACATTGCTACCCATCATTTTAAAGAAGAGGAAGCAGAGGCTCCAGACTGGCATTAGTCATCTGTTAATTGGGCACTTCCTCCAGGCAAGGAACTAAGACCTCTAAGGAGACACAAAAGACAGAAAGGGGGATTTCTCATTCGGCTGTGACGCTCGTCTCCTGGGGCTCCTCAGAACGCACTGTTCCCTTGGGCAGATGCTTACAGATCAAGAAGAAATTGGCAGTGCCCTTGTCCAAGCCATCTGCTCCTTCTCGTAAGCAACAACTTGAATGAAACAAACCTGGTGCCAGGATTGGGAATGGCACTTTCAAGGGCTGCACTCAGAGCAACCCATGCCTCCCAGTGAAAGAAGGCTCACTGGGCACCCACCAGTTCAGAAGAGTGTGTGTTCTATCTGCTCTCAGTGCAAGCAAGGATGCCCTGGCAGGGCTGGACGGGCAGGGGGAGGGACTGCTGCTAGGGTGATCCCTTCTTCCGTAGGAGAAGGAAGAGCACAGTATATGGAGTTAGGACACATACACACACATCTGGACTGAAACTGACATTACCATTTGCTTGCTGTTAGGCATAGGATGTGAACTCAGGACACACACACACACACACACACACACACACACAC